>CAJQZJ010032066.1:7133513-7157082 GCA_907164525.1 Lophiomys imhausi | reverse complement strand
AAAAAATCACCATCTATACACAGGCCTCAAAGGATTCTATGTAATTATAATACTCTTAATAATAATAAAAAACCAATTTAACAATCAGGGAAGTATGGTATTTAATCAGGTCATTAATAAAATGCAATATAATTTAATGTAATAGTGATGAGATTATATTGCATTACATGATAAAGTTACGAACATAAATTGACCCTTTAAAACTGATGCACACTTAATGACTACTAAGTGTATTTGTTGCCACATCAATTTGCTTTGCTTTTGAAACAGTTGTTTCAATATTTAACTACTATATGTTACGACCTACATGTTTTATAAAATACCAGTTTCTGTTACTAATTCTGTTGAATAGATAAAAGAACAATGTGAAAATAGTAAAACGGGAATTTATTTTGTAGTGTTTCAAGAAAAAAAGCTCAAGTGAATAGATAGTACTATTTTAAAACAGCGGCATAATTAAAGCATTCTATGTTATCATTTCATTCTTGCCTGTCAATGTAGTAGAAAGATGTTAAGAACTATACATGAAGGCACTTCAAACTATTTGAAGAGATATTTTTAGAGACAAATAATAGTAGCTACAAATGTGAACTCCTTTAGACATGTCAATTTCAATGAAAATATGTCTAGAGTTGTAAACTAAAAGGTGGATTTGAATACTGTGGCATCTAGATTATTCTATTTAATATTTTTTAAATAAAAAGACTACAGAAAATTTATCTATTCAAAAATACACCCAGACCTTCCCTTTCTTCTTATAGTACGAGAGTTGGTTTGTCTTCAAGTTACAGTAAATTCTATGTAAAAATAGTAGGTATTGATTCCACATTTAATTATTTTAATAGCTGTAATAATATTATTTAAGACTAGTAGTCATTTCCTAATTGTTAGCTCTGGATTTCATAATTTATGTACATAATTTACATTGCTGTCCAAAAAGGTGGATTGCACGGGAACTTTTTGGTACAGGCTTTGTAATGTGAGGAGCAAACATAACTGGCTTGCTAGGTTCTTGAGAAACCTCCTGATAGCTCAGAAGCACCCACATTTCAGTAAGAGGCTGCTGTTAAGATATGTGTTGGTTGTACACTCTCATGCCAAGGAGTCTTTTGTCATTCTGTGTACATTCCAGCGACTGTATAACAGGCTTTAATGCCATGTGGGAACCAAGCAAATATTTTATCCACAAGAGCTGTTATTGACAAGTTACCAAGAGGGTGCAAAATTAGCGGCATTAAAATTTATGACCGTGAGATCCTTTTTACAGGACCACTTGATATATCTTGCTTTAAATCAATACTAGTCAAGTCTTTTAGGTAACTGTATGACGGTGTCATTTTTGTCTTCTACAAAAGACTGTAAAAACATAAGGAAACCTATATTGCTTCATGTTTATAATCTTGCTTCACAGCATGTAATGCTGTAGTAGCCATCATGGTTAAGGCAGTGGGAAAAGCTTTCTCCCACATTTTAGCTTGGGTGTTTTTATTATTTAAAAAATCCTAAAGTTAATGGTCATGTATACAGCCAATGGATTGATTTTAAATCAACGTGAGTGGGGACCTCATGGAGTAAAACAGTGAAAAACAAACCACAGCTCAGTTTGTGTGATGCTAATTTTTTTTTTTTTTTTTGAGGGAGGAGAAATGGAAGGGAGAAATGATACAATCTTATTATAATCTCATAAGATAAAAGCACCTATGTATATGTATACATTCATGTGGAAGTCCAAGCAACCCCTGCCCTGACCCGGTCTTTCTCAGTGTTGCCATTAACATGACACTTTCACTGATTTTAAGCCCTTCGACCACCTGCTTCAGACAAATATTGTAGAGTTGGTGACAACAGTTTGTCTTTTCCTCCCTTCCTCTCATTCTCTGCCACTTCTTTCTCTCTCTCTTTTGTACAGGCTTAAGGTATCACAATTAAATTCCAAAATAATCATCATCCTAACATAACTAGCAGCGTAAAATACTAAGTAAGAACATGAGTTAAAAATACGATTCACGGTCTCATGTCTTCCGATTGCCTGTTATTAGTATGTAGGAACATAGTTGGGGCAACAAAGACCTTTTCTCTCAAAGTCAGTAAGTCTGTATGGCGTGTGGCCCCCGGCTTACAGCTTCTGTACTTGGATGCACAATGGGCACTGTGCCCTCAGTGCCTCCCTGCACCCTGGCCTCCATCTTCCTGTGATTTAATACTCCCTGTTGGGCAGAAACAATAGTGCCAGGTCCATAAGTTCTTCGTGCTGAGTTGGACACAATCTAGACATTTAAACCGGATTTGAAATAGCTTGTCTTCTGAGATTGAATTGGGGACCAATTTAATTCAGTCCTGTATCTTGAGAAACCTTTGAGCCCCAGAGGAAGTTGGGGAAAAAAAGCCCAAGAACAAGAAGGGCTGCTGGCTGAGGCCAGGGTGACTGGCAGCCAATGCCACATGTCGTAAGCCAACAACATCAGGTTCTATGAGATAGATTTCATGGAGCTTTTTTTCTCTAACTTTTCCATTTGGGCCACTTCCTAACTGGCCACTCGAAGGAGGCAAGGATAGGCATGGCCCACTCGTGCACTCATTCCCTTAGCAAAGAGATTCCTTTCTTTCTCAGTCCCTATTTAAATATAAAAAGAAATTACTAATAGTTCATATCATTAAAAAAACATTTCTGTGCATTGGACCATATGTTTTTAAGATTAAAAATTAGGAGTTCAGGGCTGGAGATGTGGCTCAGAGGTTAAGAGAACTGGCTGTTCTTCCAAAGGTCCTGAGTTCAATTCCCAGCAACCACATGGAGGCTCACAGCCATATACATTGAGATCTGCTGCCTGGGCATATATGTAGAGCAAATACTGTATACATAATAAATAAATAAATGTTTAAAAAATAGGAGTTTAGGATTATTTCAGTATTGTCTTATATAAAAAAAAAACGGGCATCAGGTTTATTTAATTATAAGTCAACTATACTATTGCTTGAGTCTTTCCATTTTGTTTCAGGATAAGACATCCTCCACCAACATACATTTTTCATTTCAAGGTTCTTTATGAGACTCTCAAATAAATCCTGACTAGGTATAGTATCAAAACACCTTACAAAAAGGATAACAGCCTTCCTTCCTTCCTTCCTTCCTTCCTTCCTTCCTTCCTTCCTTTCCTTCTTTCCTTCCTTCCTTTGTTCCTTCCTTCCTTCCTTTCCTTCCCTTCCTTCCTGCTGAGTATGGTTATAGTTAACAATCTTAGCACTTTCATCATAAGAATAAATGAGGGAGAGAGAAAGAACACACATGTATGCACATGCCTGTACACAACTGTACGGGACTATTTATGCATAAGGTTCTATTAAGGTTTTCAAAAGACAGAATTTTGTTGCAAAAACATGATTGTTCAGTTTCCTCGGACTCCCAGGGACAGGAGTGATGAGCACGCTGGTGACCCTCAGCTGACTGCCTGTACCCCATACGGGACTGTGAGGGACCCACTGACCTCAGTGCCAGCCGGCACTCACGGGTGTCTGCAGATACAGACACTTATTGCTCAGGGGTGTCCGCAGATACAGACACTTATTGCTCAGGGGTGTCCGCAGATACAGACACTTATTGCTCAGGGGTGTTCCGCAGATACAGACACTTATTGGGAAACACAGGGGGAATGCGGCCCTTGCAGTGGCCAGCCCTTACAGTGGCCAGCCCTTACAATGGCCAAATGATTTTAAAATAGTCATGAGTAAAAATTAAATCAGGGGCAATATCAATTAAAAATCAATTAATAACCGAGTTATTTTAGGAACATTTTCTTATATTTCACCAGCCTAAATTCTGTCAGTTATTCACTCTGAAGCCCTCCCATAATAGCCTTGCCTGAGGTCAGGTCAAACTATGCTGAAATACTTTAAAAGGGGGGGAAAGTAACAAGTATAAAGAAGAAATTCAATCAAATGTTATGTTTTATAATTTACACAGACCAAAAAAAGAAAAGAAAGAAAAAGAAAAGAGAACAGAGAGAGAGAGAGAGAAAAACCACCCACCAACCTAGGTCCAGGTGCTCCCTGCTCTGTGCAGGGTTCTCATGTTACAGGTCATGGGGTGAGTAGACATCTTGTTTTTTTTTTTTTTTTATGGAATGTCTGCTACTGTATACACTGCTCTCTAAGACAGCGCCAGCAATCATACCAGTGAAGCCCATGGCAGCTGCTTCTCTTGACTGTCTGAGAAGTCCATCTCCATCCCGGAAATGAATGTATACAAGATCTATGGCTTGTAGGCCAAAGGCCTTCGCTATGACAACAATCTTCTGTCGGGCATAGAGGAGGTCTTGCGTGTCCTTCTTGCTTGTTGCACCTGGAAGTAAGACACACATAGAAAGTAAGGCTAACCTTGGAACCAAACCCAGACACGTACTGTAGAAAACAGGTTATAAAGACATATATGTCTCCATGAGAAATGTTTTCCAGAAAAGCAATTATTCAAATACACCAGAAGACAGGAATACGGGGAAGAAATGCTGAATGGCACGTGTGTCTAGTCAACTGGCACGTTTTTCAATATAATCTCTTGTACATGATTTAGGAGGTGAAAGCGGGGTTACAGTGGCCCTGAAAGATTTTCCTCCTTTGTGTTATCACCTGGAGTGTGTCGTCAGTCCAAAGACAGCACACACGAGGGTCCAGGAAGCTGGGTGGGGGTAGTGGTGGTGGTAATCGGGATGATGCCTCACTTCTTAGGAGTGGCATGTGCTGGTTTGTCACATCTTTCCTCAAAGATGTCAAAGCTCCAGAGGAGTTTGCTTGGAGTACTTGGGAAATGAGAAAGATTTCCCTTTTGGGAGAGGCAGAAAGTGCGTATACACCTTCCCTAGTACAGTTAGCTGGGGGACGCAGGAAAGCCTCCTTGGAAGACTTGTATTAAAGTAAAATTTTCTTTTCCACCCTGAGGGGACGGAGTATGTCAGGGTTTAAACTTGGGCCACAACATCCATTGTTCAGGAAAAGTGTCCCCAGACCAGCCATGGGCTGAAAAAACTTTCTGTAATGCTGGCCTTCAGTCTCCAACCACAGAAACACCCAGATAAGGGATGCTCGAGGGATGACGCACACCAGTGGAGATCAGCAGGATCACTAAACACTTAATAGCAAATGTTCTGAAATATATACTAAGGTAAATCTATAATCTATTTTAAAAGAATGTTTGCTTACTACATTTAATGTAGAAAAGACTGTACTGAGGCCAACGTGAGAGCACTTTAACATTCTGCTAGAGGCCCCGGTCTCTATATCAAGCCGGTGTCGGGCTGTTCATATGATATTGGTAGAAACCAAGTAGATCCCATACATTCCTGAACATGCCCGAGGCTTCAAGGGCTTTTATTAGCTATCTCATAAATGAGCAGAAGTAAAAATGCAGGGTTCTGGAAGCAAGAGCCCTAAATTTTCAGAAAGTGGTGGTCAGTTAGTTGTCATCAACAGCCAGGGTCAGGGCTAGTAAATATATTGTTATGTAAATGTCCCTTTGTGAAGGGGCAAACAAAAAATTACACACACACACGCAAACACACACGCAAACACACACACACACACACACACACACACACACACACACACGCAAACTGGGGGCAGGGAGTTGGGAGAGAAAGAGATCTTTGACACCTATGCTGGCTCGAAAATCTTCTCCTCCAAAAACAACTGCATCTAGGAGAAGACCCACTTGAGGCCCGATCTTTAGTGTTTCTTCGCACACTGCCTGGAAAAGAGCAGAGCAGACTCAGAGGCTGGGAGCCAGTGCATCAGCAATAGAAAACATCCGGATCCTTCCCTAAAACACTGAATGTTCTTCAGATAAATGCCTTATACATATTTGCTTTGCTTGGTGATTACATCAACATGGCTATTTACTATTTATTCTGTAGTTAGAATGCTCCAATTATAGGCCATCCAATTCTAGATAACTTTGGATATAAAAACTCTTTGAGCTTCTACTATTAGTAATTCATGTCTCTCCAGAATTTGTTTTTGCTCTGAAAGACTATTAAATAATAATAAAATCACAAGAGAAGTGGCAAAAAATTTTTAAATAAAACTAATTGGATTATTTGCATTAGGATGAAGTAAAATGGTTTCAGGCTTAAAGTAAGTCAATAATGCAAAACCTACAACTTCGGAGGAAAATTAAAATGCTAACAGTCACCCAGGGTGTGTAAACAAAGCAACTCTGACATGTCCAAATGGAAGTTAAGATGAATCATGTTCACTATAGACATAACTGTGAGTCTTGGGGAGTGGGACTGTAATGTGCTAACATATGTGTGGATGGGAAAAGAATAAGGATACTGTTGTTTAATTTCAGTCATTGTGAGAGCTCCTAAGTATATTACTGAATAAAATGACAAAATAGTGCTTTAAAATTAAATTACTGTTTTCATCTGATCCCAGCTCAGGGATGTGCTTGTGATTATATTCTGGGAGTGCTAGGGCAGGCTGAGGAGTTCGTGGTTATTTGTCTAAAGGAGTTGGTCATGAGACAGGGCTTAAGGCAGCCCCAGGCATCTGCACTCAGCCCCTCCTGCACAGTCCTGCAGATCTCCAAAGATTCCTCTGAGTACTTGCTTGTACATTGTCTATTGCAGGTCAGCTACTTCTGTTTTTAGTGATTTTTTTTCTATCTTATCCTCTGGAGTGAAAAAAATAAATAAAATAAAACAAAACTCAAAAGTAAAACAAAACAGAAAACCATCAAGGGCTAGAAACTCCAAGAAGAAGGTTCAGGGGTGCTTGACAGTCATTCAAAGTCAGGTGGTATGAGAGACACATTTTGGGAAGGGTTAGAAGGCCACAGATCAAGAGGGGCATACGGGCTTGCTATGGATCCGGCAAGGCAGGTAGCTGAATGCAGCCACGCAGTGGCTGAGAACTGACTCAGCTAATCTTTTTGAATGTGTGTTAGAAAACACTTTATCTTTGAACTGTGGCAAATTGAAACAAGAGACTACAAATTATTTATATATATAAACTATAAACAATAATCACATATGCTAGGGATTACAGAAAATATTACCATAGTGAGGCCTGGATAATTCAGAGGGGAAGATATTTGACAGGAAAGGCAATTCAAATTCAATATATAAAGGTGACAAAATTTCCACATACACTTAATCTAATTTAAAACATGTATTTATTCTGTGATTTTATATTTATGTATACTCCAGGAACATATGTTTTGTTTAGATATTTGAGACTGAAAAGGCCTTCTTTTTAAAACTAGTTTCTTTGTCTTCCAAGATATTCACAACCTTGTTGTTGAAATAGGACAGAGAAGAAATAGTTTAAATACCTTATTCTGTTTATAAATCTTTCTTAAAATTTTTTTAAGTAGATGTTCAAATTTAAAAAAAAAAACAGAAATTCTCCTTAGGTAATCAAACAAACGCTAACTTATATAACCACGTTATGGCTTTCTTACCTTAAAATTGAGCAAACCCATTGCAGTTTCCACAAAGGGGATTAAATTCATTGGTTGTTCAAGTTTTCGGCCTTTTAAATGGAATGAAAATTTGTCTGAAAACTAAAATCAGAAATGTCATAGGTGATTAGCAACAAAACAGAAGCTCAGCCCCTGAAATGCAGACACAGGAGCAGGGCTGAGGAAGTAACACACCCCAGCCTCCTGCATCCACACAAAGGGATGGGGAGGGGGGCAAAAAAGAAGAAAAATCAAAGAAAACTAAAGGTAACAAACAAAGTTTGCCCAAAACCACAGAGTGAAATCTCAAACACCACAATTTGTTTTCCTCCAGAAGGAATAATTTGAGGCCTAGGAGTGAGAGGGAAGGAGAGATTCCCAGGTTTAAATGCTTCCCTGGAAAACATATTGACTCAGGACCTCTCACCCTCTCTTCTCCTCTAAATGCAAATGGCAGGCGCCCAGAACAAAGCGGACCTCTCTACCTGCCCCTTCTGTTTTTGTTTTGAACCCAACACCAACACATGTGCAACTGTTGGCTGCCTTTTGCGGACGCAAATCCATACTCTTGGTATAGTGGCATTACCCTTTGTTTGGGAGAGTTTGCTTCATAATTTTTTTAAGCTTACCTAGGAAGACCTTAAAAAGGAAGAAGTTTAATTCTTTGAAGACCAAAGCTTGCCAATTTTTTCCATGAGACCAGTTCACAGCTAGCTCTGTGCTGCCAGTGGGGTAGCCCAAATTCCAAAATCTATCATCTGGAAACATACAAAAGCTCTCGCAGATCCCCCACACCCCTGTTTCAAAAAAGGGGGGGGAGTCCCACAATCTAAATTGTAAATCTATTATGTCTAATCTAGATCTAATAAGATGTGGGAAGATTAAAAAAAAAAAGAAGAAAGAAAGAGAAACACAGGTATCATAAAGATTTTTGTAAATAAAGTTGAAAACATATATATCCATTTAAATTTAAGGAATATTCAGCCATTAATGGATATCAAAGGAAAAGGGAATTTTAATCATCTCTCCATTCAGTCTCAGTTGGGTAAATCATATCTAAGAGATTTGCATAAATATAAACCATCAAAGACTTTTCATCTTCAAAGGGGGTTTCAAGACCCTATAAGCTTTGTACTGTAATCATCACAGGTCGCCACCCTGCAGGAATAAGGCCTGCTATGGCAACATAAAAAAACTAATGCTTAAGGCTTAGCATAATATTCTCACTAATAGAAAGGAAACTCATTTTAAAAGCTGGCAGCCTATTTACCAGAAGCGGGATTGGAGGTGTTAGTTCCCTTTTTTACCTGCCCCCTCCTTGCCTGTGCGCCCCCCCCCTAAAAAAACCTAATCACTGGGATCTTTAAAAAGCTTTTGAGCGATTTGCAGTAACTTTACAATTAGGCTAAAATAAATCACAGCTTTCAGTAATGAAGAATGATTCCTGTCGCTCCCGCCCTTCCCTCTCCTAAGAGCCGGCGTCAAGTCACCTCCTCGGTAACTTTCAGGGGACGGAATAACCCGTCACCACAGCCAGGGCTTGGAGGGAGAAGGCTGAAAGCACCGGGCCAACTCGGGTGGAACCCGGTGCCATGAAAAATAAAACGTAATTTATGTTACAATTAAACTTGAAAATGAGTAGTGAAATATTGGTAACTTGGGTGTTGAATACTTAGTTATTGACTTTCTTTTCTCATTAAAAAAGAAAGAAAAGGAAGGAAGAAAACTCTCAAGGCTACTTTGTACCTTCTCTGTGATAGTCATTATAACTACAAAAATCGTAAAGTTTACAACTTGGTACATTTTTTACAAGATATCCCCTGTTCTTAATGAACAAAATCTCCAATGCCTTTTGCTTTATAGCCAATAGAGGCATTTAAAAATTAAATATGCTAGCCCCTCCCCCTCCCCTTCTTTCTTAAAAAATTGCATTAAGCGCTAACACAATAGGTAACTAGTGGAGAAGTTTCAATTAATTTTTTCAAAAGGAGACGATTAAATGTTTCCGGCCTGGTAAAGTGTTCATTTCATCGAGGTGGAGGGGGCTGGGGAGGGGGGCGTGAGGAAAAGAAGGGGGGAATTACAAAGAGGCTGGGGAGGAGATGAAGTAGCGGAGCTCAGCAACGCTTTCAATTCCAGTGCACACCCAATAGCGTGCTGGAAGAATGCGCACTGTTGGGATTTGTGGGAGAATTGTCCCGTGACAAAAGAGGCAGAGTTACGCTTGTTACAGCCAATAAACCCTGCCAGTCAGACAAGAGCCCACACTAACGACAAAAGGCGAGCGGGCGATTCTCACACAAAAGAAAACAAGTAAGCCCATCTTTCAGTTGTGCGTCAGGCTTGAGGTTTTACGCTTCACATAAATACAAACGGAGAGGAAAAATAAACAGCCCCGAAGACTTCGGCTAACTACAAGTCCTATTTCAATTTCAGAACGTCCCTCACACCCAAGGATTTGAAACAGCGTCAGGAAGCGGTAGCTCGGGATTGGGGAGATCACCCCCATCTTAAGCGAATGGTGCTCCGGGTGTTAATAGCCACTAATGATGAAACCAAAAGGAAGAGGCCTTCGGGGCCCTCCCTCAGCTTAGCACATATCTGAATAGGGTGGGGGCCCTTAGGACATTAATACGATCTAACCGTATCTCTGAACATCTAAGGCTAACCTTGGCCAGATCTCCAGTTTACTAAGTAAACACAGCCCTCGGTGACAGGACTTTCAGAAGATTTCAGTACAGAGCTGCCAACACAAATACCCCGGCACCTACATGTATAATCATTTTCAATCTTCTAGTAGCTACAATATCTTATGTTCAACTAATAGATCTCAAATACTATTACTGCAATGTGGAGTCAATATAAAAATTGAGACATTTTCCACTTTTCTTTCTCTACTTGGAAAGAATATCAAGTTTCTAAACTGGAGCACGTGAGCACATTACTCCTTACAAGCTCACCTTACACAGGCCACATTTCAAACGCTCAGCAGCCACGCGTGGCAGGTGACCCATGTATTAAGACAATAAAGACCCAGCATATTCAGGTGGATTTAAAAAGTGAGTAGTTAGGGCGGGAGAGATGGTTTAGTGGTTAAGAGTACTGGCTGCTCTTCCAGAGGATCTGCGTTCAACTCCCAGCACCCATGTGGCAGCTCACAACTGTCTGTAACTTCAGGGGGTCTGACACTCTCATACAGACATACATGCAGGCAAAACAACAATGCACACAAAATGAAAGTGAATCATTTAAAGAATTTAAAGTTATCAGTTTTACCAGGTATAGCAGCTCCTCAGCATATTGCTGTGGCTAGATTCACAACCTTCAAAACAATATGAAACGTTGCTTTGAACCCCCCCCCCACACACACTATCCATTTAGTCTAGTCCCTGCCAAAGGTTTTGCCCCAAGTGGCATAATAAAATGGCATTTTATTCAAGGAACTTGCACAATAATAGTAACTCCCTATTCACCACCACCCCCCGTCTCACAATTAAAACAATCATAGCATAATTGGGCCCATTTCAAAGTTTTCTTAAGTAATTTGACATGCCAACCACTTTACATTTCAGGCTTTTATTGGCTGAAAAGTCTGTCACGAAATGCAAACACACCTGACAGCAATTTAAAAAAGGGCGCACCAGAGTGCTGTTCAGGAAATAATATCTGAGCTAATTAAAACCACGAGTTAAAAGCTTCCTGTTTCTTCCTCCAAGTTGCCCTACGGAGTGACCTTTTCCTCCTCTCATCGGAGGACTTTGCTTCGTATGCAGCTACAGTTCCTCAATGCCTATGAAGGCTTCAGGCGAGCCTCAGCCAGAACCATCTTTGCCACGGCTCTTCCAAGAAGCCATGGCTTCCCAGAGGCAGAGTGGATGCTCAGACAAGTTAGTGTCCAGGGACTGATTTGTGAGGGCTACTGAGGAGGCTGCTCTGACCAAACCACAAACCCAACCAGAAACAAAAGCATTGCTTCGAAAAGAAAGCTGTTCCAGGAAACTTGTTGGGGAAAGCTGGAATCCAGGGGGAGTAAATGGCTGATTGTAACCCTCACTTTTCACAATCCCTCCTTCTCGCCTTTCTATTTTGAGTCAGGATCTCATGTAGCCCAGGCTGGCCTCAAACTTGCTATGTAGTTGAGGATGACCTCAAACTTGTGATCTTCTTGTCTCTATGTCCTGAGTGCTGGGATTATATTCGTTTGCCAACACACCCAGTTTATGGGAGTCAAACCAGGACCTTGCGCATGCAAGCAAGTACTCTACCAAGTGAGCTACATCCAGCCACAATTTTTCCTCTTCTCTTCCTCTCTATCTCTCTTTTCTCATGGTACTGACTGAACTGAATAAGGACCTGAAACACGCCAAGCAACTGCTTTGTCCCCGAGCCATTTCTTTAACCCTTCATGTGCACTTCTGAATGGATGCCGCCCATATCCAACTGGCTGACTCCTTAGCTAGCCCTGCATTGCCCAGAGAGGCACCATTACTTACCCACCGGATTTCTTCAGGACCTTCTACCTTTGGTAGCATCAGACTAGAGGGAAGAACACTGGCCTGCAAAAACGTCTCTAGGTCAGCTTCGGCCAGACCGCTAGATACCGAATTGACTCTCACACATTTTTCTGTCGTGCCGAGGTCAAAGTCTTCAAGAGTTTTTGCTATTCTCAGTCGAGCTTCATTCTGTAAATGTTGAGAAAACGTATTTCTTAAATTTATTCTTACTATTAAGGAGAACTCAAAGAACAGTCCACAGAGCCTTGATGGATACTCACGAACACTGTGATTAGAGCAACACCTTTTCTCTCCACAAAATGATATTGAAAATGAATGATTCCTACACATTGTTCAGGATGGCTGGAACACAATGGGAATATACCACACGCATAATCCTGGCATACCTTTGAATGGCAGAATAGTTTGCTCATTAGTGTACTTTCTAGTTGAGAAGGTAAAATAATTAATTCATTGATTGGGTGCTAACTGTGGACTAAGCTTGATTCCAGGTTTTTTACTCGAATTTCTTCATTTAATAAGTCTTAGAAACTGGATGCCATCGGAACTGTGGCAATGTCACCTGTCAGCATATTCGCATTAGGGGAAAGCTACGATTTGCTTTTCTGCTCCCCAAGTATCACACTTTTTTTTTTTAAGTTCATCTTCTTTGTTTTGTTTTGTGACTGCGCTGTGTCTTGACATTCAATTAAGAAGGTGCTCGTAAGCCGGGCGGTGGTGGCGCATGCCTTTAATCCCAGCACTTGGGAGGCAGAGGCAGGCGGATCTTTGTGAGTTCGAGGCCAGCCTGGTCTACAAAGTGAGTCCAGGACAGCCAAGGGTACACAGAGAAACCCTGTCTCGAAAAACCAAAAAAAAAAAAAAAAAAAAAAAAAAGAAGGTGCTCGCAGGGTTTGATACTCAGGGCCACAGGAGAGGCTCCTACTATTTCAGGAAGAAACTGTGACATCACCAAAAAAAAATCCCTTCATGGAGCACTTGACAAATAGACTGTTTTCTTTGATTTGACAGTGTTTACTGCAGTTATGGAAAGCTGAAAGTCACATTTGAATTATCCCAAAACTGTATGTGACCAAAAATGTTATGTATTACCTTTGAAAATGAGGCTGGAGAGGTGGCTCAGTGGTTAAGAGCACTGGCTGCAGTTCTAGAGGTCCTGAGTTCAATTCCCAGCACCCACATGGTGGCTCACAACCATCTGTAATGGAATCTGATGCCTTCTTCTGTCATGCAGGCATACATACAAATAAACCATTCATATACATAAATAATAATAATAAAATCTTAAAAAAAAAAAGAAAATGAAGTGAAGACCATGGGATGGGTGTGTGAAAAGGAACACAGGGAGGGGTGGGGGTTGGTGCTGAGAGAAGGACACACACACAAATAGGCAAACAACCAAATACATAAAAATATATGAAATCTTTTTAAAATTTCTAACAATATGCAGCCATTTAAATAGAAGCACATACGTAGGAAAACATCTCCCCTCATCATGGATAACAGTGAATTAACCGTGGGGCCAAGGTTCAGGCAGGCAGAACACAGAGCTTGAGGCCAGCCAGCCTGGTCTACATGGTGAGTTCCACACAACAGAGTTTCATGGTAAGAGCCTTTCTAAAACAAAAAATGTTCAAATTACTTAAGCCAACATGAAGTCAAAATCCAGTCAAAGACTAAGACAGTTGATTTAAACCAGACGTAAGCGGGCCTCTGACCAGAAACCAGGAAGGCTTCCAGTTGGGGTCTGAGGTAAACAGTGTGATGAAAGGGTACCTCAGAGTTATTAGGTCATGAGGGAACAGCATCCAAAAGGGTGTCTCTGTGCAGACTTGATTTGCAGTGTTGGCTGTGAATAATTAGGCCAAACTGAGGCAAAAGCAAAAGAAAGCTCATGAGATCCATGGAGCCAGTAAGGGTTCAGTGCACGTGACATCATTATTTCCTTGGTTTGTTTGTTTGTTTTTGTTTATGTTGTTGTTTTTCAAGACAAGGTTTCTCTGTGTAGCACTTCTGGCTGTCCTAGACTCACTTTGAAGACCAGGCTGGCCTCAAACTCACAGAGATCCGCCTGCCTCTGCCTTCCCAAGTGCTGGGATTAAAGGCGTGCGCCACCACACCTGGCACATTATTTCCTTTAAAAAAAATTAATAATGCCTATGTGTGCTGCGGGGAGTATGCATAGGTAAGCATAGAGGCCAAAAGAGATCAGAGGCATCAGACTGCCCTGAAGTTGGAGTCACAGGTGGTTGAGAGCCACACTTGATGGGAGTGAGAGAAATCAAACACAAGCCCCTGCCAGAGAAGTATGCGCGTCTAGCCTGTAAGCTGTCTCTCCAGCACCCAGTCTCATCCAAACTGGCTCTTCCACAGGCAGAGCCCACCCAGGTACTCTGCTATGTGCTGTTGTTACAGAAGTTTATGTGAACACACTGATCACCAAGTGCAGGAGCTTAAACAAGCAGGCTTGAAGGCCGTCTACAGTGGCAAGGGGGATTCCTCTGCTTCTTCTAGACCCTATTTCCAGACCCACACCCTCAGAGAACCTAAGAACCAGGTCATGTTGCACACAGCCTGGACAGCTATGAACTCTGAATAGTTTGGGTTTGTAAACATTCCAACTTGTGGACTCTCACCCAAGTGCAAGTAAGCCTTGCAGCCTTGAAGAATGGAAACACTGAATGGAAAAATGTTTAGGGGAGAAATGAACTCTAAAAGTCAAATTATTGTACAATCATGCTGAGTTAGATGGTACACTCAGGAAGGAGGCTGAGAGAGGAGGATTTTAGGCCAGCCTGGTCTACATAGCAAGATCCTATTCTTTAAAAGGAAAGACACCATGTCCCCCAAACACGTGAGCTTGATGATGCAGAATCCCTGGCAACTTCCTAAAGTGAGTCTGTGGTGTCAAACAGAACCTGACCCCTAAGCTGTTTGGTTATTTCCTTCTGATTTGAAGGGAACTGTTTGTTCAGAGCTCATGTTCTAACCCGTTTGCGATTTCTCATCTGAAGTCAGATTGCCATGGTTTCGGCACATTCCGGCTGACTTAGTAAAACTCAATCTTTGTGAAATTGGCTGCAAACGAAGCACCTAATTCCAGTTTCCAGGCATAATCTGATTAGTCCTTCTTGTGTCATAAGAATGAGCAGTGCTCAGCATTTTATTCTGTTTCCTTTTTTTTTTTTTTTGGTTTTTCGAGACAGGGTTTCTCTGAATATCTCTGGCTGTCCTGGACTCTCTTTGTAGACCAGGCTGGCCTCGAACTCACAAAGATCCGCCTGCCTCTGCCTCCCAAGTGCTGGGATTAAAGGCGTGCGCCACCACCGCCCGGCTCTGTTTCCTTTTTTTTTGGTTCAGAATAAACAGGGAGTCCTGTCCTGGCATCACACTGTACCTTTCTAAAAATGGATTGTGTCTGAGGTATATCGCCACACGAAACTCTTATTATCAGGCTGCTGCTTGGTACAATTCACATCAATGAAGAGCAGATCCCTCTGGTACATATCCCAAAATAAGCAACAACCTTACTGAATTTACACCAACCAACAGGTGTGTGGGGTTTTTTGTTGTTGTTGTTTTTGTTATTTTAAAGGTGAAATATGTCCCTGTAGTAGTAAGCAAACCACGCCATCTGTTGGGTTGAGAGAGAGGCAGCCTCTAGGAACAGTCAGTGCTCTGTATTCTGCTAGTTCGGTCCACCCAGGAGAAGACATTCTGTACTGTGCATTTGAGTTCCCACTGCCACCATGATCATCTCCATCACCCCCTTCCCTTCACACCTTTTCTCTGGCCCTTCCCCTCCATCTTTAGGTGGGTTAATAAGAGGTCTGCAGGCGCCTGACAGACTCTCTCAGTGCGGTCTTTAGAGTGAATTGCAGAATTTTAGAAAGGAACATGCTTTGTGAGCAAAGGAAGAGTGTTTTGGGGAACGTTGGTCTCATTAACGCTGGGGTAGGGGACCATACTGCAAACAGATCAGCCTTGTTGAAGGGCCTCGTGGTGGGATGAACTCGGCCCTCTCAGACCTGACAAGCTGGAGGACTGAATGACAGAATCAAGGCCTTTTAAGAAGTTTCGTTATGTCTTGGAAGAGTTCTCTCACTACTATCATCGGGTGTTGTGTATCATGTCTGATTCCAGGTTTCACATGGGTTTCAGACAAGGTTGGAATGGACCAGAATCTTCCACGGCTCTTCCGATCGATATTACGTGCCACGAGCTACTTGGTGCAGTGGACCAGTGGCTAATAAAACTGTCCTTACCTATAAGCCACAGTATTATGTGACTGTGTCTGGGCCAGGAACCAAGGCGTGCTATGATTTCAGAGCCCGGATTCCTGTCACCTGGGGAGGAGACACGCTCCAGTGACGTAACAAAGCAGATAAATCAACCATCCCCAAGACCCGAGGCCTCTGAAATTAAGGGAGAAAATCTGCGTGCGGTTGGTTCAGTTGGTACCCATTAAAGCTAGTAACTAATCATCCTCGCGAGTTTCTAGCTCAGAATGATGAGATCTGCAAAGAAAACAACATCCGTCCACTTTTACACTCCAGTGGAAGGGGTGGTCCCTCGCGGCGGGGCGGCGCAGTCCTGCCATCTGGAGAATAAATCGAGTGTGAAGTACAGTATAGTTTGGGACCAAGCTCTGTGGCGGCCGCTCAGCAGTCAGTTCATTAGCCCCAAACTTCCAGGGATTAAAGGGGCATCAATTCTACTGTCGGATAGGATGAGACAGACAGGGCACGGGATTCAAGAAGCATCCAGAAAACCAAGAGCCCCCTCGGGCTTATTTATAGAACCACAAAGTATAAACACACTCCAATAAGTGTCTTAAATAACAGCATCATCACCATTCCCTAACATCTGAATTAACACCTTCCATCCCCTTCTCCCCTCCCCACACTGTAAACATTAAAGTACACACTTTACTGGGACTGGGTGAAAAGTGTGCCTACATCAGACGCTGAGATCTGGTAATTAAGAAATAGGAAGGCCCTTCTAGACCGGGGGTGGAGGGAAATAGGTGCGTAGCATTTGTAATTAAAAACACATATAAAATTAATATTTTCATTCCATAAAGACAAATGTCCTGCCTTTGTTCTGAAGCATTAGTAAACTCTACCTTTTCTAGATTGGCTCATTTTAATCCATTTCCTTTCCGTCTCATTGGTCAAAGGATGTCACAGGTATGGCCTCTTCTAAATTCTGAGCTTAAGGTCCTGATAGCATATTTACATTAAAATTGTCAAAGTCAAGTTTAGTTTAAAAAAATACTTAAGAAGTATTCCATTTAAAGACCTCGTTTTTCACCTGCTTTTTAGACATTTATGGTAAAAAAGCAGAAATGCCTGCTACACACACAAAAGAGGTTATCAAGAGAAGACCATATTGCATTTGTTTTTTATAAAGGCACAGAATTATTTATCATTACAGGGGTCATTAAAAGAGATGTAAGGGATGTAGTAACTGATTTTAAACAAACATGTGGCTCCCCCCCCAAAAAAAAAACATGTTACCTCATTCTTGCAAACTGGTAGTGTATTTCATTAGATGAGAGATGGTCTTGACTTTTAAAAGGTCATTAATTGTACAAAATAATGAGTTTTGTTCTGACATTTTCAAGTATGCACAGAATATACTTTGATCACATGAATTTCTAGTTCATTGACTTTTGTTGTTGTAGAAAAGAAATCTTGGTTTGTCTCCTGAAACAAACAAAAAAAAAGGAAGAAAAAAAGACTTGCAGTGATGACATCCCATGTGCTAACTAACTGGTTTAAAATAGCATCCCTTGATTCACCCTACAAGTTTCTACATGTCATTCCTATTTACTCTGAAACCATAGATTTAGATGCAGGAGGGTTTTTGATGTGTTCATTATGAAAGATATATTAAAATAGGGTTTATAGCAAAAAAAAAAATACAAACCACATGGTTCATTCCATTTCAAATTCTATGAGCTTAGCGTATAAATTGGAATTTCCCATTGCAGGGGTTCAGTTGACTCTACAGCTGGAAAATACAACATATATTTTGGTTGTGAGCCTAGCCTTTAACAGCTGAGCCATCTCTCCAGCCCCAAATACACTGTATAAAACACAATGATGACATTCAAAACCCTATGAAAACAATTTATTTTATAGTCTGTGAGCACCTGAAACCATTTCTAAAAGAGCCAGCACAGAGGGCTCTGAGGGTACAAGTCCCTGCCACCAAGCTTGAGGACATGAGTCTGAACTCAAACCACAACATGGAAAAGACTCTTGTAAGTTGTCCTTTGACCTCCCTGTAAGCTAGGTATGCTCAGCATGCACCTCATCTCAAATAAGTGCACAAAATTAAAAATATTTCTAAAAGATATTAGAACAATGGCACTAGTCACATACACCTTTACATTTGTCTTATACCAAAGAGCAAAGATTCTACATTGAGCAATTCACTGTATATAATAAATTTCACCTCAAAACCAGAAACAGAAGTACACACAAACATCCATCACCGGTCAGTAATAAGGACACACACGCCTTAGTCCCAGCACTCTGAACCACAGGCAGGTGGATCTGTGTGAGTTCAAGGCCAGCCTGGTCTACAAAGTGGGTCCAGGACTGCCAGGGCTTGTTACACAGAGAAACCTTGTCTTGAAAAACTAAAAAAAATCACAGAGCAGGACTGAAGTAAGAAAGAGTGGGGTTGTCTGCAGCTTACATTGGATTTTAAAAGATGGGTTGATGACCAACGATACACAAGAAGGCGGGCAGAATAACTTGTTAGTGGGAAAATACAGCAGAGAATATATGGATATATGGCATTTATTGTACAGCCTTCCTTTTTTTTTTCTTTCTCCTTTTTTTTTTTTTTTTTTAAAACAGGGTTTCTCTGTGTATCCCTGACTGTCCTGGACTCACTTTGTAGACCAGGCTGGCCTTTAACTCACAGAGATCCACCTGCCTCTGCCTCCCGAGTGTTGGGATTAAAAGCGTGTACTACCATGCCCAGCCTTCCAATTTTCTGATGTTCAAAATTCTGTTAATAAAATTGAGGGAAAAAAACCTGAAAAGATATTTTTAAATGTTCATATTTTGGGGAGATAGTCAATGACTAAATATTTTTAAAAACCATAATTCTCTTTAACATTCGTGTATATTTGGGTATTTTCACAATAAATAGTTTAAAAATAACAACTTTCACTTTGTTATTTGTAGAAAATTATTTGAGTTGCTGATGTTTTGTTTTTTGTTTGTTTCTTTGTTTTGGTGGTATTTTTTTGTTTGTTTGTTTGGTTTTTTTTTTGAAGAATTTTTTTAATGTGTACCACATGCATGTCAGGTGCTCTCAGAGGCCAGGAGAAAGTGTCGAATGCCCTGCAATTGGAATGTGGGTGGTCATGGGCCACCATGTGGGTGCTGGGAACAAAATTCAGGTCCTCGGCAAGAGCAATAATTGTTCTTAATCACTGAGCCACGGCCCCAGCCCTTTGGTAATGCTTTAATGAGATAAAATTCACACAACATATGATTCGCCCACTTGTATTTTTTCTCTGCACATTTACTTTGTTTTGAAACTCAGAGACATGATATACAACCTCCTGTAAATGGGTCCTTTCATTTGTGGCTATGTGTCAGGATTCATTCAAATTTTCCCATCCATCAGCACTTTCTCTTTCACTGTCAAACAATATCATAATTGTATGGATGCGGCACATTATATTACCTATCATCAGTTAATGGATGTTGAGGTTGCTTTCTACTTTGGGGCTGCTATGGAATATGCTCTATGAACATTTGTGAACCCCTTCTTTTTATAACGTTCCATGCATTTCTCATTTCTCTTGAGTTTGTATTTAAAAGAAAGTGTGACTCCTGGTCACAAAGGAACTGTACGCTCAGCCTTTGGAGGAGCCATCAGCTGATTCTGGAAGGGGCTACACCAATTTAATATTCCCATACTAGCAGTTTATGGCTAGTGATAAGAAGCCCATAGGATTGGAAGTGAAGCAACAATTTGCTAAGTGGAAAAGAACCTGCTGCCCATAGGCGGGGGTGGCACTTCCTAGCAAGTCCAAGATGAGCAAGGGAGCATGGGACTGCAGTCTCTGGAGACTGAGGATCTCAACAGCAGCAGCAGGAAAAACAGTCCCAGATAGGAGATGGGATGGCTGGGAGAAAACAGACACTTGCCATGTACAAGCCTAACAATCTAAGTTGGGTCCCTAGAACCCACGGTGGAAGGAGAAAGCTGTCCTGTGACTTCCATGTGGGCCATGTGTGCTGTGGCCATGTGTGCATGCACACACTCTTTCTTCTCTAAGGCTCTCTCTCTTACACACACACACACACACACACACACACACACACACACAAGCACATGGCTAGTATATATGAAGCCAGGGGTAGGGTGGGGAACCCTGCTCTATGCCAGGGGGATGGACAGAAAGACAAGAGTCTACAAGGGCAGTGTCTTAGCAATGAGAGAGTTAGGGCTGTGCTCCACTGGAAAAATGGCTGAAGCGCTAACAGGACATGAATTCAGAGGTGGACCCTAAGGTCCCTCTGGACCAGGTGCCCTAGGCCCATAACTACATTTGGAGGGCTGTCCTTTGTAGGGGTTAGATAAATTAGAGTTAGAAAATATATAGGGGTTTCTGATACTGTCTCTTAATTCGGGGCATGAACAGCATTATCAGCATGAAGTCAGGAAAAACAGGAAAGACTTAATAGACTGAAAAACAAGGTTGAAGTCAGGAAAAACAGGAAAGACTCAATAGACTGAAAAACAAGGTTGAAGTCAGGAAAAACAGGAAAGACTCAATAGACTTGAAGAAACAAAGTATCTGGCCTGACATTGTTTTCAGCTGCTAAGTGGGCGGAGCCCAAATTAAGCTGAAACAGAGTTCCTCCTATTTAAGGACAGTGCATGGAGCCCAGAAGAAGAAGAGGCCCCTGATGCTAGAGAGCTCCAAGAGTCCTGCTGAAAAAAGGGCTGGCCATCATTTGATGGCCAGATTTCCCTGAAGCAGAAAGAAGCCGGTGAGCAAAGAAAGCCTGAGCAAGACACCAAAAGGCCAAGGACTGGACCCTGTGGCTCAGCTTTTGCCTGGAGGGGTTTGATCTGTCCGATCAGTGGCCTAAAGGAAATTGTGCCTGGCTTTAAGGACTGAGGCAGAGCAGCTGAGTTCCTGATTCAAAAGAAGTAAGTTGGCCTGCAAGATGGCTGGGGTCTCCCACAGAGAAGAAAGCATGAAGCCTTATTTAAGGTGAGACTGCAATAACCAACTTACCCTGACGAACCTGCATCTGAGAGATCCAGAAAAAGGACTGCTAAGTGCGTTAAAGAATCTACAACAAAGACTGTGTTCCTGACGACTGAGGACCTGCCCCAGAGACTGTATCATTCTAAAAGGTTATGAAAGTAGTTGTTATAATTATCAATAGGTTTAGTGGATAGGTTAAAGGGGTTGTAGGAATTTATAGGATTAATAGTTAAGAAATTGTTGGTGTTTGTTATAAGTGAATTTAGTAATAAATAAATAAGTGTTAAATAATAATTTAAAAGTTCGGTTACAGTCCTTGGTCAGATCACTGCTCAGTCCCGTCCACCCGAAGAAGCATCTTCCTGTGGGAGGGCCTTTAGGCCCAGAGCAACTCACTCCTATTTATCTTCAGAACATGTGTTTGCACACGGGGTTCCATTTGGGGGACTCCAGCCCACTGACACAGCAGAGTGGGTGGCCAGCCACCTCCCTGAGCACACCTTCTAATTGGTCTCCCTCTCCCTGCCCCTGGAGGATGGAGAAGGTGTCTCTCTTCCCCAACTGGAACAAAGTACAGCTGGAGCCAAGCTGCCCTCTCCCTCACTCTGTATTTATATTTCACGACTTCTCTGGGTTAGAGGAGGTAATTAACTGTTTTGGTTTAAAAGCCCTCCTGCTGGGTCGCAGTCTGCGTGGGAGAATCAAAGTAAACAAGCAAAGGGAGCACAATCATCAAAGGACTCCGCACCTACCTACCTTCATTATGAGAAGGAAACCGCACCATTTGCCGCAATGGTGCCGAGGATCACCGTTCGGGGCAGGATCCCGGTGCTTTCATTCTTTTGAATGGCAAATCAAGAGTGATCGGTTCATAATTTAATGAGGCAGGCTTACTGAGGGTCCAAACATGCTGAAGATAACAGGCACATCACCTATGCCCTGCCTGCCCAGCTGTAAATGATGCTGGTAACATGTTCTGTCAGGTAACTTCCCCTAGCTACATTGTGGAAAAGGGATCAAAAGTTTCTTCTTCATGTGAACATCAAGAACCAGTTGCTGGGGCTGGGCACATGGCTCATTTGTAGAAGTGTGTGCCTAGCATGCTTGAGGATCTGGATTTGATCCCAAGCCACACAAATTGGGTGTGGTGGGGCTCACTGGTAACACCCAGTAATGTCAGGAGGCTGAGGTGGCAAGGATCAAGAACTCAACGTCACCCTCAGCTACACTCCAAGTTCCCTGCCAACTTGACTTACAGAGATTCTGGTTTTTGTTTGTTTTGGTTTTTTTTTTTTTTGGGGGGGGGGTGGAGGCACCTTGCCTCTACCCAAGCCAGGCAGTGGAGGCACAGGCCTTTAATCCCAGCACTTTGGAAGCAGAGGCAGGCAGATCTCTTGTGAGTTTGAGGCCAGCCTGGTCTAGGAATCAAGTTCCAGGACAGCCAGGGCTACACGAAGAAATCCTGTCTTGGAAAAACAAACCAACCAAACTTTATATATATATATATATATATATATATATATAGTATTGTGTGAATGCACACAATGTGGTGGTACACATGCCACAGCATGCATGTGGGACTTGTCTCTCCGCTTCCTCTTTATGTTCTGGGGGTGAGGTCACCAGGTTTACCCAATTGTCTTTTCCTACTGAGCCATCTTGCCAGCCCAAGAACAAATTTTTATATTAAAGTCTACCTGACTTCTCTGTAGGAGGACATGTCTCTTTATCCACCAAAACTTGCAGGCACGTTGGCCACGCCTCTCCCAGTCTGTCCATGGTGGATTATGAACAAAGACACTGAGGGCAGAAATTCCTGCTTCTGTCCCAGCTGCTTCAGCTATACCTAAGGTAACACAAAAATAATCTGGAGTCCACAGCAGGAAGCTCTAACAATATACTGGAAGAAGTAAAAATGCCTGGAGGCATGGCACAAGCAGCCTTGTCATGAAACCCAACCAATCTGAGCCTCATTTCAGTGAGTTGCCAGAGCAAGTCCTCAACTCTCCTCTCTTCCCAAAGCAGAATACCAAATGTAGACGATTCAAATCTATTAGTATATTCATTTGTCTTCCCCACAACCAGAAAGAAAAAAAATTAGATAAAGCAATAACGTGTGTGTTGGCAGAAACAAAATGAAAAGGAGCAGGGCATGGTGGTGCACACCTTTAATTCCAGCACTAGGGAGGCAGAGTCAGAGGCAGACAGATCTCTGTGAGTTCGAGGCCAGCCTGGTCTACAAAGCGAGTCCAGAACAGCCAGGGCTACACAGAGAAACCCTATCTCGGAAAAAAAGAAAGAAAAGGAAGGAAGGAAGGAAGGAAGGAAGGAAGGAAGGAAGGAAGGAAG
>CAJQZJ010032066.1:7114940-7133503 GCA_907164525.1 Lophiomys imhausi | reverse complement strand
AAGGAAGGAAGGAAGGAAGGAAGGAAGGAAGGAAGGAAGGAAGGAAGGAAGGAAGGAAGAAAAGGAGCCATTTTAGCAATGCATTAAACTAGACCATACCTCTCCTGGATTACCTTTCACATAGGCAAGGTTTTAAAGCTAAAAAGAAATTAAAACAAAAGCAAAAAAAAAAAAGTGCCCTAAGATCTTCCAAACAAGAGCTTCTTTCAGACAAGATCTCATGTAACCCAAGCTGGTCTCAAACCCTCAAAGAACAGAGGAGGGTGATTTTCAACTCCTCCCCTTTTAATTCCACCTCCCAAGTGCTGGGGTACCACAGGCTCAGTATTTCCTGTATGTTAGACAAGTAATCGCTCAATTAAGCGAGCTATATCCCTAGCTTGGGGCACTTTTTTTTTTCTTTTTGAGACAAGGTCTTGCTCCACAGATAGCCTTGGATGGCCTAGAATTCACCACGTGACCCCGACTCAAAACTGTGGCCATCTATTGTTGGTGCCTCTGGAAACTTGGGGTGACAAGTATGTGCCTCCACACCTATCTCACTGTGTTCCTTTTGGGGGCAAATTTGTGGGTACACAAACGTATTTTCACATGTGTGTCTGTGTGTGAGCAAGCATGTATACCACAGCACGAATATGGAGGTCAGAGGACAACCAGAAGGATTTGGTCTTTGAGAGAGGGTTTCTATGTATGTAGCCCCAGCTACCCTGTAACTCACTCTGTAGACCAGGCTGGCCTGGTCAGTGTACAGTTTTCAAACATCAAACTCAAGTCAACAGGCTTGGCAGCAAACTTATCTCTTGAGCATCTCACTGACCCAAATATTTTAAAGAATCATGCTTTTCCAGAACAAATTTGTAGGTATTTTAAAGGGTTGTACTTTTCCATCTCATTCATATTTTTTTCTTTCTTTCTTTCTTCTTTTTTCCTTTGGTTTTTCGAGATGGGGTTTCTCTGCGTAGCCCTGGCTGTCCTGGATTCACTTTGTAGACCAGGCTGGCCCTGAACTTGCAGAGATCTGCCTGCCTCTGCCTCCCTAAAGGTGTGCATCACCACACCCGGCCATATTTTTTTCTTAAAATCAACAATGAAAAAGGTGGCCCAGTGGTGGTGGCACAAACCTTTAATCTCAGCACTCTCGAGGCAGAGGAAAGTGGATTTCTGAGTTTGAGACCAACTGGTCTACAGAATGAGTTTTCAGAAAAGTCAGGGCTATACAGATAAACCTTGTCTCAAAAACAAAACAAAACAAACAAAAATCCAAAAGAACAACAAAGAAGATGAAGAAGAAGGAGGAGGAGGAGGAGGAGGAAGCTGGGGGTGGTAATGGCCTACAACTCTTTTTTTTTTTTTTTTTTTTTTTTTAAGACAAGTATTGTGGCCGGATATAGTGGTGCATGTCTTTAATCCCAGCACTCGGGAGGCAGAGGCAAGTGGATCTCTGTGAGTTCAGGCCAGCCTGGTTTACAAAGACAGTCCAGGACAGCCAGGGATACACAGAGAATCTCTGTCTCAAGAAAAGAAAAAAAAAAAAAAGAAAGGAGGAGCAAGAGGCAGAGGAGGAGGAAAAGGAGGTAGAGGAGGAGGAGGAACAGGAGGAGGAGGAGGAGGAGGAGGAGAAGAAGAAGAAGCATTTCGTACAGTCCAGGTGGTCTCCAACTTGCTATGCGGGGTTATACAGCCAAGTATGACCCTGAACTCCTGATACTCTTCCTCCACCCAGTTCTAGGGTGCTGGAAGCACTGGACCTGCTTTAGGCTGTGCTGAGAATCCAGTCCACACATACTGAGGCAAGCAGGGTACCAACTGGGCTACACCCTCAGCTCTCCAAAAAAAAAAAAAAAAAAAAAAAAAAAACTTCATTTATTTTTTTTAATTACATGTATCTATTTTGTGTGGGGCAGTTCGAGTGTGCCACAGCCCACATGTGCAGGTCAGAGGCAACTAGCCGGAGTTGGTTCTCTCCTTCCTACGAAGATTCCAGGGGTCCAACTGCAACGCCCCTTTACCCGCAGAATCATCTCTCTATACCCACTTCATTTTTTTCTTTTTTAAGAAGGGGGAAGCTTTGATAACTGTGGTGTGGTTACCACAGAGGATTTCCCTCTGGGACACCCTCACAGGCAGTGGCTTTTCTTCCCCAGTCCTCTGCAAATGGGTACTGTAGAGTAAGCGGTATGTCTTGTCCCTGAGCACGCCAACTCCCACGCACAGGGTCTCTACTTAAATCCACTCCCCCCAGTGAATGCTAACAAAAGAACGGCAGCCGAGCTGCTGGTTTTCCCATGTTTCCCACCTATCTGGTGCCAACCCTTCTCATCCACTTCTCAGCAGCTTTGTTCCCTCACTGGTGCCAGCCAGGCAGACGCATCGCGCGACCACTTGGGTTTCCTTTCCTCTTTCGGCGCCCAGTAAATTTTCATAAAGTGTTTAACGTGAGAACAAGTAGGTTAATTTCCCGAGTGGCGAGCTCAGAGCCCAGAGCCACTGCCGCGATTTGGCTTCTGAGGCAGGGGCCTCGGCCCCAGCAGCCAGGAACCTTGCCAGCTCCTCTGCACGGCCCCAGGTGCGATTTAGCAGAACAGATTGTGTGGACGCTGGATGTCCTGTGTCACGATGAAATGGTGTCCTTTCTTCCTGAGAGATGAAGACGGAAGCCTCCTGGGCTGCCGGCAGTTCTGCCAGCACAGGCCTCTGGATGTGTAGGACAGCGAAAAGGCATCCCATCTGGCCACACACACCTGGCCTCAGGAACAATGCCGCTCTAACAGCGTTAGCGCTCCTCCACCCCTGTCCAGCCCACCCACCCCATCATCGTTTTCACCGAACTGTAAGTGGAGCGAGGAATCCAAGGATTTATTTTAATATGCAAAAGACAGAATCATAAGGAAAGTTGAAAACTCTTTGTGTCTGGCCTTTACTATACACCTAGCTGGACTCTGTGTGAAACCTTGGTGTAGAGTGACCGGAGTAGCAGACGGTGACTCAGAATTGCCATCTAGAAGTTGGCCCACCCAGCAATGGCCAGGCTGCTTGGGGAAGACACTGGGGAGAGAAGCCAGACTTCGCAGCTAAAAGTGTAAAATCCAGCGATGAGAACGGGCTGCTCCCTGAAGTCAGTGACTCTTTGAAAAGACCAGGCTCGAAGCCCAGATACAAGCCCCCCAGTTACCGCAGCAACTTTACCCTTGGTGATAACAGAGCAATTTACTGTTTTGGAATAAATTGTGCAGGTGCTTTTAAACTTATAATGGGTTCAATCCTTAAACACCTTATGTCAAAAGGGTCAGAGGGTTGAGAGCTGAAGCAAGAAAGGAATGTCATGAGTTTGAGGCCACCCTGGGTTATAAAGTGAGACTCAATAAATAAGTAGTCATAAGTAAAAAAAAAAAATGCACTTTCAGCCAGGCATGGTGGTGCGCACCTTTGATCCCAGCGCTCAGGAGGCAGAGGCAGGCAGATCTATGTGAGTTCGAGGCCAGCCTGGTCTACAAAGCAAGTCCAGGACAGCCAGGAATTACACAGAGAAACCCTGTCTTGAAAAACCAAAAAAAAGGACTTCCTAGCTTTAATTTTCAGACCACCCCATCCTAGGAACATGGCGCACTGTGGAGAGCCAGCTGATTGCTCTCAAGGTAATAGGGCTGACTAGAAGCTGTTCCCACAGCAGTCCTGGGGAAGAGGCAGTGCATACTTGATTATCCACAGCCACCTCCAAAACAGAGAGGTTCTGGGAACTGAACTCAGGCCATCAGGCTGGGTGGCAACTGCCTCTACTCACCGAGCCATTTTGAAAGTACAATACTTTGTGTTGGGGAAGGCATGGCGGTGGGAGCACAAGATTGCTCGTCACATGTAGGCAGATCAGAGAGCAGAGGAAGGGGAATGCCAGTGTTCAACTAGCCTCACCTTGCTAAGATTTAGTTTGGGACCCCAGCCCATGGGATGGTGTCACTTACACTCAAGGTGGTCTTCCCTCCTCAGCTAAACCTCTTTGGAAATGCTCTTGACGGTGTACTCTGAGGTGTGTCTCCTAGGTGATTCTAAAATCCAGTCAGGCTGACAATGGAGATTAACTATCACAGCGTGAAAGGTGTGGGAGGCCATGGTGGCAGGAAGAACTTGTAGCAGCAGTGGCTTCTTATGGAACAGGAAGCATTGACAAGACTTGGAGTGTGGGGTCAGTTTATAACTTTATACCTGTCAGCTAAGCATCATGTCCTTGTGCCCCTAGTCTCTGGAAGTGAAGACAGGAGGATCAGAGAAGTTCAAGGTCATCCTCAGACATATAGTAAGTTTGGGACCCAGTCTCAAAAAAGGGGGAAAGGGATAACAACAGCATCTGGTGCAGGTAATGGTGAGGTTTGGAATAAGTATTTAATATTACATGTGTGTGTATATATATATATGTGTGTGTGTGTATTAATGTATGTATATAAAATTTACTTTAGCATGTATAATAAAGTTGCTTTTTCATGGTTGTGCAAGTTTGAATATGCATGTTACCTTACCCACCTAGTTGGAGTAGAGTCTAGGCTCATGCTAGCATGACCCTGACTTCAAAGACCCAACACTCTCACTCTAGGATTGTGACCACAGTGGGAATGCAGCGTGTAGGTCTGGTGTCCTCCATGTTCAGCCCAAAGGAAAGTCAGGGAATTGAGATGCATCCCTAAAAGAGGCAGTCTACTCATAAAGCCCCATGGGTAGGGTTCAAATCCCCTTAAATATGGCCGAGTGGCTTTTAAGCAGATGGGTAGGAGAGGTGGCTCCGTGGATAAAGGCACATGCTGGTAAGTCTGATGACCTAAGCTTGATTTCCCAGGACCCTGCAGATATCCCTGCACATGTGTACACACACACACCCCAAATTTTTAAAATAAAAAAAAGGAAGATGTAGAAACAGAAGGTCGCTATCATTTTTTATCCTTTTTTCCCTAAAGCGGCTCATAAAAGCTTCAGCCCAGTGGTACCCTTCCTACAGTTGAAGGAGGAGGTCATCCTTAACCCCAAAGACACAGAACAGAAGAAGAATCGGAATGGTGAGTCTTCCTAAACTCCGCACTTACTTACTCATATTAGCCAGTCCCTTTGTTCATTATACTCCAGCATGGCTGTCTACTCGGCATCAAACCGGAGCACAGAAACAAAACCACCGTCGTCCCTGCTTCTTTGACCGTTAATGAAGCGTCCCTTAATGGTCAGTATCAGAGGTCGGCCTGGTGGGTGTAGGGTCACCTGGAGGCGGGCCTCTGGGTGCACCTATGAGGGGTTATCTTGATTACATTAACTGAGGCAGGAAGACCACTGCGGCTGGCAAATTTCCTGGCCAGCATCCTGGATGATATGAACAGAGAAACAGGCCTGAGCAGCAGGAAGAACTCATTGCTCTCTGCTTCTTGGTTGTGGTGGGCATGTGACCATCTTCCTCAGGCTCTTGTTGCCCTGACATCCCCACCATGACGGACGGCACCTGAACCATGAAACTGAACTTGGACCTCACCGATGGCTAGTCTGGCTGACTAGCCGGTTCCAGGAACCTATGTGTTTCCACCGCCCTTCTCCCCTCTGGCACACACAGATGTGCGCCACCGCACGGGGCTTTTCATACGAGTGCTATCCTCACGCTTGCTCAGCAAGCACTTTACAATGGAGTCATCTCCCCAGACTCCTGACCTTGATCTCCTAATTCTCCTGCTGGTAACTCCCAAATGTTGAAATTAAGGGTGGTCCACCACATCCTGCTCCTACTCTTTTCTCAGTAACAGATTTGATATAACTCAAATTTGGTGTCTCTCCCAAATTTAGTATTCACACGGACTCACATTTTTCTCTCTCACTCAATTACTACCAGAAATGAATGGCTATGGCCACATCAAAGGTCCTAAATGTGGTTGTGACAAGTGGCAAAGGTTGGCCTCCTTGGCTAGTTCAAGGACAAATTCATAGGGTGACTTGGAATGTAAGCTTGGGACCCTGTCTTACCATCATATCCCTTTCCAGGCCACTTCCTATGCTGGATTCTGAACAGATTTGTCCAAATCCACACCCAATATAAATGAATAAACACTTTAGGCATCTGTCCATCCCAAACATCTATTGACACATCCTGCCAGTATGTTGGCTTCTTCTACCTAACAAGCAATTGGTAAACATTTTTAAATGTTTGCTTAATCAAGATAATACTACAAAAACGGAGTAGGTACACACAACAGTACAGATTGAAGTAAATTCTTTATTGGAGATTACCCCAAGGATACAGAGGTCTGAGCCTGGTGTGGTGGGGAACAACTGTAATCCCAGCACTCAAGAGGCAGGGCCAGGAGGATCTACTACAGGTTCAAGGCCAAGATGGTCTATGTGGTGAGTTCCAGGCCAGCCAAAGCTACATGTTGATACCCAACCTTTTTAATTATTTAACACTTATTTATTAATAACTATATTCATTTATAACAAATACACTTACTTATTACTATTCCTATAAATTCCTACAACCTCTATGAATGCCTACAATCCCTATACATTCCTACAACCCCTAAGACCTAACCACTAAACCTATTGATAAGGATACAGTCTCTGGGGCAGGTCCTCAGTTGCCAGGAAACCAGTCTCGGGGGTAGACTCTTTAATGCACTTAGCAGTCCTTTTTCTGGAATATCTCAGACGCAGGTTCATCAGGGTCAATTGGCTATGGCAGTCTCACCTTAAATAAGGATTGAGGCTTTCTTCTCTCTGGGAGACCTCAGCCGTCTGTAGGCCAACTTATTTCCTTTGTATCAGCAACTATGCCGCTCTGCCTCAGTCTTTAACGCTGCCCACAGTTCCGTTGAGGCTGCTGTTCAGACAGGTCAAACCCCTCTAGGCAAGAGCTGAGCCACAGGGTTTAGTCCTTTGCCTTTTGCTGTCTTGCTGAGGCTTTATCTGTTCACCAGCTTCCTTCTGCCTCAAGGAGACTGGCCATTGGTCTACCAGCACTTTCTCCAGCAGGACTCTTGGAGCTCTCTAGTATGGGGGCCCTTAGCACGCAGCTCTCTGGGCTCATCCACTTGTCCTTAAATAGGATCACTCCTTGTTCCACCTGCTTCAGCTTAATTAACTTGGGCTCCACCCACTTAGCAGCTGAAAACAATGCCAGGCCATAAAGTCTTTCCTTGTTTCACCTGGCTTCAACCTTGTTTTTCAGTCCAAAGAGACTCCCCTTGTTTCATGTGACTTCATCCATAAGCTGATAAGCTAATTGCTCACAGCGAAGTTGATCTTCATGCCCCGAATTAAGAGACTGTATCAGAAACCTAGATAGTCACTAAATCTAACTTATATTAATCTATCAACCCCTACAACATGTCAAGACCTTATCTCAGGAAAAACACTTGGGGAAGGAGAAATAAGTGATTCGTACCCTAAGAAGATAGATCTGTTGGGAAAAATGGAGAATACTGGGCCCAGGGAAATGGATCAGAAGGTAAAAATGATGCCAGAGTGAGCAAGGCAGATGACCAAAGTCCAGTTCCTGGAACTCTCACACATACATGTTTATATATAGCACCGGGCACGGTGGCACATACCTTTAATCCCAGAACTCAGGAGGCAGATGAGTTCAAGGCCTACAGGCCTACATAGCGATCTAGACCAGCCAAGGCTACATAGTGAGACCCAGCTTAAGACAAAAGTAAACATTACAGACGGCAGCGTGAGATTGTAGTGAGAGATTTGTTCAGAAGTATGGAGGCCATCCAGCCTAGACTATGCAACACAGCCACAGAAACAATGAGAGACCCTGCGACAACAAAGTGGCAAGTGAGAACAGACTCCTGAAAGTCGTCCTTGGACTTCTATACTCAACTGTAGAAATAGGTTCCTGCACGTTAGATACAGAGATACAGAGAAAGAAGACAGACACAGATGGATGGATAGACAGACAGACAGACAGAAGAGAATAATTATGAAGCAAAGATTTCCAGTTTTCCTGATAGAAATCAGCCATCAAAGAGAGTTGTTTGTGTGCTGAAATTGGATTGTGAAAGACAAGAACATGATTTGCTGTTATTTAAAAACCACTCATTTGGAAAGAAATAGATTCAATATTGTGATAAACACTGTAACGATAAGCTGTTCAGCTTCAACTGTGAGCTAAACTGGTGTACACCATATTCAAAACCAAAATGAGGGCTGGAGAGATGGCACAGTAGTTAAGGGTACTTGCTGCTCCTGTAGAAAACCTAGGTTTGGTTCCCAGCATCCATATTTGGGAACTCACAACTCCCTGTAACTCCAGTTCCAGGGGATCTGACACCTTCTGTCCTTTGCAGGTACCCACAGTCATAAGTACACATACATATATATATATAAAAATTTTAATTAAATATTTTAAATAAAAATGAAGGGCACATTGGAGGGACACTTTTCCAAATATGGACTGAGAGTTCTGAGAGCAGGCCAGCACATTCAAATATGTCTCAGGACATTAGAATTTTATTAATAACATTGCTCAATAAAATCAAAATACTTGAAGGGTGAGGTTGATTAAGAATGGAGATCTTGCCAGGCGTGGTGGCACATGCCTTTAGTCCCAGCACTCAGGAAGCAGAGGCAGGCAGATCTCTGTGAGTTCAAGGCCAGCCTGGTCTACAAAATGAGTCTAGGACAGTCAAGGATACACAGAGAGAAACCCCATCTTGAAAAACCTAAAAAAAAAAAAAGGAGATCTTGGGGCTGGAGTGATTGCTTAGCAGTTAAGAATACTAGCTGTTCTTCCAGAGGACCCAGGTTCAATTCCCAGTACCCATTAGTGGCTCATGGGACCTATGACTCCTGTCTCAAGAGATTCGATGCCCTCTTCCAGCTTCTGTAGGCACCAGGCAGGCACACAATAATATACATACATCCAAACCAAACACCCCTACACGTAAAATAAAATAAAAACAACTTTTTAAATGGGAATCCAGCACAGAAACCAAGTCACCAAAATAACATCATTGAAGAAATGTCAAAATGGAGCCTCTTACACTGGCAGTGCTGGTCCTGCACAAACAAACAAACCCAACAAAACAAGAAGCTTGTATCAAAAGAGTCACAAATTTGATATTCCCATTTGATTATATTAATGTTTTAGAGGTATGTTTTTGTTTTTATTATCCCTAAGACCAACCATAATGTTAATAAGAAAAGAGAGACCAAAAGAGAGATAGAAAGCTATTCATCTTCGGAAACATCTCATCTTTATTAGTTTCCCAAGGCTGCTATAACAAATCACCCTGTGCTTCTAGATGGCCGAGATCCAGAATCACAAAATCAAGTAACATTAGGGGTGAAGACAGGTCTACAATTATCTAGTTATTTATCTTATTTACTTTTTTTTTTTTTTGAGACAAGGTTTCATGTAGCCCAGGCTGGTCTCAAATTCCCTATGTAGCCAAAAATGACATTGAACTCGCCAATTGGCTAGACTGGCTAGTCAGTAACTCTAGGAAGCTGCCTGTTCGCACCCCTACCCCTGGCATTACAGACCTCTGCCTCCGCAGCCTGCTTTGGCTCCTGCCCATTCACTAAGCCCTTAACCAACTGAGCCCTCTCCTAAGGCCACTGGTCTTGAGCATCTGGTCTTCATGCCTCTGTCTGCCACCTTCTGGGATTACAAGCATGGACCGACCACCATGCCCAATAGATCTAGTCATTCTTGAAGTGAGGTAAAAGTTCTAGAGAGATCAACAAGGGACCTGCGGCCATGCTAAAGGCTCCAGCAGGACTAGAGTCCAAGTCAACTGAAGCTCAGCCAGGGTTTGCTCCATACCATGTTATGAGTGGTACAGAAAGCAGTCCAAAGCCTGATCCTGTCATGCTTGACATGGCTCCATGGTGAAATCCAAGAAGATTGGTAACTCAGAGAATAGTGTTGGTGACCATCTGAGAGTTTCTATTGCTGTGATAAAACATTGTGACCAAAAGCAACTTGGGGAGAAAAGGGCTAACTCACTTTCTAGCTTATAAGTCCACTACTGAGGGGGCCCAGGGCAGGAACTTGGCAGCCCTGAAGCAGAAACCATCAGGAGTACTACTTACTTGCTTTCTCTGCCTCCTTCCCAGGCCTGGGTACTGCCCACAGTGAGCTGGTCCCTCCCACACTACTCATCAGTCAGGAAGATGTACCACAGGCTTGCTTATGGACCAATCTGGTAGGGATATTTTCTCAATTGAGTTTCCATCTTGCAGAATGACTTTAGTGTCTATCAAGTCGATATAAAACTGGACAGCACACTGGTGTTGAATGAGCGTGAGTTCCCTGCACATGGCTCTCGGAACTCATGGAGTTTGAGCATACAGATTAAACAGCACCTGTAAAACTGCAGGGCTCGCCAGGCGTGGTAGGGCTCGCCGGGCGTGGTGGCACACGCCTTTAATCCCAGCACTTGGGAGGCAGGGGCAGGCGGATCTCTGTGAGTTCAAGGCCAGTCTGGTCTACAGAGCGAGTCCAGGACAGCCAGGGCTACAGGGAAACCCTTCCTCAAAATACCTAAAACAAAAACACTGCAGGACTCTAATCAACTGTCACACTCAGGGGCTCACTGGGACAGAGGTCTATGATAAGAGTTGTTTCTTTGAAAACTCAGTTATATTATGTGAATTTTTTTTATAATCCCAGATGTGGAATATGGGGCTGCTTCAGTTTGTCCACAGCTCCTAACTATAGTTATCTAGCAGGGGTGTGGTTTAGCCACCTGCAGAAATATAATTTTGTGGCCTCTGGAGAGGGGTATGAATGCCAGAGCCCAGAGATGGGGGCGGGAAAGCGCTGAAGATGGGAGAGGCTGCTGATCTTCCTGTAGCTGCTGGTGCTCCCCCATGCTATTGCTGGTTTGTTCTGCTGCTGTGTTAGCTGTTGCTGGTTTTCTGGACTGCTGGATATCCTGACCATTGAGATTGGTATTGCCCCAAAGAACCTGACGAAGTATTCAGCAGAAGTATCAGAAAGACCTACGTCCCTTTCCCCTCTAACCCTCTTTCTCTCCTACTAGTGTTGGGGGGTTAGAAGGAATAAGGGTTGGAAGGGGGGTAGAGGTTTAGGAAACATAAAATAGAGTGTTTAAAACAAAATAAAGAGCCACCTACTACAGAGGTCACCTTGTTCAGCCCTGGATTCCTCACCACACTCTTACAGGAAAGGGAAAGAGACTGAAACAAATGTGCCATGTTATGGGCTCCAGGAAATGCCCGACTGGAAGCCAAAGTGCCTCTCAGGCTGGTAAGCAAGTCTCCTAATTTTCCAAGCTTGACTCTAAAATTAAGCAGGTATCCAAGATCAACAATTATAGCCTTAGAAACAAACTTGTTTTTGCTTAAAAGCCATCACTGTCTAGAAAATGAATGTCACCTCTTAGGAAGAGGAAAACCATCAGCTACCTACTCGTAAATGAGAATGGCAGTTTCTGGTTGATGCAGAGAGAGAAAAAGACGCAGATGGCAGATCCTCTTGGCATAGACTTCTCTGCTCCGGCTGTCTAATATGCTTCCTCGCTGAGTTAATTCTGCTTGTATCAAACCATCTCAAAAGTTTGTTTGTTTGGGGATGAGGAGAGAGAAGAGAAAAACAGAAAGGTTTTCATCTGAAGCATTCCCACCTCTGTCCTTTGACACAGAGTGCCCTGATGACTAAAAGGTAACCAAAATGACCTCGGTCCTTTAGTGAAAAGTCCCGAAACTAGGTCCTCTGAAGGAGTCAAGAGAATCCCTTTTCTCGGAGCAGGACAGGAGCCTGAACTCTTGTGGGCCTGTTACCTGGGGCAGAAGTGATGCCTAATAGAGGTTCAGAATTTATTTTTGAAACAGGTTTTGGCATGTAGGACGGAGCATGTTGCATTACTGCCGGCTGGAGAGTGAGTCCCCTGGGCTCGCCGCCCTGTCTTCTTTCATGAGGAATCCCTGCCAATCTAGGATCTGTGAACTGCTTCTGCCAGCCAATCTCTAATTTAACATATGTACAAAGCCAATTTTTGGACACCATGATGGAGCCTGGCACCTCTGCAACTCTCAGTATTTGCAACGTTCCCAGTGAACAACTAGCAGGATAGAAACAAACCACAACACAAAAAAAGGCTTTCTAAATTCATAGATAAACGCTAGGTATATTTTATATATGTGTGTGTGCACGTGTGTGTCTCCTGCTTCCCAACATAAACTCCCCCCATGTCTTCCCTTGTGGTTCTTTCATTTAGATTTTTCAATCTGGGATGTACTTAGCAAAAGCCAGCACTGACAAAGATAAAACCTGCTCCCCACTGAGAACATCTGATTTTTAAAATGTAAAAATGCTGCTCTTTACAGAATAGGACATTTCCCTTTTAATGAGCTTCAAGTTACACCCAAATAATTTGCAACTAGCAAATGACACCATTGCAGAGTACTTACCAATAATTCCCATGAACGCAAAACCAATTTGATGAGAGGCCCAAGCTCGTGGAACCTACAGTTTGGGGACAAAATGGGGGCCATTTCTGAGGAGACAGCTGTCACATCATGGGAAAATTTGCCTACCCTTAGGCTTTTACCATGATCTTCCCCAGAAAACCTACATTTGCAGAGTTTGTTTGAAGAACTATTTGAGAGTAAGGGACATTTTGACTTTTTCTTATGTACATATGAAATAAAATCTGAGTTAAGGGGAAGGAGAACCATGTTGCTTTCTCAAGCCTGTTTCTTCCAAAGCATGCATTTGTGACTAAGGCCAAAATTTGGCTATTTTATTGTGATCTCTACCCTCCTTCCCAAGTGAGTCATTACCTATGCAGGGTAAGCCAGCATACCTTCCCAAGCCGTGCGACACCCTGACACATAGAGCTTGTGTTGGGACAGTGTAAACATGAGTCCTGCATGGGTCGCTATGAATATTTCAAAATTGTGGCTGATGGTCCTGCCCTGGTGTGGCCTCCCCAGGTGGCAGGGGCTGAGAGAAGAGCGGCCAGTGTGGTTGGTAGGGGGTGGAAGTACCTTCTTCCAGTAATTCAGAGTAGCCCCCAGGCTGATTAGTGACAAGGGCTGACAGGCTAAGGGGAAGGCCTGACCAGCTCCTTTCAGCAGCAGGTCTGATGAGCATGCACGGGGTCCTGAGGCAGAGACCAGGGATGGTTTGTGCTTGTGGCTGTATACTTCATCTGCAAGACCACCTGCTTAGTCTCACTGGGGAACTGCCATTAAGGGATGTCTGATGGCACCACGTTCTCCCACCCTCAGGGGCTCCACCCAAGCCAGACAGAAAGGCTGGACAGCCGTGCTGGGGATTAGAGGGGATCGATATATGTGTATGGAACACTGTCACGGACAATTGAAGAGGCTCACACATCACCCTGCGGGGAACTTCTATGAACTGAAGTCTGTGGTCAATGACTCTCACGGAACCCAGTTCCTGGCCAGTCTGCCTGGGTGTGGCCAAAGAGAATGTCTGTGATATTTGTGATTATTAAGCATCATGGGGACTAGAATGCATGATTCTAGGGTTGGTCTCCAAAGTAAAATGTAACTACTTAAATTGGGAGAGTTTGTCACTCCCTGGACAGCTTTGAGCCTAAAATGACAAGATTTTAAAATTTACCATACACAGACAGGCAAGTTCGTTGCAACCCCCAAAGCCTATCACCTTGAGTCCCGTTGCCTCTGCGCCCTGAGCCAATCCCCAAGCTCATGAGTGTACTAAGATTCCTTACTGATGGATGCGTATTCACACGGGGACAATCAGAGAATATACAGTTGTGAAAGACAATTAGAACGCAGGACCATTTTTGTTTCATTTTTTTTTGGTCTTTTTTGTTTTTGCTTTTGAGACATGGTCTCATGCAGCCTAGGTTCATCTTGAACTTGCTAAGTATTAAGGATGGCCTTGAACAGCCTGATCCTCCAGACTATCCTGATGGCTTCAGATGATTCCTTCTTCCTCTTCAGATAGTGTCTTGCTATGCAATCCAGCTGCCCTTGAACTGATAACCTCCTGCCTTACCCTCTTGAGCATTAAGATTACAGATGTGCACCACATCACAACAAACATACTTTGGTTTCTTTCTCTTTTTTTTTTGTATGTATGTGTACATGTACACATGTACACATGATCACACACACACACACACACACGAGCATGCATCACTAGGTGACAGAGCAGTAAAGTACTTGTTTGCCGAGCCGTGTGGTAGTACACACCCCTTCTAGATGCCTGCAAGTTGTCCTCTGACCTCCTTGCACTGGCTAGTTTTCTGTCATCTTGATACAAGCTAGAGTCATTTAGGAAGAGGGACTCTCGAGCATTTTCTTTATTAGTGTTTGATACGGCAGCTCACCAAGGCTGGTACCATCCCTAGGCTAGTGATCCTGAACTGCATAAGAAAGCGGTCTAAGCAAGCATTTGAGGAGCAAGCTGGTAAGCAGCGCACTCCCGCGTGACTTCTGCAATCAGCTCCTGCCTCTAGGTTTCTGTCCTGACTTCCTCCAAAGATGGACTGTGATGTGAAAGTGTAAGCCAAGTAAGCTCTTTTCTCCCCAGCTTACTTTTGGTCATGTTTCATCACAGCAATAGAAACTCTAATGAAACACCTCCGTATGACCTCCATGGTATGTGCATGCTTTCCCACCCCCACTCCTACTAAATTAAAAAAAAAAGTTTTTGTTTGTTTGTTTTGTTTTTCAAGACAGGGTTTTTCCATGTAGCCCTGGCTGTCCTGAACTCGTTTTGTTGACCAGGCTGGCCTCAAACTCACAGAGATCCATCTGCCTCTGCCTCCTGAGTTCTGGGCATGTGCTACCACTCCTGGCTTTATAAAAAAAAAATGTTTTTAAGTACTTCAGTCTTATCAAGCTAAGTAGATTTCCAAAAGACAGAGAATTCACTTACAGGGCTTATCATCCCAGTAATGCAGCCCAATTTTCCCAATGAAAAGAAAAAAAAACCTTCAACCCCAGAATTATTGTGTGTGGGTTAAAACATAGTCAAAGAAAAAGGAAATCTCTTGGTAGAGGGCAGCAGTATTGATGAATGCCATCCAGGGCAGCGGCCACCAGGAGGAACACAGGCAGGTAGATTTATTTAAAGGAACTGGCCTGGGCCTTCATGGACTAACTCATCTGGAATTCGAAGGGGAAGCCTGGAGGCTGGGTTAATCTCTCCTCCATAATAAACTGATCCCTCCTGCAAACTACCTTCCCAGCAACATCAAAATTCTGTGTTTGATTAAATTACTGAAGAGAGGAGCTGAGCCAAATTGGCACCTGAAATTGGCCAGCCACCCAAGGAGCTTCCTTCCACACCAAGAAGAAGAAATAAGTCTTCATCAGTCCAGAACCCGGCCTGTCCTTCACGGGAGAGTCCTGCATACACATTCTCCCCACATCAGCTGAGATCTACCATGCCTCAGTCGCCCTCACCAGAAAGCCATCTGCACAGAAATTAAATGCTGGGCCCCACGTGGATGGTGAGCAGAAAGGGAGTAAAGATGGAGGAAATAAGACCTCCTACTTTAGCAGTTCCACTCTGGTTCTGCCAGGGTGCCTGAGAAGCTACTTCAACTACAGGGAAGAGATGCAGCCTGAGCTACCCACCCCTCCGGCCCCACCCCCTGCTCAATTCAGGCCACCGTCTTGCCATCATCACAGCTTTTAAACAGTCACCAAGTGTGCCTGTGAGGATGCCATATTCTCAACACCGGTTTGAGCCTCATGAACCAATGTGGCACCATGCTGTGCTAACACATCACAGATGTTCATATCCTGGAGACACAAAAGCTGCCCCCATCATGAAGTGTCTGACAGATCTTTTGTGTCATAATTTTTACATTTTTAGAATTATTTAAACAACAAATCACTCCTCCTATATAAAGAATAAGGCTGGGAATGTAGTTCAGTGGTATAGAGTTTGTCTAACATGCCCAAGTTGGCCATGGGTTCCCTTCACAGCACCACCACGGGGAAGGAGAAGAGATCTGGAATAAAATGAAGTGGTATCATTGTTTTTCTTCTCTATAAAATCAGCTAATGTAAGTGACATCTACACGGTCTCTTATAGTCAGAGTGCTTTGACATACACTTATCTTTGTCCCTGCAGCAGCCTTGGGGGCTGGTATGGGGTCCTCATCTACAGTTAAGGGTTTTTTTTTTTTTTTGGTTTTTCGAGACAGGGTTTCTCTGTGTAGCCCTGGCTGTCCTGGACTCAATTTGTAGACCAGGCTGGCCTCGAACTCGCAAAGATCCGCCTGCCTCTGCCTCCCAAGTGCTGGGATTAAAGGCGTGCGCCACCACTGCCCGGCTGCAGTTAAGGGTTTTAAGGCTCAGAGTGGTGAAGGGACTTCCTATGTTGTTCAGCTGTCAGACGGCCAAGAAAGCTCTGTCTGACTTTGTCCCTAGCTCCCAGATGGGTAGCCCAAACTCCTCAGGGTCTGCTGCTGCCAGCCCCACCTGCCACACCTTACTTTATGGTGTTATGTAAATGAAGTTACCCAAATGTGCCCATCTAATAAGCCACCAAAACACCTCTGCTTATGGGAAACCTTTGTCAAAGGCACATGGCCAGGCACCCTTTCTCCCTGGCTCTCCATGGCTTCCGTGAGTGCAGACAGCTATGCCTGAGTCAGTGGGAGACTACTGCCTGGGAGGGACTGGAGGACTGTGAGTACATCCCATAACACAAAGACTTCCATTCCAATAAATAATTAGGAAAAAGTTCAAGGCTGCTTCCTCAGCTGATCCTCACCAGTTTAATCTGAGCCAATTCTGGATTAAATACTTCTTTCTGCTCAGTGGTTTTGACAGTCTCAGCCAGGCACATCCTGATGAAACTGGAGATGCAGAAAATAGTTTTTCATGGAGTAAGAAGATGAAATGTTAGAAAGCAAGTCAACCGAGTGAGTGACTGAGCATGTGCATGTATGTGGGAGAGGGTACGCATGTACATAAGGGATGTGCATGTATGTGGGAGAGGGTACGCATGTACATAAGGGATGTGAATGTATGTGGGAGAGGGTACGCATGTACATAAGGGATGTAAAGGGGAAGGCGGGGCTGGGGTGATGCTAGTTAATTAGGCTTGAAGATCTTGGCAATGAGAGGTGTGTTTATAAACAGTCTCCACTGAAACATACCTTTCCAACTACTGAAGACCTTACTTGCCAGGAACGATCTCTGGGATAAGTATTCTGTGCTTGTTTCAGCCCAAAAGTGAGGAGAGAAATACTAGCAAGTGAGCATAACCATCCCCCATTCCAAAGCTCAGCTCTGCACAGAGAAGAACATTTCCAGTGCTCAGCTAATGAAACAAGCCAATACAAAGCAATCTGAACACGAGTTTGACAGCAGGATATTAGCCTAGTATCTCAGAAAAATTAGAAGAGAGACAGAAGAAACAACAGAATCCTAGTCACTCAGGAATCGATGAGGGTGGAATAAATACTTCCACAGACATGCCAAATCTTTTGGAAAAAGTATCTCCCATAGAGCCTTTCTGAGGAAGTGACTAGAGTATGTACTCCATTAAAATGAGCAAATAAACCAATCAAGAAAAAGTCATGAGATACAACAAACAAAAGTCCCAAGCAGAATAAGGCTCAAGAACTACCCTAGATGAAGAGGGAACCATCAGGTAACAGTGCAACGAGGAGCCAACTCAGGGTGCAGAAGAGAGAAGACCTGGGGGATTCATTTGGTTACATAATATATTTTAATACATTTTACAATTCCCACCTCCCAGATGGAGCTGTATTGGCAATAGATACAAATGAATGAAGCAAACCCAAAAGACAATAGACAAACCGAGAGACACACAGACAATGAAATATTATTCATCAGTGAAAAGAAATGAGCTAGAAGCCGGGGGTGGGGAGACACGGGAAACTTAAATGCACATTGCTAAATCAAAAAAAAAAAAAAAGTCTGAAAACACTTTATACCATTTGATCTGAACTTGATGACACTTTAGAAAAGGCCAAGTTATAGCCGTGGATGGTTGTGAGGTTGTTTGAATGATTATGTTATGTAGTGACTATTTGAAGTAATTATGTTAATATGTTCATATACGTGGAGGATGGTGATGGGGAAAGGGTCAGAATTCACTCCTCCAAGATGGAAGTCAATGGGTATCTTTAAAGGAAAAAGAAGAACTAGGTGGCAAATAGCAGGGGAGGCGTGCATGGGTCACCTTTCCGGGCACCGAGCTCTGACGGTTAACTGTACGTAATGAGTGGACTAGGCTGCTGGCCCAGAGAGCTGGTAAACATTATTGCTAGGTGTGTCTCTGGGAGAGGATTTGAAAGGCATTACCATTTCTCTCTTCGATGTGGGTAGGCATCACTCAATCTGCTAAAGGCTGAGAGGAAAGAAAATGGTGAATTACTCTCTCACACTCTCTCTACTTCAGCTGGGACACCAATCCGTGTGTGTGTGTGTGTGTGTGTGTGTGTGTGTGTGTGTGTGTGTTGGGGGGTGTTGGTGTGTGTCTATGTGTGTGTGTGTATGTGTGTTGGGGGTGTTGGTATGTGTCTGTGTGTGTGTATATGTGTGTGTGTGTGTGTGGTGGGGGTGTTGGTGTGTGTCTGTGTGTG
>CAJQZJ010032066.1:7097905-7114930 GCA_907164525.1 Lophiomys imhausi | reverse complement strand
GTGTGTGTGTGTGTGGTGGGGGTGTTGGTGTGTGTCTGTGTGTGTGTATGTGTGTGTGTCTGTGTGTGTGTATGTGTGTTTGTGTGTGTGTGGTGGGGGTGTTGGTGTGTGTCTGTGTGTCTATATTCAGAGGTCAGGCTGTCAGTAGTGGTTGTTGATAAAGATTTATGTGTATCTGTGTAAGTATGTCAGATGTATGCAGATGCCTGAGAGGCCACAGGGTATCAGACCCCCTGGAGCTGGAGTTACTGATGGCTGTGAGCAGCCTAAAAGAGGTTGCTGGGTGTTGAAATCCAAACTCAGATTCTCTGGAAGAGCACCACATGCTCTTATCTGAGCCATCTCTCCAGCCCGCTTCTATGTTCTTTCTGCCTCATTATGTTCATTGCTAATAGGCAGAGAGAGAAAGAGGAAAATTGGGAGTTACAGATTAAATATGATGGAACCAGGGCTGGAGAGAGGGCTCAGAGGTTAAGAGCACTGGCTGTTCTTCCAAAGGTCCTGAGTTCAATTTCCAGCAACCACATGGTGGCTTGCAACCATCTACATTGAGATCTGGTGCCCGGGCACATATGTAGAGCAAATACTGTATACATAATAAATAAATAAATGTTAAAAAAAAAGAACATAGAAGCACCCAAGGCCAACCTTAGAAGTTAGCCACATCATTTCCATCCACATTCTGCCAGCCCAAACTTAACTCCAAGGCAATATAGAACTGCAGAAGAATCTGAGGAATATAATTATATGCCAAAGGGAAGAGGGACTGGGTTTGCTGATCTCTGCCACATAAATTCTCATATATTGTAGTACAAGAATAAGAACCCATATATTTTCATTTTAACTTGATAAATTTTTCAAATATTTTCCCAGTTGTATTCTCTCTCTCACCCACATCCCCCCAAAATACATTAAAAATAAACAAACATTAAATAGACAATTTCTGCCTCCAAGGACATCCAATTCATTAATACAATCTGATTCCTTTTTTTTAATGGTCACAATGAAAATTATCCCTGGGAAAGAAATAGTTACCAAAGATAAATCCAGGTTCCAAAAGAATGGAATCTGATTAAGTGCTGACTTGGCTGAGAAAGAACATATTACGCGGTCCTTATTCACATCTCCAGGGTTACGAACATCTTTGCTTAAGCATTATCCTATTTTAAATGGGTAAGAGGAAAAGGAAAACCCTACCTGTAACATGCATTCAAATCAGCTACCAATCCCTGAGAAACCTCAGCCAGCAGGAATTAAGAAGGGTTGGGCCCTTGATCTTCCTTGGGGCTGCCTAGTCAGGGCACTATAACAAAACACTACAGTCTAGGTGGCTTAGTAACAAAAAACATCCGTTTCTCACAATTCTGGAGGCTGGGAAGATTAAATCCAAAGTGCCAGCTGTATTGATGTCGGTGAAGACCCACTCCCTTGGTTCAAGGATGGTGCCTCTTCCCACTGTGTTCTCATAGGACAGCAAGGCAAGAAACTCTTTAGAATCTCTTTTTATAAGGACCATAACCTCATTCACAGGGGTCCACCCGCATGATCTTGTCACCTCTCAAAGGCCACGTTTCCAAATGCTATCACATTGGATATTACTTTTCAGCCCAAGGATTTTAGGAAGAACACAAATGTTCAAACCACAGCAGAACAACACACTCCTGCCCTGAGACAACCAGCAAAAATAGCCATTGGGAGCCACTCCCAAGCAAAAGCAACTTGAAGAAGTTGGGGCAAGGCTTATTTTAACCTCAGGTAGACAGAAGCAGGTGGATCTCTGTAACTGTACAGCCAGCTTATTCTACCTAGCAAGTTCCAGGCCAGGCTGGTCAATGCTACAAAGTGAGCGCCCATTTGAAAAAAAAAAAAATCAAGCATCCTCAAAATCATATTTTCAGCCAGCCCTTCTCCCCACTTTTGTTTTTTTGAAACTGGGTTTCATGTAGCCCAGGGTGGATTCAAATTCACTAAGTATCCCAGGCTGGCCTTGATCTCCTGATTTTCCTGCCTCAACATCCCAAGTGTTGTGGGTCACTACCCCAAGAAAGATATCTTGGAGTAGACTAGGGTAGATTAAGAAATGGTGGGGACCACCTCTGCTGTAGTTCTGCTATGGTTTGAACATTTGTGTCCTTCCCAAATCCATAAGCTGATAATATCCAGTGTGATAGCATTTGGAGGTGTGCCCTTTGAGAAGCGGCTAGGTCTCAGGGGTGGAGCCCATGTGGATAAAGTTAAAGAGAGACTCCAAAGAATTCTCAGAACAAAAAAACCCTCTTCTCTGCAAAGCAAAGTATTTAGAATGGACAGGTGCTAGCAGTCGGAGATGGAAGGTAAGGGGAAGTTCAGAGGCCTGGAATGTGGGAGACTGTGGTCCATAGAGACAACCCAAGTAAGTGTCTATTCTGAGCAGTTCACAGTGCTACCATGTCCCCTCCAAAGGCCAGGAGACAACGGGGCAGCCTTGAGGCCCAGGTAACTTACATTAAGATATACTATGTGCTTTCTACATGCCAGGCACCATGTTGAAATTGCATGGACACCTGCTAATTGAACCCTCCTACCTTCTGTATATGAAAAGCTTGTCACCATCCCCATTTCACAGATGAGAGCATCTGGCTTCAGTCAGACACACAAAGTCAGCGGCAGACACAGTCTGTTCAACTGACCCCTGTTCCATACCATCCTATTAGTCCGAGTACACAATGCCATGAACAACGACTGTAGTACAAACTACTGAGCGGGCATGGTTTGCAGTCCACTGAGGAAAGGCAATAGAAAGCAGCGTTCCAGAAACGCAAAGTGCTCTGTAACTTAACCTGGTGCCACTAAGGACAGGCTCTTTAGCAAATCTGGAAGGAAAGACGACCACATTATTTCTTTTTTCTTTTTTTTTCCCCCCTGGGAAAATAGGACAAAAACATTTTGGTGCAGAGTTTTAAGGCAGAAACTATGCTGCCTCCTACCACTCCTAACTCAAGAAGAAGGAAGCACAGCCTTTCTTCCTGGCAGGAGAGAACTAAGGTGTAGACCAGAAAGGAGACAGGCGTGTGTGTGTGTGTGTGTGTGTGTGTGTGTGTGTGTGTGTGCCTGCGTGTGTGTGTGTGGATGCACGTGTGTGCCTGCGTGTGTGTGTGGATGCATGTGTGTATGAAGGCATGTGCATGCGCGTATGGAGGCATGTGCATGTGTGTATGGAGGCATGTGCATGTGTGTATGGAGGCATGCACATGTGTGTATGGAGGCATGTGCATGTGTGTAAGGAGGCATGTGCATGTGTGTATGGAGGCATGCACATGTGTGTATGGAGGCATGTGCATGTGTGTATGTGGAGGCCAGAAGCCAATGCCTATGTCTCCCATTGCTCTCCACCTTAAATTTTGAGGCTGGGTCTCTCACTGAACCCCTGACTCACTGATTTGGCTACACTGGCTGTAAAACCCAGGAATTCTCCTGTCTCCACCTTCCCAGCATTGAGGTTGCTGGCATGTCGCTCAGCTTTTAATATGTAGGTGCTGAGGGAGGAACTCAGGTCTGCAAGTGTGAGTGGCAAGCACCTTACTGACAGAGCCGGTCCCACCATGGCAGGATCCTTCTGATTCCCAAACCCACAAAGAATAATTTTCCTTTCCTGGGGCTTAGACCTCTGGCATCATGGGTGCTACAGATACATTCTGTCACTGAGATTCAGGTAAAGCCATAAACACGGGCCTTTTTACAACATAACGTCCATCCCACTGAAATCTGTACTTAAGGCCACAAGAAAAGTCAATTTCTACTATTCTGTAACCCCAAACCTCTCCACATTTCCTCTGATTTAGTGCAAAGGGCAAGGGGTTAGTCTAGTCATCCGAGGTTTCTCTAATAGACAAAGTCTTCAAACCGATAACAGCACAACACCAAACTGCAAGGCTTGGAAAATCAGAACAATGTGGACTTCAGGAAGGTAGCTGGACTCTCTCTCATGCCTTCCCTCCCCGAGAGGCAAGGATGGTCACATCACACCACGAGGTCAGTAAACAGTGTCCCAGCCTTCAGCTTGAGTTTTGTTGTCAGTTGCTAAGCCTACGGTACAAGTTTTTGGTTCTCAGAGCTTTCTGGATTAAGGAACAGAAGTTCGAGTACTATGGACTCACACAACTCTCTTTATCCGAGAGGTTTGAAGGACCCATCGGCCAATGGGTCACTAAAAAGGTGCCTCTCCTCTAGAGTCGTGTCGTGGTACCTCTGCTTCTCCGTAGGCTTCCGTGAGGCCTATGGCCTCTCAGTTATATCCCAGATAACAAAACGTAACAGCCCCTTGGAAACCTGGGTCTGGAGCCCAGGGCCTGTCTGTTTCATGGATGTTTCAAAAACCGCTCCAACTGGACCCCAGCAGGGCAGCCTGCTTCAAAGGGCAGCTGGGAGGCCATGTGGGAATGGAATGTGGCACCTGTGCCCAGGGCTATCAGGGCCATCTTAAAAACAGAGTGCAGAGCTTGTGCCCTGGTTCCCAACAGGCAGCTAATTTCGCCTGCCATTTCTAGTCTTCCTCTGGCTCCAATTGCTTCTCAGCTTCCTCTTTTGCCTCAGATGGGCAGGTTTCCAGAGCTGTCAGATTTTCTTCTGCCCAAGTTAACAGGGACATTGATTTTGGAGGAAGGCAGCCCTTCCTCCCACCCTCGTCCTTGCCCAGCTCCTGGCTGAGCCTCGCCAACGCTGTGGCATTGTCTGGTTTTATTAGTACTGCCTGGCTGAGGCCCCCCTTCCCAAGTGGCCCTGGTGGCTCTGGCTTGGCATGTTGACATGCATTTTTGGTCTCCAAGGGAGAGACTGCTTACCTGGATAATGGGCACTTGACCCCCCGGTTCCCAAAGTGGACTTCTGTACCACAGCAGGACTTGCATCTGTTTTCATGACTATCGACAGGAGGGAGTCATAGCAATGTGACCTTGCTTGGCTGGCTTTGAGACAGATGGAAATCGGGTCACTTTAGGGGTTCTAATGGCTCTGGATGGAGGGATCTTAGAGGGTCTACCATATCCATGGAGGAGACTCTGTGTTCCTGTTAGATTTGAAGAGTGGCTCTTCCAAACTTTTTTTCATCTGGCATAGAATTGTAGGTGTCTGTTCCTCTGAAGAATTTGCCCATGAGAACAGGAAGAAGAATTTTATGGAGAAAACTAGAAAGGCCTTCAAAGGGGAAAAACCCACTGTCACCCTGGTAACAGATAGAGAGGTAAAAGCCCCTCACTACATGCTCTGTGGCTCTGCATCACCCAGCTCCTGCTGCCTCCTGAACCCCATCTTGTGTGTCTTGAGCACAAGGCGCTCCACATCCCCTTGCCATAGTGCCTTCAAAATGTCAAGCTCTTCTCTGCCCCTGGGCTTGGGAATGTAGCTCTCCCTCTCATCTCTTCATGCTTATCCTCTGAAGCCCATCCCCCTCAGACCCTTGCTAAATGTCACTTGTGCGGAACCGTTCTCTAGCAGGGGTCCAGTTTTCTGTCTTCATTGAATTTTGTACTGTCTCCCCATCACTTCTATGACAAACTATGGCATGTGTCTCCCCATCACTTCTATGACAAACTGACTCCGGCCTGTACCTTCTGGGGCACACTGGGAGGTGTCTACTGCACCAGCCGTGAGATCCTCTGGGGAGGTCCAACACTTAGGTTGCCTATACCACAGACAACCACAGTGACAGCCGCCTGTCTCCACATGGTGGCCGCTCAGTCCTCATTTGATAACTGACTGACAGAGCGGTTCTATGTGTGGGGACAATATCCCCACTCCCTGAAGACAAGTTGGCTTGGTGACTTCATCTGCCTTCATGTTTCTCCCCAAAGCTCCTGTGTGATGGCAGACTGGCATGCCTTCCCTGACTTCTCATGTTGGCCAAGATGAATGTGCCACATTGGTGACAATGTCAGTAAACTCTGAGGCTGCCAAGGAGCGCATCAAGTGAGGGCCAAGAGGAAGCCGGCAGGCCGCAAACACGAAAGCCCTGGAAATTGTCTCATTAAGAGAGGTGCCAGCCGCCACACCCTGGATGGAAGGGCATAATTGCTGAAAACAGCTAATCACAAACAGCATGGCAGCCTAAGGCCTGTGGTCCTTTTCTTCACTTCAAGATCTGTGCCCCACCCCCTTCCTCCAGAGGGGAAAAGGTGCCAAAAAAAGGAAGCCAGGCATGATGACATGGCTCCTGCTTAACACACAGGAAATTCCTTCCCTCAGGCTTTCCCAAGATACACTGGAAAGCATCTCTTTACTGCTAAGCTTGAAACTCCAATGTGTCTATCCAAAGAAAGTGCTCTGAACTCCAGAGTCGTGATCTGAACCCAGCCTGGCAGAGAATGGTTTTCTGAGTGACACTGAACTTTCCCAAGAGAGTCTCATAAAAGTAACCCTTAGCTTTCAGGAGAGTTATGTGTAGGGACATAGACTAAAACACCTATTGCGTGAACCCTACTGAGTAAGGGACCCACAAAATGAACAAAAATAAAGGCCCTTGTAGATGTGCTGGGTTTTTTTTTTTTTTTTTCTGTCCTAGGGACTGAACTGAAGGCTTCCTACATGCTAGGCAAATTGTTCTATACTGAGGCACATTCCCAGACGTTTATTTGTTAAACTGCATTCACTATAAGTGTATTTATGGTAAGCGACTAAAATAAGTGAATAGCTAGTAATCTAGTAAATGCCCAAATATCGAGACAGAAAGTGTCACAGTTTTCCAAGAGGACAAACCTGTTCAAAGTTAGCAAGCCCAGGGATGGGAGACACGTTAAAGGGCTTGCTATTAAAGTATGAGCTCACACTGGAGCTCATATCCCCGAACCCACGTAAAATGCTGACCAGGCATGGTGGCCACCTATAACTCCAGATTTTGGAAGATGAAAACAGGGAATCCCTGGAACTAAGACTAGCTAGCTAGACTAGGTTCATTGGAGTGCTCTGGGTTCTGATCTTCAAAGTCAAAAGTGATACTTAGTGTGGAGACACTGGTAAGTCATAACCTCTGAAAAATAAATAAAGGTTTTCTTTTCTTTTTTTTATTTTTTGGTTTGGAAAATTAGAGTTTTTATTCTATGCAATAACCAATATGCATAGACTTGGTACATAATTTCTTACTTTTTACTTTAGGAAAAAGAAAAAGATGAGAAAGACTTGTAAATCTTTGTTCCTACTATCAAATTCTGTTATGACATCAACAGTCACTTTTATTTACAAACATCACCTCTACACATGATTTACTCCTAGGAATCACTTCATCTTTCTTTCTTTCTTTTTTGTTGGGGAGGGGGAGGTTGAGAAAAGGTTTCTTTGTGTGTATCCCTGGCTACCCTAGAACTCACTCTGTAGACCAGGCTGGCCTTGAACTCTCAGAGATCCACCTGCCTCTGCCTCCTGAGTGCTGGGATTAAAGGGATGTGCCACCAAGCCTGGCCATTACAGACAGTTTTGAAGTGTCATGTGGATGCTAGGATTTGAACCTGGGTCCTTTGGAAGAGCAGTCAGTGCTCTTAATCGCTGAGCCATCTCTCCAGCCCCAATAAAGGTTTTCTTGATCCCTTTTGTATATGGGGGTGCAATCATATATGTACCTCTCTTTATGTAAATGTGCACACCTACGTATGTGCAAGCAGAGGCCTCTTTCACTGAACCTGAAGCCCATTGTTTACACCAGACGAGCTGGTCAGTCAGTTCCCAGGATGCACCTGTCTCTATCTCCCAGTATTGGGCGTTCCAGGCAGGAGTGGCCATGCCTGGCTTTCACATGGGTTTTTACTATGAATTTGAAGTCAAATCCTCAGGCTTGTACAGTGAGCACTATTACCCACGGACCATCTCCCAGACCCTATATATTCCTTTTGTAAAACACTTTGGCAATATATAGCAAAAGCATGTGGGGCTGGAAAGATGGCTCCGTGATTAAGAGCACTTACGGCTCTTCCAGAGGACCCCAATCCAGTTCCTAACACCCACATCTGGTAGCTCACAACCACCTATAACTGTATCTCCAGGGTATCCTACACCCTCTCTGGCTTCCACAGGCACCCATGCACATATATCAATAAAAGTAAGAAAAAAATTAAAAGCCATAAAAATGTTTCTATTTATTGATGCGGTAATCCTAATCTAACAATTATGGTCTAAGAGAAGTAGCCAGGCATCCTGGTGTACCCCTGGGAAAGTGGGAACAGGAGGACAAGAAAGTCAAGGCCATTTCAGCTGCATAGTGAGTTTCAGGCCAAAATTAGATATGCAAAGTCACTTATTATGAAATGTATCAAAATTTGTTATGTTACAAATTATAGTAAAAACTAGAGACAATTTGTATACTCAGCCATTGTTGGAGAGTGGTTAACTAAATGGTTATTTAAAGTGAAAACATCTGATGTTTATTACATATCTGTTGAGATCACAAGAATTTTTGTAGCAATTTGAAAAAGTGAAGATAGCTGGCAACATGGCCCAGTGGTAAAGGCACTTGCCGCTAAGCCTGACGACCTGAGTTCAGTCCCCCGCACTGGAATGAGACAGAGGCTCCCACACAAACTGACTGCACTGTGTGCATGGCCCATGCACACACACACAGTAAGTCAATGAGATGTGGTAGGTTTTTAAGAAGACACACTGTAACCAGTCAAACATGTAACCCTTACGGATACAAGACAGCTGTGAGACAGCACAGCAGGGATATATCAGAGTGAATTTTATGTGAAATTGGTGGACTCAAAATGATTCCTTCCTTTTTAAAGATTTTTAAATTTTTATTATTTGTGTGTGTGTGTGTGTGTGTGTGTGTGTGTGTGTGTGAGAGAGAGAGAGAGAGAGAGAGAGAGAGAGAGAGAGAACATGTTGGCGGAACATGTGCTATAGCATGTGTGTGAGGGTCAAAGGAAACCTCGTTAAGTTTGTTCTTTCTTTCCAACATGTGAATCCAACTCAGAGTACCAGGCTTGCATGGCAAGCACCTCTGTATCAACAAGATAGCTGACCCATTTGTGGCCCTCCTTTTTTTTTAATGTATATTTTATTTTTGGGTCTGGGTATTTTGCCTGTGTATGTATGTCTGTGTACCACATGTGTGCTAAACACCCAAAGAGGTCAGAAGAGAGCCTCAGATCTACTGGAACTGGAGTCATCTTAATTGCCGAGCCATTTCTCCACACTCACTCCCAACCTTCCTTTAAAAAAAACAAACAAACAAAACAAAAGAAACTCTTTACCATTGTTAAAAGCAATGAAAATTACAAACTTTAAGTATATGACAAGACTTGTCTAGAAAAATAAGGCACCTGCTGGGTTGTTTTGATGATTAAACAAGTTAATGGGCGCAAACGCACCTGGGTGTGTGGCCCTGGAGTACTGGGAGTCCTCTCTCCTGTCCCTCTCCTTCTCACCCTTTCCTCCACTCAGCATCAGTACCTGAGCATCAGGATCAACACCAGGCATGTTGCTGTGCTAGGAGACCAACTTCCTGTCTGGCCCTCTCCCTCTCTTAGCAAGAATGTTTACTTTACTGTTCATTGTTTTTAACTCATAACTTCAGGAGCTCCACAGGCTCTGGTCTTATACTTCCCAACTCTCTTCAAAATTAAGTTGTTCTTCTCTCTTTAGTTAAACAGTTTTTAAAAGCAACACGAACAGCACAGCAGTTCTGCAAGACACTAAGTGCAGAATCACCAGCAATTCCAGCAGAGGAGTTGGACATAGTGACTGGGGAGATGGTTTCATCGGAAAGTGCTTGCTGCCCAAGTACAAGGACCTGGATTTGTATCCCCAGCACCTTTGTGAGCAGTCAACTGTGGTGGTGAGGACCTCTAAGCCAGTGGACCCCTGGGGCTTGCTAGCCTGCCAATCTAGCTGAATCCCTGAGCTCCTGGTTCAGGGAGAGGCTTGATCTCAAAGACTAAGGTTGACCGTGATGGAGGGAGACACTAGATGTCAACTTCTGGCACATATGCACATACCTGCACTTAGGAGCACACACATGCATGCTCTCACACACACATGCATGCTCACACACACACACACACACACACACACACACTCACACACACATGCATGCTCACACACATACATGCTCACACACACATACATGTTCACATACACATGCATGCTCTCTCTGTCACACACACACACATAGAGAAACAGGACAGTGACTCAGATACACACACACAGAGAGAGAGAGAGAGAGAGAGAGAGAGAGAGAGAGAGAGAGAGAGACAGGATAGTAACTCAGATACAATGTATCCACAATATTCTTCAGAGTAACCAAACTTGGAAACAACCCAAGTATGGCAGTCAGTTCTCCATTACTACATCAAAACAGCACCCATAATCAGCTTTTATAAGAGGAAAGCCTCATGGTCTGGAAACTCCAGTCTGTGACTGGTGAGAACTGGTGCTTTGGGCTCATGCTAGTGTAGTTTGTAATGATGGATGGGTTGGTGAAGTAAAATTGCCGACCTTATTGCCAGGAATCAAAAGAGAGGACTGAGAGGGCATGAGAGCCCCACAGTTCCCTTCCCATGGCTTAAGATCCCCAACACACATCCCTACCATTCAAAATGTGAAGCCCCCGTCACAGTCACAATGCAATCACTTTGGGAACTAAATCTTTCACACACAGCACCCAGTGTCCAAGGCCCATCCGGGATACAGAGCAAGTTCAAGGCCAGCCTGCATAACTTAGTGACAGCCTCATTCAAAATAAGGTAAAAAGAAGCCAAGGGGATGTATCTGGGTGGCAAAGTGCTTGCTAAGCACAGGATGCTCTGGTTCAATCCCTAGGACCACACATGTACATAAATACAAACACCGCTAAAACACTAAATGTTGTGTTTTACACACTTTACAACAGTTCTTTAAAGTGCATGGTGTTAATAATGGCAACCTTCCTCCAAGTGAATACCTTAACACAACTTGTCAAGTACCATACTGACCTCTTAGCAAGTTCTTTCTGGAGGTGATACCTTAGGTAAAGGATGAAGGAAGTATAGAAATCTCAGGTATGACAGGCAGCCAAAGAGATAGACTGTGGGTCGTTCAGTTCCCTAAAGCTGTACTGAGGTAGGATTACTCTGGTGGCAAAAAAACAGACAAAAGGCACGTTGAGGGGGAGTGGGTGGGAGAAAGGGTGAGGGTAAGGGAGGGGGGTTGGAGCCCAGACACAGCAGGGGAGTAAAGAAGAAAACAGAACAAGTCAGCAACCTGTTGAGCAGTTCAATGTCAAATCCTAGTCCTTGTGAGTCACATGGCCCAGCCTCATGCTGTGGGTGCGTCCTGCTCTGTGACTCTTTGGGGTGAGAAGCTGTACTTTGTTGATAGGGTATTCACTTGCTTCCCATCATGCACTGCTCCCTCTTGGATAGTTTTTTCCTACTGTTTCATTAACTTTTCTTGGGGAGGCATGAACAAATGTCTGCTCGCCCCAGGTAGGGCACCAAAGAAAGAACAAAGGATTACCCACAAGTCTAGCTTGGTAACTAGGAAGCCTTAACTAGAGTCATTTCTAAGAGCATGGGTGAGCGGTTGCTTGCAGGAGCATGTGAAACTTGCTGGCAGCTACATCACCCAAGCTCACACCCAGTATCCCCAGGGCAAGCAATGCGTCTAGAACAATGAGTGGACACAAGCATGTTAGCAGTGTCAGTCTTGTGACTGTCACATGTGCATAATCGTAGCTGCTTTGATTTCAAGACAGGCAGTACCATGTCATGCACAGAGGGCAGAGTTCCATGACATCTACTGTCTTGACAGAATCCAGAAGTACTTAGGACACAAGCCGCTGGGTGTGTCTGTGAGGAATTCTCTGGATTGGGTTGGCTGGGGAAGGCCCATTCTAAGTGTGGTGGTAGCATTCTGTGAGCACCACATCCCAGACTGAAGGAAGGAGAAAGGAAAGCTGGCTGAGTTCCAGCATTTATTACTCTGCTGACTGCAGATGTCCCTGCCTCAAGCTCCTTCCACCATGAATTGTACCCTCCAAATGAGAGCCAAAATAAAGCCTGCCTGCCTTCCCTACGTAAAGTTGAAATTTTACATTCAAGTCCTTTGCTGACAGGAGGTATCTCCAATCTGCCTCTAAAGCATCCAGGAGTCACCTCAATCTCCCCTCTAAGGGCTGCCACCTTCAAGGTGTCTCTTGAGATTATTAGCATGTTCTGTATCTCAGCTGTTTCTTGGTTTCCACCTTCAGATGTGATCTGACCAGCCTCTTGCTTGCCCTCAATCTCATACTATTCTGCAGCTAATGCTACCATGAAACCTGTGGATGTCCCTCTGACATGCAAGCTAGATAGAAAACCATATGACAATTCATACACAAATGACCTGAAAGCTACTTATTTTATTGCGATCAAGTCAATCCGACATCAACAGGTGAAACATGGAAAAACAAACCAGTTACTGGGTAACAGTGGTGGTCTAAAACCTGTGAAGGAGACAGAATCTACAATCACCTAACAGATGGGCCTCTGAGCATTCCTGTGGGGGATTATCTACATTGAGCTCACTGAGGCAGGAAGACCCTCCCACTGTGGATGGCACCATTCCATGGGCTCAGACCCTGGACTCTGTAAAAGGAAGAAAATGGATCAACCACATGCATCCATCACTCCTTGATTTCTGATTGTGGTTCCCATGTGACCAGCCCCCGCTACCCTCACATCGTCTGATCTGTGAGACAACCCCTTCTTAAGTTGCTTGTCTATTTATTTATCCATTCATTCATTCATTTATTTTGGATTTTAGAGGCAGGGTTTCTCTGTGTAGCCCTGGCTTGTCCTGGGACTCACTCTGTAAACCAGGCTGGCCTCGAACTCAGAGATCCACTTGCCTCTCCCTCCCAAGTGCTGGTATTAAAGGCATGCGCCACCCTGCCTGGCTATAGGTGTATTTTCATATCATGCACACATCAACTGCACATGAGAACACGACTTTCTCTGCTACATATCAGGAAAGATAGGCTTGAGTTCAGGCCAGTAAAAAGAATCAAATCGAGTGTCAACTGCTCCCACACACTTCTGCCAGATACTGCAAAGACTGGAAGACCCAACTGTCTTGCTTAAGGACATTTACATGACAACACACAGGAGAAATGAGACCAGGAGGTTCAGCAACATCAGAATAGAAGCTTACCCATTCTCTACCTACTCTGCTACCCACAATGATGCCTTTGTTCAAAGCCAGGCTGTCCTTAGTGTGTCTGTGGCAACATGTCCCCTTGTCACTGTTAGCAGGAAAGAAAAACTAATTTGCCATGGTTTTCTTTGAAGGAGGACAACCACACCAGGAATCTTCAACAAGTCATCCATGCATCACACTGATGATGGACAGGCACTGTCGGCAAGAAGGGATGAACTGTTTTAGACTGGCCTAGGCAGACTTAGCTTTTGACCTGAGATGAGTTCCCTTAGATGTATTAATTGCTTGATGGTTGCCTGCAGAGAAGACAGACAGACTCGAAACTCTACCACAATCATGCCATTCCTACAGCCTCTGTGAACAGTGCTGTGTGCTGGGAGCACTGGGTATCAGCAACACAGACTCCTCCCTGTTGCTGTGGGACCTCCAGGAAAGACAGGTGCTGTCACACATTGCCACAGAGGAGAAAGACATACAGAGTACACATAAAACAGATACGGAGAGATAATGATGTGCAAGGTCATGGAAAGGATGCTCCCGCCAAGACTGGGGAACGCAGGACAGAGGAAAGGTCACAGGTAAATCCCGAAGCAGAGGAGGAGTGGTAAGTCTCACACTCCACCCTGAGTCTGAGACTAATCATTTATTCAGTTAATTCTGCAGGCACTCAACCAAAAAAGAGCTACCTGCAGCAGAAGAGAACACACGCATGTGCCTCACAGGAAAAGACAAGCATGTAAACAACGATTAATTTGAGATTAAATCCAGTTTCCCACCTCCATTCACTGCCCTATTATTTTCCTGAACTTTCACTGGAATGGGGACCCTCAAGAAGAAGTGAATTTCAATTTGAGTGTGTGTGCACATGCATGTGTGCGTGCGTGCATGCGTGCATATGTGTGTATGGTGTACGTATGGTTCTTCTAGTTGGGGTCACTATTGCTGTGATGAACACCACAACCAAAAGCAATTGAGGAGGAAAGGGTTTATTTCGCTTACACTCCTACAGTATACTCCATCACCGAAAGAAGTCAGGACAGGAACTCAAGCAAGGCAGAATCCAGGGGCAGGAGCTGAGGCAGAGGCCATGGAGGAGTGCAGCTTACTGGCCTGCTCCTCTTGACTTGCTCAACTTGCTTTCTTACAGAACCCAGAACCATCATCCCCAGGATGCCTCCACCCATGATGGGCTGGGCCCTCTACATCATACACAGATTTTTAAAAATTCCTACAAGCTAGCCAACAGGCTGATCTTATGAAGGATTTTCTCAATTGAGGTTCCCATCTCTCAAATGACTCTGGTCTGTGTCAAGCTGACATAAAACTAGCCAAGGGTCTTGTGTGTGCAGGTGTACATGCCTGTACATATACCAAGGGTCTTGTGTGTGCAGGTGCACATGCTTGTACACCGTGTCTTCTAGCACTCTGCCCTGCTCATTTTACACGAGGTCAGTCATTGAGCCTCGCCTTAGGCTGGCAGCCAGCAAACATACATCTTCCTATCTCTTCCTCTACTCCACCCCATGCTGGGATTACAGTCACATGTGCAGGCCATATTCAGTGTTTTCACATGGGCGCTGGGGTCTGAACCTAAATCTTCATGTTTGTGCAACAGGCATTCTTACCCACTGAGCTAAATCCACAACCCAAGAAGTCAATTTCAGACAGAAGGTAGAACCTTTCGCTGTCTTTAAATTGTGAAGCGGATCAAATATCTATGACACTAATGAGTCTGGGATTGTTAAATTAAAACCAGATTATCATAAGACTCTGAACTACATTCACTTTCTCTTGAGAACTCTGGGTCCCCAGTTTAATACCATCAGTAGTTGGGACCTTGGGAAGTTACTGGGTCATCATGATGGTAGGGCCTTCATGAACCTGTGCACTTATGAGAGACTAGGGAAGGAAGGCCTTTCCTGCTCACATAGGATCCACGGGAAGATGGACACATGTGCCTGAAAAAAGCCTCTCTGCTACTGTGTCTCTTTCAGTCTTCTAGGAAGCATCCCATTCTGAACAGCAGAAAATGAACGTGCACCAGAAAACCAGGGTATTGATGTGATTGCTAATTAGCCACCTCAGACCGTGTGCAGGCTATGCAAAGGATTATCTACCCCACTACCTGTGTGATTGATCCTGTGTGATTATCTACCATCAAGACACACTCTTCCCGCGTCCAATGCAATTACCTTCCTCTATGGTGAGGCTGACGCCCATGTGAGGACTTGTTCCAGATACACACATGATTGATGCCCATACAATTATCTAGTTCAATGATAATGCCAATGATTGATGCCTGTGTGGTTATCTGCTAAGATGATACCCATGAAAATGAAAACTGGCAAGTCCTGTAAGTTCTAATAATAACCCTCACCAGCATATGAAAGCCAAATCACTTAAGGACTTAAGGGAGGTCCTCTTTGAAGATAAAAGGCCACCCATACACCAGCAGGCACCTGCGTGTACATAGTGTATACATTTCTATGCTAAATCACACATTTATGCACACATATTTGGGTGAGGAGTCCCACCTTCACACAGTAATATTTAAAAGAAAAACTGAGGGCTGGTAAGACAGGAAAGGTCCTCACTGTCACATATGACAACCTGAGTTCAATCCCCACACGGTGGAAAGAGAGAACCACCAACTGCTGCACACTGCTCTCTGACCTATGTAAGGACACCATGCCAGGAACATGCTCCTCAATCAATCAATGTTAAAGAAGACTTGGAATCAAAGTTCAAAAACTGCATTAGTATCACAGGCCTTTCTCTTTCTAAAACTCTGATTCTGGAGGCTGATCAATGAAAAAGCATTGGTAACTTCACAGAGAACAGACACGATGTTCACCCAACAATTTGACTTTCTGTTACTGATGTTGGTTCCCAGTGGCTGCTTTTGGTCAAGATGATAATCTCAGGAGAAGTAGCAGGGAATGACAATAATGCTGTCACTGTGGGGTGGGGGTACAGACATCAGTCTGCATTGCCCGATCCCAACAGCAGTCCCATCCCAGGTAACAAACAGGGCTCGGTCACTTCTCAGCCTCCACTGCCTCCCCCACCAACAGAGCAGTGGTCTCTGAGTGAAAGCATTTATCTCCCCTCCCTGTCTCTAATTCATTGTTCTTACTGTTGAGAAAAGCATGTAATATCCCCCATAGAATTGATGATTTTCTTTGTTATTATTTTTAAAAACTTGCTAATCCATGAAGAGTCTCTTCCTGGGTAATGTTAATTCAGCTGCCTGTTTTATAATAGGATTATGTTTTCCAGGATTTAAAAATCCCACGTGTTAACTACCAAATAGACTTCTACAACCGCTATAAAATCTAATTTAATCCCCATTGGCATTAGGGAAATAGCTGAGGTACAATTTATGTCTAACTACATTTAACACCCTACAGCCTCCAATAAATATATAACATTTCTTTTGAAGTTATAAAAGGAAACTGTTCAGTGGGATAACTGGGTCTCAGGAGTCTAATCATGCAATATCTCTAAGGCAGAACAAATGTTGTTTACATGCAGTAAGGATTATAGGGAAAGTTTGTTTAAACAGATTAATGCATGTTTACCCATATTTATGCGACCTTCTACATTATGCAAATTCAAAGTTAAAATGATCTTCATTTCTTTCATTTGAAAATAATTATAGAGGGAGTCAGCTATTTGGTCCGTTACCATTTAGTTTAAGAATCTAATTAGCTTAGAATACATTTCAGAATAAACATGACACCAAACTCAGGCAGAAGGCTAATATCATGTTTTACTTTACAGAAAGGGGGCACTTTTGGTGACCTGGTGAAGATGAAGGAGGGAGACCTGAGGGCCAAAGACAGGGATTAACAGGCCTTTTGGTGAGCTGGTGAAGATGAAGGAGAG
>CAJQZJ010032066.1:7062725-7095280 GCA_907164525.1 Lophiomys imhausi | reverse complement strand
TCTCTCTCTCTCTCTCTCTCTCTCTCTCTCTCTCTCTCTCTCTCTCTCTTGGTTTTTCGAGACAAGGTTTCTCTGTGTAGCCCTGGCTGTTCTGGACTCACTCTGTAGACCAGGCTGGCCTTGAACTCACAGAGATCTGCCTCCCTCTGCCTCCCAAGTGCTGGAATTAAAGGCATGTGCCACCATGCCTGGCCAGTTAAAAAAAAAATTAAAGAAAAGATTTTAATTAATATAGTGTGGGTGAGTGTATGTGAGTGTGTGAGAATGTGTATGTGGGTGCGTATGTGTGTGTATGAGTGTGTGAGAATGTGTATGTAGATGAGTATACGTGAGTGTGTGAGAATGTGTATGTGGGTGCATACATGTGTGTATACATGCATATGAAGGTCATAGGTTGACACTGGATGTCTTCCTCAGTCTCTTTCCACCTTAGGTTTTGAGGTGGTGTCCCACTCTATAGCAGTGGTTCTTAACCTGTGGGTTGCGACCCTGCTGGGGGGAGGGTTGAACAACCTTTCACAATGTCACCTAAGATCATTGGAAAACAGATATTGACATTACAGTTCAGAACAGAGGCAAAATTACAGCCATGAAGTAGTAACAAAAATAACTTTATGGTTGGGGGTCAGCACAACATGAGAGGAGCTGTATTAAAGGGTCACAGTGTTAGGAAGGCCAAGAACACTGATCTAGAGCTCACTGGCTACAGATCTGGCCAGCAAGCCCCAGGCACCCTCATAGCTCTGCCTCCCCAGTACAGGGACTGTGTTCGGCAGCTGTTGCTTCTGCTCCTCCTCCTTCTCCTATTCCTCCTACTCCTCCTTCTTCTCCTCCTCCTGCTCCTCCTGCTCTTCTTCCTGCTCCTTCTCCTCCTCCTTCCCCTGCTCTTCCTCCTCCTCCTGCTCTTCTTCCTGCTCCTCCTCCTCCTCCTGCTCTTCTTCCTGCTCCTCCTCCTCCTGCTCTTCCTCCTCCTCCTGTTCCTCTTCCTCCTCTTCTTCTTCCTGCTCCTCCTCCTCTTTCTCCTCTTCCTCCTACTCAACCTTCTCCTCCTCTTCTTCCTCCTACTCAACCTGCTCCTCCTCTACTTCCTCCTGCTCCTCCTACTAATGTGGGACCTGGGGTGGAATTCAAGTCTGCCTACTTTTAAAAATCACCTTACAGACTGAGCCATATCGCCAACCCCTTTTTAACCTTAATGTTAAGCTGAAACTCAGAGATGTGTTTCATTGGCCAGCCTGGGCTTTCTGAAGTCAGAAACATCGTATTGGGTCATCGCCAGTCTTAATTGGATTCCTAGGAATTGTAGGAGAAGAAATAACTGAGGATTTAAAGCCTTCATCTCTTTGTGAAGAGACTTTGTGGAGCTCATTAAACAGAGACCTCCGAGTATGGAGGCTTTCCACTAAGGTGACACCAGGTCTGAAGAACAAAACAATGAGGGGAAGAGGATTGTTTGGTTTTGTTTTTTCACAATTATTCCTTAGGGGAAAGGTTATTTTAAGGTATGAAGGGATTATTAAAGGGCTGGAAATGCTTTACTGCTTGCATAAAAACCAGCATAGGTTTTTATTTCAGAACCTTTAAGGATCAAAAAGACCTTGCCGAGTTCCCATGCACAGTTCAGCTTTCCATATTGTTCTGAAAAGACTCCCAGATGCCCCAATTGCTATTGAAGAAATCTCCCAAGCTCTTAAGTCTTTTAACAAATGTAAGGCATCTGGCAGTGGACCTTCCCATCCTAATCCACACCCTATTGAAGAGGAGTTGGCTCCCTGTAACCCTGTGAGCATTTAATCACACACTGCACATCCTCCTGCTTTCTCCCTGTGAGGAGAACACACCTAGCCACTCTCATTTATTCCAACAAAACTGATAAGGATCAAGAATCTAAAATCTAGCCAAATGAATCTGTATATGCAGATGATAATGATGTGTGTGTGTGTAGTGTGTATGAGTGTGAGAGTGTGTGTTGTGGTGTATGTGAGTGTGTGTGAGCATGTGTGCACAAGACAAGAAGGAACAGTGAGACTGAATACTATGTTTAGGGTGGAGAAGACTCTTCCATCTGTCTGCACTGAAAAGTATTATAGAGGAAATCTAGAATTAATTGTTTAATTTTTATTCATGTGAGTGTACATATGCAAACCTGTATGTTTATGTGTGCCATGAACATTCCAGAGCCTATGGGAATGATTTCCTGAAATTAGAGTTACAGGTAGCTGTGAGTCACCCTGTGGATTCTGGGAACTGAAATTAGGTCCTCTGTAAGAGCCACAAGTATTCTTAACCACTGAGCCTCTCTCCAGCCCAAGAATTAACTGGTTTAAATAGTATGTGTGCCAAGTGTAGTGGTACGTAACTTTAATCCCAGCACTTGGGAGGAAGAGGCAGGCAGATCTCTGTAAGTTCAAGAGCAGCCTGGTCTACATAGTGAGTTCCAGGACAGCCAGGCTACCTAGTGAGACCCTGCCTAAATAAATAAATAAATTTTAAAGAAGGGTGTTTAGGCTAGGCTGACAGCTCATCTTGTCCAGCATGAGGAGGCCCTATGTTCATCCCCAGAACTACAAAAAGGAAAACAGAAAAAAAAGATGGATCAGAAAAGCATACTTATATTTATCAAAGAGTTAATGTATTAGTTTTCTTTGTCATAAGAGAAATACTTGATGTGTTGGTTTGAATGAAAATGTCCCCCATAGGTTCATGAATTGGAGCACAGGGCGACTACAGAATCTGTTGAGGTGATAGTCACTATCAACCATCACAGCAGGATACGCCACTGACCTTGGTTGACAATTGGTCCCCAGTTGGTGGCTATCTGGAGAAGTTAGAAGAAGTGAATCACTGGGGAAAGGCTTTGAGAGTCTAAAAGACTGGAGACAATTCTGGTTTGTGCTCCACTTTGTGCTTGTGGCTCAAGACATGAGCTCTCAGCTTCCTGCTCCTGCCGCCACACCTCCTGCCAGCGGACATGCTTCTTCCCTGCCGCGTATCTCCAAACTGAGGAAAAATAAACGGTTCCTTCTATAAATTGCCTTGATCATGGTGTTTTATCACAGCCACAAAATCAATTTAAGGATGGATGTGTTTATTTTGGCTCACAGTTTGAAGGTATATTCATCATGGCAAGGTGTGGTGGGGTTAGTGACAGCATTTAGCAGCATAGGGATCTTGGGATAGCAAAAGCCTGGACTTTCAGGTGAGAGATCGACATCCAGACATGGCATGTCCTTGGGAGCCCACCAGGGGCGGATGGTGTTTTGAATCATGGGACTTTGGGGGATGGGTGCTGTGTTCCCTGGGGAGCCCTCCAGGAACTATGGCAACAACACTGTCGAAAAGAACTCCAGATATTCATGACAGATCACCTGATCTCCTGACCTCCTGCTGCTCCTTGACCCCTCTGCAAGGAAATCTTTGGAGGGACACATTGCCCGAGGCTGTGATTTGGAAGTGCATGAAAACTTCTGCCAAAAATCATGCTGCCAATTCATTATGACAGGTGAAGAGATTTAAGTCAAGATTCATGTGGTCACAGGTCACTCCTCTTACATCACCCGGTTTCCTCCTCGTCTGGCAGAGCCACATAACTGTCTAAGCGGGAGGCTTCACCATCTTGCACCTACCTGTCATGGGTCTGCGGATGGATTCTCCCTGGTACCTGGAGCATCTAGGCAGGGAATTGTCTCCCCTTGGAGTCCAGAGGCATCGGACTAGACAGAGCACTAGAGCACTGGAGGCCCAAACCATCTTAGTGGTGAGCCTAAGAAACTTTATAATTGGGCTCTAAGACTACAGAGACAATTCTTGTTTGATATAAGGGCCACCCAATCTCAACGATCGAAACAGATTAAATTTATAAGCTGCCTTAGATCTGACGAACGAGATTCATAGACTTTAAGACTGAAAGATTTGGCAGAAATCAGCCATCCATAAGGATCCACGCCCAGAGAATTAATCTAAGAGAATATCCTTTTGAGAAACTTTAGGTTAGTGTTAAATGTTTGTTTTATAAGTATTAGGGTGTTTTAGATTAGGTCTTAGAGTTAGGGTTCCAGCTTTAGGATTTAGGAACTTTATAGGTAATTGATAAATACTAATAAATATATGTTTGATAAATACAAATTTACTGTTACAGGTGGCACCCAACGGCAGTTAGGCATTATGGTTGGTTTGGTTTTCAAAGCAGTAGGGGAAAATTCAGTGACAGTGGTAAGAGCCTGAGGCCAATGGTCACATTACATCCACAAGAAGGAAGCAGCAGAGAGTCAGAAGCTGCTGCTCAGCTCTCTTCTCCTTTTCATTAAGTCCAGGATCCTGACCCCTAGAATGGCATTTTGTTGACATTTAGGGTGAGCCTCCACCTTATTTCACCCATTCTAAAAACTAGCGCTCACTAACAGGATAGAGTGTGTCTCTCCTGTGAATCTAGACTCCAGAATCCAGTGCGTGTCCAGGTGACAATCACTGTCAGCCATCACAGCAATGATGAGCCAGTGACCTCGCTTGACATGTGCTAGCTCATAACAAGCCACAAACATCGGCAAATGGGTGGACTCTGTTATGCAATGGGTCAAGTATTAGAGGAAATTTTGAGGGGATTCCTATTTGGAAAAGAGGAGTTCTGGAAGAGCTCAGTATGGTACACAGTTATGCAGTGCTGCCCCACTGTTCCCTCCTCCTTAATGTCCAACACAATTTAGGATTCCAGGGTGTCTTGTTGTCCAAGTCAGAGACACAACAAAACTTGAAACAGTAGCCTGGTGATGTGTTTCTGCAGGACCACTGAAGTCCTAATAGTTGGTTACAATGCACAACTATTTAATCTGACTGTATCACCCCAGTTGCTTTTCAAGGGGGAGGCCAGCTGTAATAAGCCAATTCAGGCAGCCACAGGTCCTCTGCTAGTAACAGCAGGTGTCCTGGAGAGGCCCTTTCTAGAGCCTTAGCTTTCCCAGTGTGTGCTCTTAACTGATGACTCATCTCTTCAGCCTGCCTTCTTGTTTCCCAAAATGAGGACTCCCTCTAGAAGTAACTGTTGAGGGAAGGTCTAATATTGTTTCTGATACATTGAATTCAATGCTGAGATCTGGTTACCGCCCCTTCTGAGGCATTCTCTTGATTGGTTAATAAAAGTCGCTTATGGCCAATTAGCTGGGCAGAAAAAGTATAGGAAGGCGGGACTTCCTCAGATCAGCACAGGAACTTAGCATACACAGACACTCTCTTTCCCCTGGGAGACACAGAAGGAGACAGAAGACTGGAGAATTGCTGGAAGGTACTCGCAGGCACATGGTGGTTTGGAATTAGGTGATCCGATCCGGGTTAACTTAGAGTAGCTAGTTGAGAGTCTGCCCAGCTAAGGGCTAAGCGTTAAAATATTAAAAGGTCTTGGTGTGTTTAATTATTGGGGAAAAGACTGCTTATAGGCCCTCAGTCCAAGCAGTCCGAGGCTGTTGGTTTCCCAGACTCCCCGTGAGCCCAGGTGAATCTCCTGCCAAGCCATCGGTAATTCTACCGGTCTAATATAACAACTTATATTAATTAACAGAGTTTAGGTTATAGGTGGTGTAGGCCACCTTTCGTCCCGGGACTCTTTCTCCAGGATAAGTTAGGCAACTGGTAAAGGCACTCGGGCCAGGCCGCCTGCTCCTGTGCCAAGCCGCCGCTATTCCGTCAGCCACCCTGCCAGCCTAATATTACAGTTTATACTTACTAATAACTATATTAATTAATTAATTTGCAGTTTTCAAGTAACCTCACCCAGGCCCTGCACAGCTGCTCCCTCTGCTCCCAACTGCACACATGTCTCCCCTGAACAGTTCCATTTTCCTAAAGGTCCTTGGCCTTTTCTTCTTCTTAGAAGAATTGCTCAAGAACTAAGGCTCCAACCCACATGCTAGCCTAGCATTTAGAAACCACAAAACTAGGCACGGTGATGCCCCATCTTTAATCAAGCAATGGGAAGGGGAGGAAGTTCATTCTAAGCTACACAGTCAAGTTCAAGGTCAACCAAGGGCACGAAGACTCAAAAAAAATGTGCTGCTGAGACAGTTCAGCAGTTAAGAGCATGGGCCGATCTTGTGGAGAACCCATGCTCAGTTCCCAGATGTTACACACTTGTAAGTGTCTCTGTGGAAATCCCTCCTGTGTTCAATGATAAGAACAATCCATGCAGAACCAGGCAAGTGAATACAGAGTCAGTCAATTAGCAAAAAATAAATCCAAATGGTGGCTCACAACTATCCATAACTCCAGTTCCAGAAGCTCTAACAGCCTCTTCTAACCTCCCGGGGGTACTAACATATGCAAGCAAATACTCATATACATAAATAAATAAATCTAAAATTTTATCTTACAACAAAACAAACAAAAAACCCACTTAGAATCAAATGAAAATAAAAAGACCATGTTCTAGAGACTTGAATTTATGGGTCTTTGACTATATCACCACTACCCAATGGCTGTTCCAAAACGGGGCTCATGAAACTACGTCTTTGTCTGTCACCGTGCCTGGTTAAAACATTTCTTACATTTAAATAGCTAAATGTAAATGCTAAACAATTGAAATAACTGTTTAAATCACTACTTAGTGGGATAGCAGGCCTGGTGTCACGACTCCATGTCTTCTCAGCCCCACCCAGTGTCTCACTGGTACTGTGGTCCATCAAGAAGTGGCTTAGACATTCCTGTGCTTCTTTATGCATCGAGGTGATGAGGAGAGGGTTTCCATCACCCACACGGGAAGGTGAGTAAGCTTGAGCTGGTAGAACGGTTCTTGACATGAAGGAGCGACTTAAACTCAAATTGGGTTAGCAGGGCAGGGTTAGGGTCTGCTGGAAGGTATTATACATTTATAAGCTTTTCTGTGGAACCCCCCCCCCATTTTCATGATAGAACACTCCATGAAGATACAGGCAAGTGAAACACAGAGTCAATTAGCAAACAAACAAATGATGTGTCTACATTTTAATAATTCTAAGGAAGATGAGTTATGTCACAGTTCATCTTACCAAAACTATAGCTAGATAGTCAGAAATTTAACTTTCATATAGACTTCATCCCTAAAAAATGGGAACTAAGTGCACATGGAGGCACTGTACCCACTGTAATCAGGAGGGTCAGGAGTTCAAGGCCATTGTCAGCTACATTGGAAGTTCTAGGCTAGCCTGGGCTACATGAAATCCTGTTTAGAAATAAGTTATTTCTTCTACGAAGAAAAGTAACATTCAAATAATGGAAAAAAGATTAAGAAATAGCTTCAGCCGGGCAGTGGTGGTGCACGCCTTTAATCCCAGCACTTGGGAGGCAGAGGCAGGTGGATCTTTGCAAGTTCGAGGCCAGCCTGGTCTACAAAGTGAGTCCAGGACAGCCAGGGCTACACAGAGAAACCTTGTCTCGAAAAACCAAAAAAAAAAAAAAAAAAAAAGAAATAGCTTCAATGCCAGGTGTTGTGGCCCACACCCTTTAGCTCCAGCACTCAGGAGGGAGAGGTAGACAGATCTATATGAGTTCGAAGGCCAGCCTGGTCTGTAAGGGGAATTAGATTGATATTAGATTTACTAAATATCTAGGGGTTTCTGATACAGTCTCTTAATCTGGGGCATGAAGATCAACTTGGCTGTGGGCAATTAGCTTATCAGCTTGTGAACTAAAAACAAGGATGAAGTCAGGTGAAACGTGGGGAGTCTCTATGGACTAAAAACAAGGTTTATGGCCTGGCATTGTTGTCACCTGCTAAGTGCTCAGAGCCCAGATTAAGCTGAAGCAGGTGGAACAAGGAGAGATCCTATTTAAGGACAAGTGGATGGGGGGATGGTCATGCTAGAAACGACAACCAGTTGTTTGTATTGTCTGCTGGAGAAAGTGCTGGTGGACTGATGGCCAGATCTCCCTGAGGCAGAAAGAAGCTGGTGAGCAGAGAAAGCCTCAGCAAGACAGCAAAAGGCCAAGGACTAAACCCTGTGGCTCAGCTTTTGTCTAGAGGGGTTTGACCTGTCCAAACAGCGGGCTAAACGAAACTGTGGCCAGCTTTAAAGACTGAGGCAGAGTGGCAGGGTTGCTGATACAAAGGAAATAAGTTGGCCTACAGACGGCTGAGGTCTCCCAGAGAGAAGAAAGCCTCAAGCCTTATTTAAGGTGAAGCCACCATAGCTAATTTACCCTGACGAATCTATATCTGAAATATTCCAGGAGAAAGACTGCTAAGTGCATTAAAGGGTCTACCCCAGAGACTGTGTTCCTGATGACTGAGGACCTGCCCCAGAGACTGCATCCTTCTAAAAGGTTATGAAAATAGTTGTAATAGTTATCAACAGGTTTAGTGGGTAGGTCTTAGGGGTTGTAGGAATTTGTAGGATTAGTAGTTAAGTGTGTTTATAAGTGAATATAGTTATCAATTAATATATCTTGAATAATTAAAAAGGATTGGTTTCACTGGTCTACAAAGTGAGTTCCAGGACAGCCAGTGTTACACGGAGAAACCCTGTCTCAAAATACAAAGATAGATAATGTCAAGAAAGAGAATGATGCATACAAGAAATTTCACACTTATTTGGATATGTCAGATGAACTGAAGTTGCCAGGTGTGGTGGTTTGAATAGTTTAGCCCCCATAAATTCATGGGTGTAAATGTTTGACCGTAGGGAGTGGCACTATTAGGGGGTGTGGCCTTGTTGGAGGAAGTGTGTCACTGTGAGGGTGGGAGTTGAGGTATTGTATGCTCAAGTTTTGTCCAGTGTAACATACAGTCTCCGGCAGCTGCCTGTGGATCATGATGTAGAACTCAGCTCCTCCAGCACCGTGCCTGCCTGCACGCTGCCATATTTCTTGCCATGATGATAACAGACTAAGGGGGCTGGAGAGATGGCTCAGAGGTTAGGAGCACTGACTGTTCTTCCAGAGATCCTGAGTTCAATTCCCAGCAACCCCATGGTGGCTCGTGACCATCTATAATGAGATCTGGTGCCCTCTTCTCGTCTGCAGGCATATAGACATGCAGGCATGTATTTTTTCTTTTAAAGTCAACTAAGAGAGTCTCAGGCACTAGCTCTGCAAGAGGGGAAAAGAGGTAATCTATGAGACACACACGAGCAATCAGTACGATGTTGGCTCCATCAGAAGTTCTAGAAAATCTGGGGCAGAGAGTTTGGCTCAGTGGCAGAGCACCTGCCCAGCATATGTGAAGCCCCAAGTCTATCCCCAAAGTCAATGTAAGAAAATTAATAAAAGTATCTAGGAAATTCAGATCTTAGCACTCCCATTTAATGACAATGTATCTTTGGACATATTTGGAAACTTTAAATGAGATAAAAATGATAATGAAGTACAAATACATACATATGTGCAATGCATGCAAATTATAATATATGTGATTATTACATGGAAAAGTCAGTAAAATATTTCAGGCTGAAGAGATGAGCCATCAGTTAAGAGCACACACTGCTCTTGAAGAGGACCCCCCGAGTCAAGTTCCCAGCACACACAGAGCAGCTCACAACCTCCCATAAGCCCAGTTGGGGGGGATCCAACAGCCCTGAACTCTGTGGGCACTCTGCATTCATGTACACCTCACACAAGTACACATAATTTTTAAAAAAGCAAGAGTAAATGTTTACAAGTCCTAGCACCTCAGCTGGGCACGGTGGCACGCATCTTTAGTCCCAGCACGTAGGAGGTAGAGGCAGAGGGATCTCTGAGTTCAAGGCCAGCCTGGTAGACTTCCAGGACAACCAGGGCTAAACAGAGAGAAACCCTATCTCAAAACAAAAATTACTACCCATTCAAAAAAGTGATAATCATCAGGTATTGACATGGGTTCATCAAGAACAACTCTGACCAGGCATGGTGGTGTTCACCCTTACTTTCAACACTCAGGAGGCAGAAGCATGTGGACTTCTGTGACTCTGAGGCCATACAGTGAGTTCCAGGCCATTGAGGCTACATAGTGAGACTCCATCTCAAAAGAAAGAAACAGAAAACAAGTGTCTGGCAACCCATTACTGAGAACCTCCTGCCTTGAAGCAGAAAGCTGTTACTCTATTGCTAAAAAAAAAGTTGTGCTTGCTTACCAAAAAAAAAAAAGAGGCCAGGCGGTGGTGGCGCACGCCTTTAATCCCAGCACTTGGGAGGCAGAGGCAGGTGGATCTTTGTGAGTTCGAGGCCAGCCTGGTCTACGAAGTGAGTCCAGGACAGCCAGAGATATTCAGAGAAACCCTGTCTCGAAAAAACCAAAAAAAAAAAAAAAAAAAAAAAAAAAAAAAGAAAAGGAAGGAAGGAAGGAAGGAAAGAGAAAGAAAGAAAGAAAGATGGAAAAAAACAAAACAGTTGGTGGAATGCTTGGCCCGCGTGAATGAAGCTGTAGGTTTGTTAAATACCTGATTTCAGTTTTGGGGAGATGGAGAAGTACTTGGTAAAAGCAGATGTTTAGCTGGGTGTATCAGGAATGGACCTTCATTCTGAAGAGGGATCTGAAGAAAATCTAATAGCTTCATAAAGAGATTGGAATTTTGGATTCAGATGACTAAGTAGTCATATCCCCAGGATAATTCATGAGCATGACCTTCGGATGCCTCAGTTTCCCTATTTGCAAAAGGGATTATATAATTGCAGCACCTCTTTGAGTTGTTGTGTAATTGACAATGTCTGACATTTTGTCAGCACTATTTAAATATTTGTAAAATAAACTCAAACAGAAGTTCTCAATGATGTCTTCTGCAGCTCTTGGCTCCAACCTCTTTAACAGTTACATATCAGACCTGCTAGATTTTCATATGGCATGCCTGTCAAATGCTTAGATGACATGAGTGTTAGATGATGGAACCAAAATCCAAAACACCCTTGAGACACTAACTATGAAGCATAATATAGGAGATGAAATTAAACCGCTTTTATGTTTTTCCCCTGTGTCTGTGATAAAATATCCTGACAAGCAATCAAGAAAGGAACTTCAGGGCTGGAGAGATGGCTCAGCGGTTAAGAGCACTGGCTGCTCTTCCAGAGGTCATGAGTTCAATTCCCAGCAACCACATGGTGGCTCACAACCATCCATAATGAAATCTGGTGCCCTCTTCTGGCCTGCAGATATACCTGCAGACAGAACACTGTATACATAATAAATAAAATCTAAAAAAAAAAAAAAAAAAAAAAAAAAGAAAGGAACTTCAAGGTACACTCCATCATAGCTGGGAAGTCAAGGCATCAGGACCTTAAAATGGTTGGTACCCAACACAGTCACAAAAGGGCAGTGGATGCTACTGGAGCTCATCTTCTCCTTTGTATAAGGTGCAGGAGCCCAGCCAGTTATCACCCACAGCAAGTCAGTCTTTCCAGCTCACTCAGGATGGCCTCCACAGGTGCTCAGAGGCTCGTTTCCAAGCTGTTTTAGATCCTGTCAAGTTGACCATCCTAACTATCATATCTAGAAAGAAATCTTAACAATAAAGAAATAATATCCAAATCCATTCTTTTTTTGTTTTTGTTTTTTGAGTCAGGGTTTCTCTGTGTAGCCCTGGCTGTCCTGGACTCACTCTGTAGACCAGGCTGGCCTTGAACTCACAGAGATCTGTCTGCCTCTGCCTCTCGAGTGCTGGGATTAAAGGTGTGCACCACCATGCCTGGTTCCAACTCTACTTTTTACAATTATTGTGATAATTTACCAGAACTTTCTATGAAGTTTTAAAGGGAACTCTAATTGATGCTAACTCTGCATGTAGATTTTTAGCAATTGATACAATATTCGGCTGTAATGAGAAAATTGAGTATCCGAATAAAGACACCGTGAAGGGACTCTAGCCAGCTCTAGTGAGCTCTGTTTTTCTCTCTCATTCCCTCTGTCTTGCTAAAGACCATTAGATTATATTCCTAAAATTAGCCACCAAAGTTTATTCCTTCATTTGGCTACTTCCTCCTCCTGAGGCTACCAAGTGCCAAGTATCAAAGTATTGAAGTCCAGGAATCAAAAGCCCCTTTGATTCACCTATGAACATGCCCAGTTAAGGGGCTGGAGAGATGGCTTAGTGGCTAAGAGCACTGGCTACTCTTCCAGAGGACCTGAGTTCAATTCTAAGAATCCACATGGCAGCTCACAACTGTCTGTAATTCCTGTTGCAGAGGATCTAGCACCCTCCAACCAAACACCAATTCACCTAAAAATAAATACAAAACCTTAAAACAACAATAATATACCCAATTAAAATGACATGGGGTTTCCCCTTTTTCCTTTATAAAGCACATTTTCCTATGGGCAACATCCTCTCCATCCAGAGCAGTCCTTTGTGTCAGCCCTGTCCATCATCCATTACTGTTCCTTACCCCCAACCCCCACCGCCACCCCTGCTCCTGGGACAAACACACCTTCCCCTTCTCCCTTGCCCATTTTCTCCCTCTTTCTTGTTCCCTTCCCTTTCTTCCTCTTCCCTATCTCCTGTCTTTGTTCCTTCCCCTTCCACACCCGACCCCTCTGTCTAGGACTAATAAATCTTTGTACTGAGAACTTGGTCTTGGGGTGTCTTGAGCCTACTCTGAAGTTCCCTCACACCCGTGTGGTGTCTCAGTCACCCACAAGCATGAGGACCTGGCATCAAACCCCAGGACCCTTGTGAAAAGCCACCTATGGTAGCAGGTTTGCAATCACGGCACTGAGAGGGCAGAGACAGGCAGATCCCCCAAGACTCACCAGCAAGCCAGCCTGACCTAATCTACCAGCCAATGAACGTATAGAAGGTGGAGAGTGTCTGAGGACAGACGCACAAAGCTGACCTCTGGTGTGTACACACATGTGCACACATAAGCACATGCTTACACCGGGCGTAATGGTACATGACTTTAATCTCAGCTCTCAGGATGCAGAGGCAGGTGGATCTCTGTGAATTCAAGGCCAGCCTTGTCTACATAATAAGGTCCAGGACACTCAGGGCTACATAGTGAGGTCTTGTTTTGAACCCCGCCCCCAAACCAAAAAAACATTACACATGCTCACTGAAGGCTTCTCACTAGTAGCTGAACTGCTATTATCTTGTTAGAGACTGGCTGAGTACACAGATATACAAACAAGGAGGCATATGGCACGAAGGAGTCAGATTTTCCTGAGAGGAACAGAAGAGATCCTCAAGTGGACCTCAGAGGACAGACTGGAGACTTGAGAAGAAATATAATTAGAACTTCTCCAGGCTTCCATGGATTTACAAGAAATTGAGGCAAAAAAGGTGAATTGCCTGAGGTAACACAGGACGGGAATTAGAACTTGGTATCTAATCCTGGAACACACTACATGAGTTTGGGGAGGGGCATACTAGAATCATATTATTGTTTCTAAAGAAAAAAAGTATTTACTTTTAATCTCTAGGGGAAAGAAGATTAATTGTATTAATTATATATCAAAGACATTTATTTTAATCTTTTTCCAAATATTTGGGGAGTCTGGGTTTTATCATTATGGAGATATGGGAAGTTAACTCTTTTTTAATTAAGGGAAATATTTGTTTGCTAGAATCTCCAAGGAAAGTAATTAATCTGGAAAACTGTACAGTTCAGACAGGCTTCCTCAGATCCTGGGGATTAAGAAGCTACCCAGACAGCAGGGATCCAGATGGCCTAGGGACCCAACTGGTAAACAAAGGTTGAAGAAACCATGTTTTTAACCAAAGCATTTGCATGCATACATAAATTATTAAACAGATTTACATATTTCACCTAATTATAAAACAAATGTGTGTTCATTACTTAAAAGCTTGAAAATAAACCAGGCCTGTGGCAAACACCTTTAATCCCAGCACTCAGGAAGCAGAGGCAGGTGGATCTCTGAGTCTGAGCCCAGCCTGGCCTACAGAGTGAGTTCCATGAAAGCCAGGGTTACACAGAGAAACCCTGTTGCAGAAAACAAACAAATAAATAAGTAGATAGATAAATAAATAAATAATAAAGTTAAGCACAACGGCAGGTTGGAGAGATGTCTCAGTAGTTCAGACCACTGGCTTCTCTTCCAGAGGATCTGAGTTTAGTTCTCGGCACCTACATGGTGGGTAATAACCACCTGCCATTCCAGTTCCAGAGGATCCCGTGCCCTCTTCTGGTCTCTGTGGGTACTGCATGTACAGACATCCATGCAGACAAAAACACACATAAAAATAAAAAACCTTTAGAAATAAAGTCAAGCAAAACCAGATGAAACCAAACAGTCTACTGTTCAGTTACCAGATAGGAAGCTTCTGTGCCTGGCCTGGTGGAGCTGTTCTGCCATCTCAGTACTTGGGAGTCAGAGGCAGAAGGACTGAAAGCTTGAGATCAGCTTGGAATAAACAGATCCTGTCTTACAATTTTTAAAATTAAAAACAATTTTGTTTTAATGAGGGAAGGCCAGGAACACCCATCTACCTGTTCCTAAACTAGTCAGGCCGTCAGAAGATATAAGCAGCTCTGAAATCTAGGCACATCTCTTTACGTAAGTAGGGAAATAACAGCTTGCCCATGGGAAACTATCTTATGTGTTCTTGGTATCTGTGTCAGACAACCTAAGACCAAAATTCAATATACCTGGTAGAATTAAGAAAAAAAAAATCCGATAGCCGGGCGTGGTGTGGCACGCCTTTAATCCCAGCACTTGGGAGACAGAGGCAGGTGGATCACTGTGAGTTCAAGGCCAGCCTGGTCTACAAAGCGAGTCCAGGACAGCCAGAGCTGTTACACAGAGAAACCCTGTCTTGAAAAAAAAAAAATCCTAAACCAAGCAGTAGTGGCACACATCTTTAATCCCAGCACTCAGGAGGCAGCGGCAGGTGGATCTCTGAGATCAAGGCCAACCTGGTCTACAATGTGAGTTCCAGGACAACCAAGGGAACAAAGAGAAACCCTATAGCAGGAAAAAAAAAATTAAGAACTAAAAGAAGAGGAAGAAGGGAGAAAAAAAGAAGAAATAAATTCCTTCGTTGTATTGCAGTTAGCTTGGAAATCTTTTACCATGATTCTAGAACCATCTAACTCATTTAAGCTAACCAGTACCACGAAGCAAAACTGATCACCTCTCTCCTTACATGCACCCCAATCACAGCTATTGAATACTGCGGTTTTCAGATGCGCTTTGATGGAATGCATCCCTTCTTTCAGAGAAGACACAGAACAATGAGTGTCAGAACCAATGGAAAGCGCTGAACCAGGAAACACTAACCATCCGCAAAGGCTGAGGATGAGACGACACTTTCCAAACAGTGGACAATGCTAGTCCAAGAGCGGTGAGTTCCAGCCAGGTTCCTCGCATCTGAAAACTGGGCCATTACCTTTTGGTTTCCAGCCACACCATCCTCGCAGTCCAGCACGGCACAGTCTACTTTCAGGGACGGAATCTTCCTTATTTTCTTCTCATCATTCCCAGGCACATACAGCACTGCCCTCCGAGGGACATACTTGTGACTGGACAAGGAGCTGTACCCAGGCCTGCAGGCGCTGGCCGCGAGGGATGCCTTCCTGCAAGGGAAGTAATTTGGGTTAGTCCAAAATGGAATTCTGTATTTATAAACCTGTGACTCTCTTTTGAGTGACCCTTTTTAGAGGTGACATTTCAGAGGGAGGCCCCTCCTGGCCTGGTTTTCATCTTCTACTTTCTTGCCTCCCCTCATCTAGTTACCTATTTCCTGTTTCCATATCTAGGTCTCAAGGGTAGGGGAGCTCTCAACCTAAGGATCCGTATAACCAACCACTATCCGGGAGCTTTTAAAGATTTATAAAATTCAGGCAGAGATGGTGGTGCAGGTCTGTAATCCCAGCATGAGGCTCTGTAGTTCAAGGTCATTCTCAGCCAACCTGACCTACATGAGACCCTGCCTTAAAACAATAACAACACACACACACACACACACACACACACACACACACACACACACACAATCACAAAAATCAGGGGCTGGGCATGATAGAGCACACCTTTAATCCCAGTACTTGGGAGGCAGAGGCCGGCAGATCTCTGTGAGTTCAAAATCAGCCAGACTTCTGTAGTGAGACCTTGTCTTCAAAAAAACCAGAAAACAAAAACAAACAAGCACCAGGCAGTGACAGGGATGCCTTTACTCCAAACACTCCTGCTGCTCTGATGCTGTGTGACACCATTGCTGCAGGGTGACACAGGGACTCAGGCCTCTCCTAAGTCCCTTCACGGTTCTAATGTGCAGCTATGTATTTGGGCAAGGGTGCTGGGTCTTCCCGATGTGTAGTAGCTGCCCCAATACAAGAACTTTTGGTCAACAAATCCCCTTGAGCCACATGTAAAAGCAACACCCCTATGAGCCCACCTCCTGAGAGGTGGAGGCAGGACCACTGCCCGGCCAAGGCCAGCCCGTGCTTCCTACTGAGCAGCAGGTAAACCAGACCACTGTGACAAGACACTGTTTCAAAATAGACAATGTAAAAATAGGGTGGAGGGGGGCCTGAGGAGACATTTCAAGCCGTAGCATGCTTGTCTCCCAGTCGGGAAAAGCTGCGTTCAGCCTCCAGAACTCAGGTTAAAACACCAGGCATGGAGGTGCACCCCTGTCTTCCCAATACTGGAGAAGCAGAGATGGAGGGGTCCCCGGGAGTCACCAGCCACTCGGCCCAGCCTACTTGGTGAGCTCCAGGCTCAATGACTGACAGATCCTCCTCCAAAGGAAGTGGACACAGCATTCCCAAGGACAACACCCAAAGTTGTCTTCTTGTCTCCACACTTGTGACACACCTGCACATGCACTCGCACACATGCAACACATACAAACAACAAGGCTAGGCATGTAGCCCAGGGGTAGAACACTCGCCTCGGATGTGCAAGGCCCCAGTTCCATTCCTCGCACTAGGGAAAAACAAAAGTGCGGAGTTCTGACCTGGTCTAGCAATGGATATAGGTACTGAAGGATCTGTGCATCAAGTGGAAGTAAGAACCCATTATCGCCGGGCGCTGGGCGCACGCCTTTAATCCCGGCTCTCCGGAGGCAGAGGCAGGCGGATCTCTATGAGTTCGAGGCCAGCCTGGTCTACAAAGTGAGTCCAGGACAGCCAGAGATACACAGAGAAACCCTGTCTCAAAAAAAAAAAAAAAAGATTAAGAAAGAACCCATTATTGCACCCTCCCTAGCCTCCAAATGACAGCAAACTCACCTATTAATTTCCACTTGGCTTAAGCTATTAATAACCAGGTACCGATGCCAGCATCTATAATTGAGGCCCCCACTTAGGTTCTCACTTTGCTCCGTTCCCAAGTGCCCCAAGAGATTCCTTCCCTAGTTCGAAGAACTGTTTTGGTTACTATGGCAACAGTGCACAGAACAGGGGGAGTTCCATGGATGGAAGAGCCACACAACAGCTATTGTCTTCCTACAGGCAGACAAGGCCCTTTGTGAGATTCGCACAAGCTATAGATAGGTGTGTGGCTGGTCCAGAAAAACTGAGAAAATATTTCCGATGCAACCCCCTCCCTAAACAAAAGAGCTCATAAGCTCTAATAGGGCCAAAATAAAGGGCAAAGTCATGAGTTCAAAGCAGACACATACAGCACGTGGTGTGAGGCCCACATGGGGCTCACTTCTAATGCACAACCCAAGGGGCAGCCATGCCTCTCTACCTTGAGACCTCTTCAGTGATCCACATACCAAGCAGGGGCTGGAGGCAGGGCTCCCCTGCTGGCCAGTCTACTCTTGTCTCTCTGTCAGGGAAGCCTCTAGGAAAGGAGTATTTGTAGAGTGGCATGAGTCACGTGAGTCAGGGTCTTACTATGTGGCTCCGTCTATGTGCTGGAGCACTTCCACCCCTGGCTTTGGTAACACTGGGTGGTACCTGAAGTGGCACTTGCTCAGACTGAAAGGACAAGGACACAGAGGGGCAAAGCTAGTTCGTTTGAGTGACCCTGATGCCAGGAGTCTCTGTTTACACCAAATGAGAAAGGCAACAAAAGTCTAAAGTTAAACTTACCCTTTATACAGAGTGGAAGAAGCTAGGCGCAAAGGAATAAATAGTACAGGTCCTAGTCAAATCCATAGAGACAGAGGTGGACAAGGCAGGTCTTTGATCCCAGACTCTAGATGCTTACACAGGAGGATCACCAGTTCAAGACCAGCCTGGGCTACATATTGAAACCATGTCAACCCACACACATCACACACACAAAAGCAAAACTAAGATTCAGAAAGTTGAATGGTGGTTATCAGAAGCGGGGGAAGAAAGGGGTGGAGTGTTGGTTAAAGGGTGCAGAGTCTCAATTTGGAAAAAATCAGGACATAGATAATGGCAAGAGCTGCACATTTGAAATACTCAAACCACTGAACGGTACAACTAAAGATGAACAAGTGGTCTGTTTCAACGCTCTGTATATTTTACCCTGAAAATAAGAAAATGAAAGAGCTGGAGTGCTGGGGCTTAGCAGTAGAGCATTTGTCTAACATGAGTGAGACCATGGGTCCAGTCCCCAGTGTTGCCTAAAACAACAAAAACAACCATAAAGGAGCACAGTGGAGGCAGGAACCTTTTGTCCTAGCTACACGAGTGCGTGAGGCAGGAGCCCAAAAATTTAAGTCTAGGCTAGACAACATAAGATCTCAAAAGGGAGGATGCTGAAACTGTCTGAGGAACCCATGTCCACACACACACACACACACAGGGTTATTAAAATTCAGGATCGAGCATGAAGACGAGAAGCACAGCCTGCTGTCCGCCAACCCGTCTTAAGGAGGAACAAGGAAGGCAACCGCTGTCACCCAGTGAGTCCACCATGTGTGGCCACCAAGCTCTTGCCATCCAGGTGAAAGTATGGAGTAGAAAAAGTGTCAAGTTGAAGGACCACAGAAAGACCCACACAACTGCACTGGTCATGAGTGGACCCGCTCCGAGGCTCGGTCTTACACCCTGTCTTTATCAGTTAGCACAGTGGTCATTTCCAGAGCGGCTCAACTTCTTGGTACCCACTCTGGGGGCAAAGAGGAACATTTGTCCAAAAGGAACGTAAACAAGGAAGGGTTAGGAGTTGAAGACAGACCGGCCCAATGTAAGAAGGCCGAGGGCATCAAGGACACTTGAGAGTAGTGGAGGGAGGAAAGAAAAGGATGAGGGAGAATAAAGATGGTAGTAGAGGGGATGTGTGCTGGGCTGAGGGCAAAGTATAAGCTAGGAAGAAAAAGGGAAGTGGAGAAGGGGTAGGGGTGGAAAGGGGAGTGTCCATGCCCATGAGGGTGTGAGGGTGTGTGTGTGTGTGTGTGTGTGTGTGTGTGTGTCTGTATGTGTGTGTCTGTGTGTCTCTGTGTGTGAGTGTCTGTGTGTGTGCCTCCAGGGCTGACAACAGAGTCTGTCATGTTAGAGATTTTCCTTAATCCTACGTTTTCTTGCTCTAGGTGATAGAAGGAGCAGAAGTTTAATGTGAGAGGAAAACGGGAGGGTTTGGTTTTTTTCCTCGTATGACATGGGGCTGAGAGAGAAACCACCTAGTGTCAGCACTTAAACTGCAGTACTTGGGAATTAGTGGCAGGTGGGTCGCTGTGAGTTCAAGACCACCCTGCTCTGCACAGAGTTCCACACCAACCAGTGCTACACAGTGAGCCTCTGTCTTAATAAAAGAGGGGACCCTCACATCTTCACCAGCCATGTGAAGAACAATGCAGTTAGCACCTGTTTTTTTCTGGGGCTCAAAAGGACGTTACCTCTCCCACCAACGCTCCCCGCCCCCACCAGCTGCTCCTGATCCTTCCCATGGAGAGTTTGTCTCCCTGGACTCTGTCTGAGAGACTAAATGATCACCCCATGGCCACAGCACTATTAGGCATGTCAAAGTGTCTACACAATTATAATTAAAAACCTAAAGGACCTGCCAGTCAGCCTTCCCTTTGTCTCAACAGAGACCATTCACAGTTTTGGATCCTAATATACTCGAGTCATCAAAAATGGGAGATTTCCAGAAGCAGCCAAGGTGATGATTCGGAACAGGTCTAGCCCAATGGTTAATCCTTAGAACTGCCAAGATCTCGTTCTAAAACCAGGTGCAGAAAAGACAATATTTAGTAGCAAATATATCCAAAACCGCCCAGTGGAGAGTATTGGAAATGATGTTCCCATAGCAACATCAAATCTATCCACTAGCCACGTGTGGCAGGCACACTTGCAGATCCACTGACTTGGCAGACTGAGGCAGGGGAATCACGTGAGCCTGGAGTCTAGGAGTTCAAGGCCAGCCTGGTCAATGCTGTGAGACTCCTTCAAAACCACAAACTGTAAAGGTGCTTGCTGGTTCCATGCCTGGACTCCTATGGTAGGAGAGAAACAACTCCCTCAAATTACCCCTCTGACCCCCACATGCATGCCACAGCTTCCATTCGAACACACATGCAAACAAATAATTAAATGAGCTGAGTAAAATAAAGACATGCACAAGTGGCACATGCCTGCAATCCCAGAATTTGGGAGACACGGGTGACAGGATCTCAGCAGGCTTGAGGCCACCCTCTTCCACACAGCGAATTCCAGGCCAGCCAGTGACACTTGTGATACTTGATAAAGACAGGGTATTTGCTTCAAATAAACCAACCAAAACACACCCACTAATAAATAATAACATTGCAGCCAGAGATATACAGAGAAACCCTGTCTCGAAAAACCAAAAAAAAAAAAATAATAATAATAACATCGCCACTACAGAAATGAGGTGGGGGTCAAATTATAACGTATATGAAAGCAGTGTATAAAGTTAAAAAAATCAATAAAAATGTAAAACATTTTGGGGCTGGAGAGATGGCTCAGCGGTTAAGAGCACTGGTTGTTCTTCCAAAGGTCCCGGGTTTAAATCCCAGCACCACGTGGCAGTTCACAGCTGTCTGTAATGGCTGGGCATGGTGACACTCGCCTTTAATCCCAGCAGTCAGAAGGCAGAGGCAGGTGGATCTCTGAGTTCAAGGCCAATCTGGCCTACAGAGTGAGTCCAGGACAGCCAAGGATACACAAAGACCCTGTCTCAAAAAACAAAACAAAACAAAAAGTAAAACATTTTAAATAAAAATAAACCTCCACTAAACTCTCCCACTTAAGAGTCTCCATGAGCACTGGGTGTTTCTACCCCCCCCCCCCACACACACACACAAGGAACAGTTGAAGCCAGGATGTTGTTCCCTGGGTCGTTCAGAACTTTAGTGGTAAATAAACAAGTGTAAGCTAGAAAACTCTGTTTTTAAACTTTTGTTTAAGGTCAGAAAGGACAACTGTAGACCTAACAGATCCAGCCGCAGATTCTATTGTTTGTTTTTAATCTCATGCAGCTCAGGCAGGCCTTAAACTCAGTATATAGCCAGAGGATGACTTCGAACCTGTGAAGCTCCTGCCTCCCCTTTTGAGCGCTAGGACCACAGGGTGTTCCACCATGCCCTGTTTCCACAGCACTGTGGGTGGGACCCAGGTCTTCACCAATACTGAGCAAGCACTCTACCAACCAAGCTATGGCAGCCCAGACAGATCCTGTTGCACTTTCCCAAAGTCCCGAGGCTGCTACATACGTCAAATTAATGTGCCTCCTCATGGTTGGATTCTTTGATAGGGAGTAATCAACAAGGCAGAATCTTTTTCTCACTCGGGGGGGGGGGGGGGGAATGGCCCTGCAATTTTGAGAAAATGGTTCAACTTTTTTTTTTTTAATAACTGTCAAGAAACTGATCTTGGTTTGGAATCTCTTGTTTCTTTCCAGATTGTTCAGAAAATCCTTTCAAGTGTCAATCTCAATGAAAATGAGGCCAAAATGTTACACAGTTTTGAAGTTTGATATCTTTGCTGGCTACAGTCCCTAGACTATTCTGGTTTGTAGGTTTTTGGGATGGTATAATATTGTGATCTCTCGCGCGCTCACTCTCTCTCTCTCTCTGAATAATTTCTTAAGGAAAAAATACAGCCTGGGTCTAATTGCCAGACCCATACCACACACATAAAAGCTGTGAATACAAGCTGCGACCTTGAATCTTTGATTGTGTGGAGCCCACAATAAGATTAAGACTGTTTCCTTCTTTGTAATTATTCAGAGCTAAGTGTGATGAAAATTAAAACAAGGCACCTGATGTGAGCAGGAAGTCTCTTTATAACATGGATGGATTTGTTTTCAATGTTTAAAGGACTAACCCCTCCCCATCTGTGTCTAAGGGCTCCTGGAACTAGGAATTCGGCCTCCTGCTTTAATGTTAAGGACAGTGGAGAGAGAGAGTTCAGAATGTGATAGTGCCTTGTGTAAACCTACCCTGTATCTTGTCCAACAGTGACACTGACTCATCTACCTTTGGAGCAGCTGCTGATAGGCTAAGAGGTATTGTTGGGGGACAAGGTTTGACCCAGACATTGGAAAGCCTTTGCTGGTTTTCTCTTTTCCTTTCAGACAGTCTCCTGTGGCTCAGGGTGCCTTCAAACTCATTATTTAATTGAGGGTGACCTTGAACTCCTGGCCCTCCTGTGCCACCAACCCAGTGCCAGGATTAGAGATATATGATAGCATTCCAGGCTTATGTGATGTTGGAAATGAATCCCAGGCCTCTCTGCATGTGAGGGAGGCACTCTACCAGCTGAGTTACATCCCCAGGGCTTGTCGCTGGTTCTCTAGTGGCAGAGAATCCTCTCCCAGTGTTGTAGAAACTCAAGCAGAACACAGAGAAGACTACAGGCTACAAATGAGACAGTATGGAATATCTACTGTAGGACCTAACACAGTTCCCACGTCTTTTGGGGGTCTCTCTTGTCCTATTTTCCCATCAAGGCCTTCTCTCTTTCCCATTTCTTTGGTGCCTCTCATCTCTCTCCTGCTGACTTGATAACCCCACCAACTGGACTGTCAAGGGGGCGGGGGGCAGTCTCAAAGACCAACTATCTCTCCAAATTGATCTTACTCTGCCCACAGGTCCCAGTGGTTTTAGTGCCTTTTAGTCTGGCACTAATGGATCCATATTCTAATCCCACGGCCATAAGGAGCCCTGCAAAATGCCAACCATCATGGGCAACCCATTCCCAGGGAGTTCCCATCAGAACACTGGGACCCTACTAGAAGTTTCAACTGCCAAATGGACCTGGTAAACTTAGCTGTCCTACTATGGTGTGGATGCTATTTGCAAACCAGGAAGGGAGCTGGGCACTATTGTACAAGCCTATGATTCCAGCACTAAGGAATCTCAAAGCCAGCCTGAGCTCTATAGGACAGCACACGCTACCAAATCTTTGTCTCCAGCAGTAAAACATACAAACTAGCAAACTTTCACATGGTCGTCCCTGGTATCTGACACCTTAAAGAAAGCAAAGCCAAGAAACACAAGCAAAAGACTCATGCAGATTCCCAGCAAAGCCAACAGACTCCATAACAGCCCAAAGACCCAGGAGAGTGGAAAGGATATTCAATTACAAAATACAGTAGTTCCCACTAATTAAGCAAGCAAGATAGACACTGTTTGTTATAAACACCACCAGGTCCCGAGCAAACCCAAGAGCTCACCACGGAGCAACACCAAGCAGGCCCTTGAACCAGAACAGCCTTACAAAGTCATCACTACAGCTGAGCCTGTGTTTTGTCACATGGGCTCTTAATCCTCGTTATGGCACCTACATTTTAATCATTTGTTCTGAGCATCTTCCTCAAACAATTAGTGCTAATGAATATCCAGGATACCTTGGATCATATATGTCTAATTGCAGTCAAGAGCCCCTCTTGTCTGCCTGTACATTTCAATTCACCTCTGGGGATAATGCTTGTTAATTGCATTTCTTTATGTGGCAAGGGAAGAGAAAGGCTTCTCAGGCAAAAAGGAGCTGAGTGTTCGTTCCTTCCCTTTGTTCCCACAAGAAGCTAAAGTCGCTTCAAGAGGCACTTAATCCCATCATCCGCGGTTACAATTGCCTTGCAGCATCAATCAAAAAGAATCTGAAGTAAAATGATGCAGCTATATTGTGTAATTAAAAGCAATTCAGGTAGTTATTACTGGGGCCCTTTACGGATCCAAATTCTTAAAATGGCCCTGCAGGGATCTGAAGCACCCAAGTGTTTTAAATTTGGTCAGAAACATTTCTCCCTGGAAAAGGAAAAATATGCAAAGGAAAAAAAATCAAAATCAAAACAAAAAGACCACTATCTTCTTCTATTGTGAACTATAAAGCAAAAGAGAAAAACAAATCAAATAAAGAAAAAATACCCACAGCTCCCAACTACAAAATGAAGCAAACTAGACAGGAAAGGAAGGAGGAGCATAAATTGCCATTTTTTTTTTTTAAGTTAAATAGCCCCTGTCTGTTTCCAACTTTTGCACTTGAGGAAAAAAAACAAAAAACAAAACAAAACAAAAAAAAACCCAGCATGTAATGATGATAGTGGAGTCTTTTCAACACAAATAAGACTTACAGGCTGCTGGGTGATGGTGGCACACACCTTTAATTCCAGCACTCAGGAGTCAGAGGCAGGCGGATCACTGTGAGTTCGAGGCCAGCCTGGTCTATAAAGCTAGTCAGAACAGCCAAGGACACACAGACAAAGCCTGTCTCAAAAAAACAAAACAAAACAAAACAAAAAAAATGGGAAGAAGAATGTCAGAGAAAAATGATAACAAGTGCCTTAATGGGCTGTTGGAAATCCAGAGTTTTTCCAGAAAGACACAAGGATGATCTCAGGAGAGGGCGCCTGGGAAGCCGTTGACAGTGGAGATATTCTGCTCCACACCACCAGTGAACAGCCCTGAGCTTTGCAGAGACACTGACAAAAGCATTCCGAGGTATGAATTAGCAGATATTATAGTTATGGCCTGAAAACTACATGTATGTAAACAGGTGAGAGCCTGTGGCCAATTGCACATCCAAAGCAAAACATGTCTGTCAAGTGAGATGTCCAACATCACAGAATCAACCTTGTTTATCACCAGTGTAAGTCAGAACAGATGCTGCCAACTAAAGAATCTGAAAGGATACCCTCAAAAGTTTCACTGTAGGCGGGGCATGGCGACTCAGGCCTTTAATCCCTGAGCTGTCCAGTTACAGGCAGATGGAGCTCTGAGAGTTCTAGACCAGAGTGGTCTATGTGGAGCCTGACTGAATCCATCCTGAAAAAAGATTCCATTTTGTATTAAGTTTGACTCAGAGCTGACCTCCAGTTCCAGAACAACAACAAAATGTACCTGACCTTGTATTCCAGGGGTGTTCCTTCGTCATCATCAGACAGTTCACTCTGAGAAAGAACCCAAAAAGTCTAAACAAACTTTCTGATGCTCAAGCTGACCTCAGCTGGTTAGTCAGTAACAATGAGCCAATCAGAAATGGACATGACTAGCTACCCAAATGTCATCCAATCATATGGTAAAGAACCTGCTTCTTTGTCTGAGTTTCTATATAAACTCTGTACTTTTGGGTCTGGGGGCTCTCCACTCAAACTGCTGTGTCAGTGAGTGTTGGGAATCCAAGCTCTGAATAAACAACCCTCATGTATTTACATCGGAGCTAGCACCTGGGCAGTCTTTGGGGTCTCGAGAACCTGGCAGAACAGTTTACACAGTGAGCTCCACGCCAGGCAGGGCTACGGAAGAAAGACCTTGTCTTGAGAGGAAAAATAAAGTTTAGCCATACACAAACTGATGTACAGTGATAGATCGGGCTGACTGTCTCTACCTTATCTTCCATCTGCCTGCTATGCTTTTCTCTGACTAGACCATAAATGACACAGTAAGAGATGCTATTCATGCTCTTGGTCTTCTGCTGAGAGCTGAGCATTTCCTATACCCTTAAGCCTTAGTCAGCAGTCAGCAGTCTTCAGGTACCCTCGGGGTCCAGACAAGAGCCTAACACTCCCTGGTTGCCATGTTGTTATTGCCCTTATCTTCTTGAAGGCTGGTGAGCGCCACACTTCCAGGTACTGGGAAGAGGCAGTGGATGAGAAAGGAACACTGGTGGTATATCTGTCTCTCCCCTGACCACACTTCTGGGTAAATCACGCATGAATAGTCAGCGATGGGTGCTTTGCTACAGCCGTCCTGTCATAGGACCTGCTCCATGGCCTACATACCCCAGCCCCCGAGTTGCTTTTGGATTAAGAACTGTAAGGAGGCATTTTAGAAATGCTGAAGACTGAGCTACACACGCGTGGGAAACAGACGCATTGCTGATGAATTCTGGAAACTGGTCACAGTGACCTTGTATCACATTTCTTTCCTTTGCCACCCAAGGTCACTGCAACACCTTTTGTCCCTGAGGTTCTCCTAGAATCCCTCAGGGGAAGTGCCTAATCTCGCCTGCCAGAAGCAGTCCCATGAGTAGGCCCTTCAATTCCTGCCATTGATCCAGCTGTGTGCTGTTTAAACATTACCAGATCAAACTGGAGAACAGGGTGGGACAATTCAGCTCTAATTCCTGTGATTACAATCTTTCCCAAGCAGCCAACACCTCTAGGGACAGTCTACAGCAAACCTGTCTACAAGCCAGTGGATCAGTGGGGTTCACAGAGCCCACCTCATCTCAGCCTAGAACAGGGAGACTATATCATGAGAACTGTGTTTTGGTTGACTGGTTGGTTGGTTTTGTTGTTTGTTTTTTGAAAGGGTTTCTTAGAAGGTGGCTGGCTTTGAATTCCCTATTGAGATAAGGATGACCCTGAACTTGTGTCTCTTCCTTTCTTACAGACTATGACCCTGTCCAGGTTCACACACCGACTCCTCCCAGGCATGGGAATAAGAAATAGAATGAATGATTCTGAATCGGATGGGGTTCTACAGGGATCGCCACATTCACAGTGACAGAATGGTAGCCTTCTGGAACGTGACCAAAGCTTGGAATGAGATTCCAGTTCTGTACTGTTATGGAACCCTTCAGTGAGTACATGCATCCTTCAGGCTTCCTCTGTACCCTCTAAGGTCTACCAGTCAGGGTGGTTCTCACACAGCAGGCAGGGTATGACCCATCCTAGGTCTGCCAACATGGCCAAACATGACTTCATGTCTCTTCTTCACCATATTCTTGCTTTTTATTTATTTTTATGTTGTTTTTTTTTCAAGACAGGTCATGTAGCCCTGACTGTCTTTGGAACTCACTCTGAGACCAGGCTAGCCTCAAACTCACAGGGATCCACCTGCCTCTGCCTCCAAAGTGCTGAGATTAAGGGTGTGTGCACCACCACACCTGGCTTTATTTTTTATTTACTTTTTTTTTTCCTTGGGTTTTCAAGATAGCTTTTCTCTGTGTAACCCTGACTGTCCTGAAACACATTCTGTAGATGAGACTAGCTTCAAACTTAAGAGATATGGCTGACGCTGCCTTCTGGGTGCTGGGATTAAAGGTGTGCACCACCAATAGCTAGCTATTCTTGCTTTTTAAGTAATCATTTCATAAGATACATGGTGTATGGCATGTTTATTTGGTAACACAATTCCTTTTAAAGAACCCAGAGTTTTCAATGTCATAAACAAAGAATATAGAAAATTTTCACAAGGATTCATTTTTAAAGCACAATTCTCTGATAAATTTTTCACTCATTTACTGAGTTCAAGTGTTAAAACCCTACGTTGTAAGATTTTTAAGTTGGCATTCTGGTATAGTTCTGGTATAGTGGTTGCCAGAACACCCCCACCCCAAAATGGTTTTAAGCTGGGCGTGATGGCCTATGCCGATACTCCCAGCACACAAGTTCAAGGCTAAGTTGAACTACAGAACAAAACCCTGTCTCAAAATTCAAAACAGATGAATCAAAAAAATGTAAAAACTTCTGAGAACACAAATGTTTCTCTTATTAAATGAGATATAAGCATAGGCCTGTTATGGTGGGGTCTGCCTTTAATCACAGTGGAGGCAGGTAGATATCTCTGGATTCAAGGCCTTTAATCACAGTGGAGGCAGGTAGATATCTCTGGATTCAAGGCCTTTAATCACAGTGGAGGCAGGTAGATATCTCTGGATTCAAGGCCAGCCTGGTCTACAGAGAGAGTTCCAGGACAGCCAGGGGTACACAGAGAAACTGTTTCAACAAACAAACAAAAACTCTGAACAAAACAAAATTAATTTAGGAGCTAGGTATGTAGTGTATACCTTTTATCCCAGCACTTAGAAGGCAGAGGCAGGCGGATCTCAGTGAGTTCAAGGCCAGCCTGGTCTACAAAGTGAGTTCAGGACAAAAAGACTGTGTCTTTCTGTCCCTTTCTGTCTGTGGGTCTGTGTCTCTCTCTGTGTCTCTTTGTGTGTGTGTCTGGGTATGTCTGTGTGTCTGTGTGTGTGTGTGTATTTGTGTATGTGGGGGGTGTGCATGGGTGTGCATGAGTTTGTGTGTGTGTGTGTCTCTAGATCAAAGGATAACTTGCAAGAGTTGGTTTTCTCCTTCCATCATGTTAAGGCTGAACTCATGTTTACTAGGCAGCAGGCGCCTTTGCCCACTGAGCCCATCTCACTAGCCCACTTTTTTGGATTTTATGACAACTGCTGTTCATGGCTGGATAGTCTCAGGTGAGGGCCCACTGTGTTCAGGTTTGTTGACTGACTGACTCAGCACTTCTTATGAATTAATTGCAGGGACAATCTAAGGCATCACAAAGAAAATGTCATTTTTTTTTCTTGTTTTGTTTTTGGAGCTTTGTATAGCTTTGGCTTTCCTAGAACTCGCTGTGTAGACCAGACTGGCCTTGAACTCACAGAGATCCGCCCACCTCTGCCTCTTGAGTGCTGGGATTAAAAGCACATGCCCCTCCACCCGGCTTTTGTCAACATTCAGGAAACCCTCACATGGCACATGACAGGGTAGCACACGACTTAAGACAAATAAGAGTCACACAAAATGTGTTCTGATCAACACAAGGAAGCTGTAAGGAAACTGTCCCAGAAACAACTTGAGACCATTTTCACCGCTGATTTGTTCTTCTGAGGAGCCTTTCACTTACCCCATCCCTGACTGAGCTGCGACATGAATCATGAAGGTTTAACTATTAAGATAAGGGGGAATATTTCAATCAGGGAGTACCCTTGATAGATTAATTAAAGAAATTTTGCATCTCACTTACACAGCCTCGCTCCTTAAGTACTGCGTGGCATTTATTTAAAATGTCCCAAAGGCAATTAAGCCCTTGATTAACAATAAAATGTTCTTCCTTAACTTCATTCTCAATTACCGTGGAGCTCATTTTTCATTGCCTGAAACACGGCGCATAGCACTCAATGGATTCAACTTGCATATAAATCCACAGAAACCGCCAAAAAACTTAAAAAGCATCAACGTATACACAGAAACCCTTACAGAAAGTAGGAGTGACAGGGCCGTAGCTTGTGCCTGCTGCCATCGTAGGCAGAAGCCCGACCACATCTAAGCTGCAAAGACTCTGCCCTGAGTTGGGGGGCACCAGGGACTTGAGCACAGTTCCTAGCTCTGAGAGATCAGGGCTTTGTGGGCTCATGGGAGGGCAGCAGAAATCCTTTCATTTGTAGTTTTCCAAAGTCTATCCCATGGAAGAAGCCCTTCAGCTTTGTCCTACAGAAGTGAGGGGAGAAGGTCCTGGAGTCCAGCAGTCCTGGAGACAGCCACCACCTTGTGTCACTAATACACAGCTCAGATGCAGCCTATGAGCTGGACATGATCCTGGGCTTGTGAGAGTCAGTGAACTGGCTAAGGCTGAAGCGCAGGGTACAGCTCCTGCCAAAGGGCCTGATATTGAGAACACACCCCCCCCCCCACCTCGATCCTGACCTTTATGTGTGGGTCTGGAACACATGGTTAGAACAGTCCTGAGCATCTTGCCACATCTGGAAAACACTCCGATCAAGGGGATGAGGGACAGCTCCCACAAGCCTTAATAAGGACACACACTGGGACACACACACACACACACACACACACACACACACACATACACACAGAGAATCACCCTTTGTCAGAGCAGAACTGCTGGGGCCAGCTATACATAAATCTAGGTTTCTCTGTGAACTTTATCAGCTCTAAGTTGGTATCTGTGCATATTATCTATATCTAAAAAGAAAGGCGTTTCAAAAAAGAAAGAAAGAGAGGAATTTCAAAAGGGTCTTGCCTTTCATTTTATTAGACATTTTTAAATTAGTATTTGATTTAACAATGAAGACCCAGGAAAGTACTTTGGACATCAAAGGGTTAACAGGGGGTCAAACAATCATCCCTGGAACCTAGGTGGGGTAGGGATTTTGTGGCAAGGGGGGGCGGGGCAGGAAAGGGTCTTCCAAGGTGGTGACTGTGAATTCCGCCTGGGGGGCGAAAAACAAATTGTGAGGCTGTGTAACTGCTGGTGAGGAACGCAGGTGGGGCCCATCACTTTCATCTCAATTAGCACCTCAAGTCCTTTCTCCCGCAAATGTTGCTCACACCTCTGAGACCTATCTGTTTATTTCCTGCACGTGGGGAATTCCCAGGTATAAACACTAGTTGTTTAGCAAAACAGTGACTCCCAAAGTCTCCACATTGTCTACCAGAAAGGCTCCTTCCCTAGTTACCTGTGATAAGATCTGTTTACACTGCTCGAACTATCTTAGAAATGTATGACACTATTATTGTTGCTTGTTGTATACATGGAACCACTGCAGTATTTTATTCTATATTATAAATTTTCTAACAGGCAGTTGGAACAACATCTAGCCATTCCATATTAGATGCAAGTTGTCTCCAGCCACTGTACATGCCAAAACACAGGCACGTTCACTTCCATTGTCCAGAAACACTTCAAACAAATAAGTCTCAGGGTTGGGGAGATGAGAAATCTGAGTTTGATGGCCTGGAGGAACCCATTAAAAAGACAACAGCAAACCCAGGGGGCTGGAGAGGTGGCTCAGCAGTTGAGAACACTGGCTGCTCTTCCAGAGGTCCTGAGTTCATTTCCCAGCAACCACGTGGTGGCTCACAACCCTCTGTAATGGAATCCCATTCCCTCTTCTGGTGTGAGTACTTATATACATAAAATAAATAAATCTTAAAAAACGAAAACGCAGGTGGTAAGCTGCTGTATCCCAGCATTCCTGCATCAAGAGGAGAGGTATTGCTGAAAGAATCTATGGGCTTGTTGGCCAGCTAGCCCAGCGAACCTGCCTCAACAAGGTGGATGGCCAGACTCTAAAACGTTGCCTTTCGACCACCACACATGCATGTATGTGCATAAGCGCCTGCCATGTTTGTTCATTCATTCATTCTCTCTTTAGAAAAAGGTTCAGGCAAAGAATAGAGAGCAAAAAGTGACTCTATTTGTGACAATTTAGAACAAAACTTGGAAAACTTTTACCTTGAAGGACCAAATGGGAGATATTTCAGCCTTTTGGGGGCTGAAGAGTGAGGGTGATTACAAAGAAGTACCTGCAAATAAGAGAGGAAATAAACTTCAATAGATTTTTTTATATGGTTAGAAATAAAATTGGATGCAATTTTTGGGTAATATTCTATAAGAAAAAAATGAGAGTCTACTTTAGGGTGTATTCTGCTTAATTGGGAATCAAAGGTAATATGCCTAATTACCTCATTCACCTGGAAATCTCATTCCGAGGCAAAGGCTGTAGGAGGACAGGTGCTGGGCATGCAGGCACTGGGCATAGCTTATCTGGTCAAGCACGTGTCTAGCATCTGCAAGGCCCTGGGTTCAGTCACTAACACCAAATGCAAGAAACAAACAAAAATAAATAACCTGAAATAGAATATCTGTCTCCAGGTTTAGCCACCATCAAGTGTATACACCCTGGAATCCCAACATTTCAGAGAGAGGATGTAGATGAGAGAGAGGCCACAGCCAGCAACAGAGCAGGACCGTCCTCGTGGAAGCCTTGGGAACCCCAGTCCAGGGAGTGAACCTTGTCAGGACCTTGCGAGTAGCAGGCTCCAACCCCCTCCCCACTCTCCAAATTAAGTTGGGAGTTTGGAGGGGGACTTTCACACAGACTGCACATTCAGTTAGGCTGTATTTTTTTTTTAACTGAATTTCTCTCACTTTCCTTATTCTTCCGATCCTGATGTCAATGCATTTCTTTTGGGGGCAAGTTCTGAGGCCTCGGTTTTGTGTTTCTAAGTATAGCACGTATTTCATCCTTTTAAAATACAAAACCCAGAAACGGAGTCTTTTGTGGGCTCCCTGCTCTTTGTGTGATCACCGGGGAGGGGAGGAGAGAGGGGAAAGGTGAGGAGGCGGCAAATGGCGCACAAAGGTCCAGGCTGCATTTGACTACAAAAATGCAGAGCATGGGTGCAGGGCAACAGAAGTGAATCCCAAATCCCACAAACACACGAGGCTCATTTTTCTTTTAACAGATTAAGGATTGTCAATCCTCATGCTTACTCAGATGGAACAAGAAAAGATTTTAACCTCTGTGCCTCGTTCCCTTTGAGTCTGAACAAAATAAAAACCGAGTACATTGAAAACATCCATTATCATTCTCTTCTTCCCTTTAGGAGCCCGAGACAACATCTGGTGAAGGACTCGGGGTTATGTTGTCATCCAGAATAGTCACGGGGAAGCAATGTCAAAGCCCGGAACCAGAACACAAGGCGGAAGTTCGGTTGACCTCCTTCCTGTGTCAACTGACTTAACGGAGACAGGGCCTGACCACTGAGAATGACGTTCCAGCTCCAGGTTCCAGCAGCGCACAAC
>CAJQZJ010032066.1:7044573-7062330 GCA_907164525.1 Lophiomys imhausi | reverse complement strand
CACCCCAGGTGTATATCCTCATAGACACCACCCCAGGTGTATATCCTAGTAGATACCACCCCAGGTGTATATCCTCATAGATACCATCCCAGGTGTATATCCTCATAGACACCATTCAGGTATATATCCTGGTAGCACACGGAGCAAGGAAAACAGGGTAAGAGGGAAGAGCATACAGAGTAAGATGGAAAGAATTTTAAGTGATCAAATCACAAAGAAGGGTGATTTCCCACCCAGTCTAAGTAGCTGTCCCTCTACAGGGACAGTTTTGGACAAAGTCTGTCCCTTTCTGTGGTAGAGACAAGTTCCCAGGAACTGCAGTTTCTTACTGGGGTTTCTCTTCTCTAACCATCCCTACATGCCATTGGGCTTGTAGAATCTTAAACAATATAAGGGGCTGAGGAGGTGACTCAGTAGGTTTAAGAGTGGACAAGCTTGAGGACCTGAGTTCAAATCTTCAGGAATCCACATAAAAGCCAGCTGTGGCCATGCGTGCCTGTGCCGCCTCCCCACACCCCACACCCCATGTTGGGAGTTGAAGACAGGTGCATCCTGGGAGTTTGGTGGTTAGCCAGTCTGGCTAAGACAGAGAGCTTCGGGTTCAGTGAGTGCCTTTCTTAAAGAGATGAGGTGAAGAGTGAGAGAGGAAAACATCATATGATTTGATGCCTCTGGTCTCCAACTGTGCATGCATGACTATGCAAACCCATGTACACATACTACACATGCACACAACACATCAAACATACCATAAACACTGACACAGGTACACATACATACACATATACACTAAATAAAATAAAGTAATATTTTAAAAAACAACAAGATGACCAAGTCAGGCATGGCTAATCAAGGCAGGAGGCAGGAGGATTTTGGTTTTGAGGTTAGTCTTGGTTACACTTTGATATCCCAGGGCAGGAGCACAAGAGACAGCTCAAACACCTGGTGGAATTACGGGATTCACGTACTAATGTGCTTCTGTTAGTCATTCAAGTAAAAAAACAATGACATAATATAGAAGTTACATAGAAAACCAATTTATTTTTAAACACCATACTGTCCTGTTGAGATTGATGGATAAGGAGAACATAATAAATGCCCATCACTATATTTCCATATTTAGCTTTGTGGTTTTTCTTCCTATAAGCTCTTAAAAAACACAGGGTCGGGGCTGGAGAGATGGCTCAGCGGTTAAGAGCACTGGCTGCTCTTCCGGAGGTCATGAGTTCAATTCCCAGCAACCACATGGTGGCTCACAACCATCCATAATGAAATCTGGTGCCCTCTTCTGGCCTGCAGATATACCTGCAGACAGAACACTGTATACATAATAAATAAATCTTAAAAAAAAAAAAAACACAGGGTCTGGGGAGGTGGCTCTGTGCATGCATGAGGACTTGAGTCTAGCCGCCCAGCATCACCTGCAACCCTAGCCCTCCTGCAATGAGACAGGAGGAGCCAGGCATTCCCAGAACCTCTTGGGCCAGCTAGACTAAGGCAAACCGCAGGTAACAAGAGTCCTCTCCCAAACAGAGCAACACCAGACACCTGAGGCTGTCTTCTGACTTTTGTTCTTGAACACACACACACACAGAGACAGAGACAGACACAGAGACACACAGGGAAACAGAGAAAGAGCCAAAGACACAGAGATAGAGAGACAGAGAGATATACAGAGACAGAGAGACACACACCAACACACACAGAGAAACAGAGAGACAGAGAGAGAAATACAGAGAAAGAGAGACACACAGAAACAGAGAGAGAGACAGAGAGACTGACATACACACACAGAAACAGAGACACACACAGAGGGAGGGAGAGAGAGAGAGTCATAAAACGGTGAGGATTTGAATTCCAGTTCCAAGACTGTAGTTCACTGAGGTGGAGGCGCAAGCCTTTAATCCCTACACCCAACACTTAGGAGGGGTTTTGCCTTGTGTGTCTTTAGCCTACTGTGGCCTCCTGAGACCTTTGGCTGTGGTCTCTGTGTCCCTTAGCTACCCTAAAGAATCATCTTGGTCCCCTCTGCTAAGGCTCCTTGAACCCCACATCTTGCCACATAACGCATGGCTGGCCCACCAACTGCACCCTGGCTTAGGCAGGCCTGTCCTGAGGAAGTTAAGAGACAACGCCTTCCTTGGAGTCTCACTGTCCCAAAGACGCCAAAGAGCATAGATGTTTTCTATCTCCTTAGCACTCCTCAGAGCCAGTGACAGCACTCTAGGACTCAAGCGTTAGCCTCCTGCAGAGCCTGCGGGAACCTCAGCGTGCGCCCCTGGTTTTTACCAAGGCGACAGTCACAGGCTCGGGACAGTGGGGTCGTAGAGCCCAGCCAAGAAGGCCCTTCTAAGTGCGCTCCTCTGTCCTGGCTCTGGTGGTAACTACTTTTAAAGATAAGCTCCAACAGCACGCAGCCTGACCCCTCCATCCATCAGCAGGTCCAAAGGCAGTACTAACTGGCTAGGCCAATGCTGGGCCAATGCTGACAGCACTAAATGGGGACATTGGCCCATGACAGCAACGGGGTGACTTGGAGTAGTGACACCGCACAGAACAGAGGATATGAGGTGAAGGCTGGCCCTCCTGTCTTCCGATAGTCATCAACAGAAAAAACACTAACAGAGAAAGAAAAAGGATTATTTCATTTCTGGATTTTTGAAATAGGGTCTCATAGCCCAGGCTGACTTCAAACTAAGTACGTAGACAAGGATGACATTTCACTTGTGATCTTGCCCTCTACGCTCTGGGTGCTGGGTTTACAGGTTTGTGCCACAAGCACTTGGTTTTAAGTGAGGCTGAGGACTGAAGCCAGCCTTGTGCAAGTTAGACAAGCATCCCCCAGCAGAGCTCATCACCAGCCCCAATGAGTCTTTTCTGCAGAGTACCCCACCAACAAACTAATGGCTGTCACATTTGCAAAGCTTAATGATTCATCCTCCCGCCTTCTTCTCTTTATGTTCCCTTCTGAAGCCTATCAAATCCACACAGCCCCCAAACACATCCATGAGTCCAGAAGCCCAGAGTTCAGTGACCAGGGGAAGCAGATACAGAGAAACGCACTGACGGCAACCGGCACCCACCAATCCTCGTGTTTAACAGGGGGCTAACAACGGGGCCTGATCCGCGGGCCTTGGAAGAAAGGCTTCATCGCTGACATATAAAGCAGAGGGTCTCTGGCCTAGGACCAGGACAAGGCCCGCACGTACATTATCTCCATATAAACGACTGAGTGCATTTGTTGGTCAGCAGCAATGTGTCAAAGCATTACCCAGCACACAGAGACTCCTCTCCCCGCTTCAGAATTCACAAAAGACAAAAGAGCCACATCATTCTTCACAGTGCTGCTTGTTCACAGCTCAAATGAGAAGGACATTTTAAGGCAGCTTTTCATCCTGCCTTAGAGGAAGAAGGCACTTTGGTGGCCCCTTGCATTCTGCTTTGCCTGGCTCAGGGTCAGCAGGTCTGAACAGTGCGTCCTCCGAATACAACTGTTCAGAAAGGTGTTTTCAACGTTCAAAGAAGATGGAGTAAGTGTTTTTAAACAGATTAGAAACTGCTCCCTTTCCCCTCTGTATTGATAAAGGCTGGATTTGAGTGAATGAACTTTGGAGATTACCCACCACAAAACCCATGGAAAGACACCCAGTGGGGCCTGTAATGTTAACACTAATGTCATCTGCAAATAGAAAGAACTGAACATGTCGCTCCCTGTGAGGTGCATCCTGGGTCAGGAAAGCAGTTTTCTAAGCTGGACGTGGTGGCACATATCTATGGGGGACAAGAGAGGGTCACTAGGAGTTCTAGGCCAGCCTGTGCTACAGGGTGAGAATGCCTCAGAAGTCAGAGGGAAGAGGAAAAGAGAAGAGGAGAGTGGAAGAAACTGCGGAATTCAGCTCATTTCCCACTTGATTTCAGAGATAAGGTGACCAGAGGAGCATAACATAAGGCTGCAGTTTTCAGGAGACCTTCCAGATGTCCCCTCCTTTGTCTGAACTGCCATCCTGGAAAAAGTCTGAATTGGGCTCAATTCAATGGGCATTCTTTCTTCAACAATTTCCATGTTCATTTCTTGAAAAGGGGGGATCTACTAGAGGAAGCATTTTAAAATATTCGGGTGGCAACTCAGTGATAGAGCCCTGTGCCTAACTGTGAGGTCCTAGGTTTGATCCCCAAACCCCCAAAACTAGAAGGTGTGCAACTATGCCTCAAACCAACAAACGGGGCGGATTGCTTCTGTGGTCTTCGAAGCCTTCGAGGTACTTCCCACAGGAATGAAGCTCAGATACTCTTACAACCCTTTTGGAGGGCACAGAAAAAGCACCAACTGGGCAACTTCCCTGTCCCTCGGGGTGATTGATGAAAATTAGAATGTTAGCAACTGATACTCTTGGGAAACAGAGAGAATTGGGGAGGGGGAGAGGTTACCTTGGAGTGTGCACTGTGGGCCAGGCCACATTAGGGACTGAACTCTCATACGCAGCCTGAGCTGCTGGCTTTTAACAGGCAAAAAAACAAAACAAAACAAAACCCAAGTGACCACTGGCATCCTTGCTACACCAGCACCAGCTTCCACAGTCTCTCAAGGATTCCATCGTGAGAAGCTTGCCAGTCACAGCACTTAGCACCCCAAGAACTAAGGCCCAACACTCATTCAGTTAAAGCTGGTTACTGAATACTAAGGGTACCGAGAAGTTTCTTCCGTTTACAACGTCTTACATGTACGTTAAAAAGCAATTATATGAGCCGGGCGGTGGTGGCGCACGCCTTTAATCCCAGCACTTGGGAGGCAGAGGCAGGCGGATCTTTGTGAGTTCGAGGCCAGCCTGGTCTACAAAGCGAGTCCAGGACAGCCAGAGATATTCAGAGAAACCCTGTCTCGAAAAACCAAAAAAAAAAAAAAAAAAAGCAATTATATGGACACCAAAAACGATGTTAAAATACTGTGAACCTGACATAAAGTCGGTATTGAATAAACAGCATTTGCTAAGTAAATGAGCTCATCTTCTCTTTAAATCCAGAAACACTGAAGAAGTCAAAGAGCACACGATCGATAATAAGCTGTTCAGGGTTGTGATTGGCTGTTAATTACTAAGCAAACACAGTCTGAAATTAATTCTAAAAACCTCATCCTAATTTAACATAAAAAACAGCTGGAGCATAGATCCTTGGAAAGCAACCAAGAGTGCTACTCACAGCTGAAAACATGGGTCAACCGGCAAACAGGGATCCCCTCTCTACAGACCCAAAGTGTCCTCCTAAGTACAGACACTGTTAACCTGTTGCTACAGGCGCACATACAGTGCCGGGATTAACAGGGCACAAGGCAACAGCCTTAAACACAGATCCAGGGTATCCAGGGAGTCAGCTGAAAATGAAGGAGGATTCACACATCACCACAATGCCTCCCCGGGGGCCGTTCCGGTCCATCAGAACCTAAATCCAACTTTTCAAAGCACTTAGATGTATGGATACCAAATAGACTTTGCATTTGCAATAAATAAACACACACATTTCCCAAGCCAGCTTTTAAAGTACAATAGGTGTGACTGAGTTTTCACACTAAGTACTTTATCCTCTTAACCTACTCTAGATCAAAACAACCAAAGTTAACATTCCCCACTGACTTTCTTCTGAACACCCCTTCATCCCCCTGACAGACTCTCAACAAAAAGTTGGTAAATAAAAGAAAACAGCTGACAATAGAGTAGGGTTTCCTACCTGATCCTGTCCAGCCCCAGCCAGCCCCAGCTTCCTCGAGTCAGACCTCAGTGAAAGCTCACCCCACACTTTCCCCTTTCTTGCTTTTGTTTCCTGGAGAGTCTCCCCCAGAAACTTACCCAAACCGTGAGTCTCTGAGCAAGAGGCTGGTCCAAGGATCTTTCCAAAAAAAAACAAAGCTCTGACTTACTGCTCCTGGGTCTTTCCTTGATCTCCAACACTGTTTCTGCCTCCAGTTGGACAGACAGCAGAAAACAGTCATGTTGAAAGCCCAGCCTCGCCTGTCAAGGATTAGAGGAGCGGCCATGTGGGACACCCTCCTCTTCTTCGTAGCCAAGCAGGTCCGGGAATGCTAGCACTCAGCAGGGCGCACCCGGAACTCTAAGCTTCAGCAGCGGCTGAGAGTATTCCACAGTTGCTGAAGTTATCTGTTGCTCCAAAGAAGAGAGAACTAGTCAAAGTCTCCTTCGTAATGCAATGCTTGACTGAGCCACCCAGCCCCAATTTCTTTCTAAATAGGACACGGGTGGCAAGTGACCCTGACAATGTACCCTACCTAGCAAGGTACATAGGAGGGCCTGTTCACGTATTTTCTTTTATGTGTCATTAAGGACAATTTTGAAGGTTGTTCCAGAACATGAGTTCAGCGTATTGAGTGATCACAAGCTTATAGAAAATTCTTTGACCTTCTATCGCACTCACTGCTGCCACACACACCCCACAAAACAAGAATAAAGCAACAGGGTCTGGATGAAGTTCACAGAGCCTCACTTGTGAATGTGAACAGGTGCTAGTTTCTTAAACCAGGAAGTCTGGCTAAGGTCAGTTTGGGAAGCTGTTCTTTTTGGCATCTTCTCCAAGTCCTGGCTGCCTATGGTAAAAATAACTCCACCAGCAGAATCATTTTCCTCAAAATGTTTGCTGATTCCATGCTTTGAATCAATATGGAAGAATATATTTTACCATCAGAAATAAACAGATTTATAACTGAAGACTTGAAAGTAGGGGAGGGGGTGAAGCAGCCAAAGGCTGAGCCTAAATGTAGTATTTTTATTGACTTCTTAGAAACCAAATAACCTGGCATATTAGTGTGTGCATTCTACAGCAGACATTCAGCCCATTGTGGTACTCAGAACAGAATAAAGGGAAACCCTACTGTTTGAAACCCAGCGGAACATCCCCACAACAGGACGCAACTGTTCCCTCATGCATGAATGGGACGGAGATGAAAGAAGACATGGGCTTCTGAGGTAGAGCAAAAAACAAAGACAACAAAAGTACTGACCGTGAGGGAATGACACAACTCACTGCGGCGAAGAGGAGGAGAGAAAGAAGCAAGACAATGCAGAGGACAGCTAAGTGACAAGTAGGAGAATTGAAAAATCTACACAAGGGTCTTTTCTCTCCACCCTTGATGGAAAACAATTAAATGTTGGTACGTCTGTGGTCAAAAACAAAACAAAACACAGAAAAGTAGAACTCACAAACTTTTAACTCTCCATTTAGCAAAGAGTTTCCATTTCTATAACAATTTACAAGATCTGTGTGTGTGGGTAGTGCATCCTGGAAACTAAGGGACATTGAAATCCCGTGTATACACGGAAGGCAATGTGGGTACAAGGTTCATGTGAAAAATGGGCCCGAGGATATTTGCACAGGGAAATCAACTATAAAATATTTTCCTCGTTCCTCACGTTATATTTGATATAAATTTGGGATTGAAATTTACCTAGCAATAGCTTCAAACATTTGTACTTTAAATTTCTTTATTCTCATCCACAGTGCCAAGATATTATTGGTAAACAGGGCGGATGAACGAAGGCACCTGTGGTAAATGGGGGTGGATGCAGTCGTGGGGATGTGCTGAGAATAATTACTTTTTTTTTTTTTTTTTTTTTTTGGTTTTTCGAGACAGGGTTTCTCTGAATATCTCTGGCTGTCCTGGACTCGCTTTGTAGACCAGGCTGGCCTCGAACTCACAAAGATCCACCTGCCTCTGCCTCCCAAGTGCTGGGATTAAAGGCGTGCGCCACCACCGCCCGGCTGAATAATTACTTTTTGATGTTTCTGTTTTTCTTAAACTGAGGCATGCCTGCCTGCACTCCAGTAATGCTGAACTACTTGAGGAACAAAATCCTGTCATCCCAATATATTAAAATCCACTGGATGGTGCTTGCTTTGTAAGCCCACCAGCCTGAGAAAGTCACACCAGGTTTTAAATCTCACTCCTAAGCATTATTCCTAGTTTGATGATGTGCAATTTCACACAGATCCAAGAAGCAGTTATTGACCCTGTCAGAACACCTGATTAATGGATAAATGCTGTAATTGATTAGCAGAGAAGTGAGAATTAAAACGGAGCATGGCATCAATAACCTGCCTCCGACCAAGGTATTTGACTGAAAATGTAAAACAAGAGCCTGGGGCTCAATCTCATCAAAGGCAAGCTTTTCTTAAACCCAGAGGAAGCAGGGGAAGGAAGCCGACTCTGTTCTGGGCTCTGTGGTTCTTTAATCCTTCCTCTAGGGAGGGTTGCTGTGGGAAGCTAGAGCACACAGTGTAGGAACTCAATCACCACCTTCAGACATCAAGCAAACAGGGCAGTTCAGGGTCCCTACTCAGGGAGCTGGCTCACAAGGATGGCCAGCCTGGACTCTCCATGGAGATTCTGTCTCAAAATAAAAGTCAAGCAGATTCCTGGAAAGACAGGAAGCAGGGCTCACGGGAATATTGCTTCCATCTGCTTCTAGATGTGGAAGTTTCATTCATTTACTCACTCATTCATTCATTCATGCAACATCTGGTGTAGATGCTTTGTTCTGGGCTAGAGAGTACAAAGGTTTTTTTGGTGTTTTTTTTTTTTTTAACATCTTATTTATTTATTTATTTGAAACAGGATCTCTCTACATCTTCCTGGCTTTCCCAGAACTCACTAGATAGACCAGGCTTATCTCAAACTCAGAAATCTGCCAGTCTCTGCTTCTTGAGTGCTGGATTAAAGGCATGGGCCACCATGCTTGGCAAACAAGTCTGATGGTAGCCTGAGTTGATACAGACCCATTCCTATCCAAACTATCCAGAAATACTGTATGACCTTAGGTAAAACAAAGGGAATTGTTGAGAGGGCTCAGCTGGCAGAGTGTTTAGAAATCAAACATAAGGATCAGAGTCTGCACGCCCATCATCCACCTAAAAAACACTGGATACCATGGTGGGAGCCTACACTCCCTCATCTTGCAGAATCAGTGAGTGCCCAGGTTCAGTAACTGACCCTGTCTCAAAATATAAGGTGGCAAGCAATTAAGACACCCACCTTCACACACACACAGATATGCACCCACACCCAAGTGCACATACACAAACACGCACACGAACACTAAAACAATGAAATTAGGACCAGCAAGATGCCTCAGTGGATAAAGTCTAGTGCTAACATTTATCCTCAGTGGATAAAGTCTAGTGCTAACATTTATCCTCAGTGGATAAAGTCTAGTGCTAACATTTATCCTCAGTGGATAAAGTCTAGTGCTAAAACTTCTTTTCAAGGAGATGTAAGCAATGTTTACCTTTCCTCCTAAGGTCGTAATGGCAAACTGAGGTACAATTCCACCAAATTCACTCTGGGGACCTATGAGTTTACTCTTTCTTCCTTAAAGAATATAGGTGAGAGCTACTTGCTGTCTGTGGGTGCTCCCCCCAAAAAGATCACACTAGCAACTTTTATCAAGGCAGGGATGATAGCTTTCCTATAACCACATAGATGGAGTTCTCTGTTAGGCTTCCCTGATCCTTACACTTCAGCCCCTTCCCAAGGCCACATGCAGTTAGGGCAGATTTACATCCAACATGAGTTATGACAGGCTAGATACACACTCGAGAGTCCCGTACCTCTCCCCACCCCTCCATAGAAACAGTCAGTCAATAAGCCCAAGCTGGGATGATCTTTTGCCAATTGGCACGGCAGAACTCCTAAAGATGGGTGGTTGTTTGGCTCTGAGCATAGTCTTACAAAAGGTGCTTGCCACCAGGCCTGATGACCTGAGTTCAATCTGAGGAACCCACGTGACAGAAAGAGAGAACCAACTCCCAAAGTTGTCCTTTAACTTCCACACGTGTGCCCAGGCGCTTGTGTGCTCACGTGCTCTGGAACACATGCATATACATGTATAAATATCAAATAATAATCATAATAATTTTTTAAGTTAAAGAGTCTCCGTGTGTTGCTTGGAAAGGAGACCCTCCAAGCTCCAGTCACTGCAAAAGCCTCAGAACTTGGGGGCTCTAGGTAATGCTGTGTTCTCAGATGGCTGCAGCCAAGGAAACAGAACTAGGGCTCTAGGTGTCAATACCCTCTTGTGGCAGAAGGTAGGCAAATAGGTCAATGCAAATAAAGAGCAAACTGCACCCCTTCAGGGGATGCCTTGTCCATAAAAGGAAACCAGAAGAACTTCAGGAGCTGCCTTGTCCATAAAAGGCAACCGGAAGAACTTCAGGAGATGCCTTGTCCATAAAAGGCAACCGGAAGAAGCAAGACTGTAGTGGTGCCAATAGGTACGCCCCATAGACTCACTTACTGGAATGCTTGGCCTGTCGGGGTGGCACTATTAGGAGGTGTGGCTTTGTTGGAAGAAGTGTGTCACTGTGGGGGTGGGCTTTGGGGTCTTATATGTGCTCAGGCTATGCTCAGTGAGGCACAGTCTCCTGCTGCTGCCTTCAGATCAAGACGTAGCACCTCAGCTCCTTCTCTATCACCAAGTAGGCCTGGTCGCTGCCATGTTTCCCACCGTGATGATAATGGACTAAACCTCTGAAGCTGTAAGCCAGCCCCAAATAAATGTTTTCCTTTATAAGAGTTCTCTGATGTAGTTGAAGACCAGATAGTTATAGTCTCACAGTTAAGTTTTAAGTTGTTCAGGAATTAAGAGGGTGTTCTAGGTCTAAGAAGATGTTTTTAAGTTGGAAATGCAAGTTAGGATGGAAACTGAGTTAGGTATAAAACTTTAAACTTATTGAGATAGATGGATAATAGAATATTAATACCAGTTGCCAAATACCTATGGACTGGACATTGGGAATGTATGTTATACCTTATAATTTTCATAATTGTTTCCTAATTTTTCTTATTGTTCTGTATTGTATTTATATTTATAAAAATTGTTTTGTATTGTATTTATTGTTATAAAAAAAAAGATGTTGAACACTTGAAAAAAAAAAAAAGTTGCCGGGGCTGGAGAGATGGCTCAGTGGTTAAGAGCTTTGACTGCTCTTCCAGAGGACCCAGGTTCAATTCCCAGCACCCACATGGCAGCTCACAACTGTCTCTAACTCCCAAGTTCTGACACCCTCACACAGACATACATGCAGGCAAAACACCAATGTGCATTTAAAAAAAAAGTTTCCTTGGTCATGGTGTATCTTCACAGCAGTGAAACCCAAATTAAGACAGTAGCCTAGCATCTGGTTTGAGTTTGTTGAAAAAGTTCATTAAAGCCATGAACCTGTGCTAAAGAAAACAAAGAGATTAAGTCTGTGTTTGTAAAAAGTTACAGATAGAGAAACAGCACTGTGAAGAAGTAAGTGTTCAAGAGCCAGCAAGATGACTCGGTGGGTAAGAGCCCTTGTCACCAACCGGATAAGCTGAGTTCACGGTAGGAGGACAGAACCAACTTACACAAGTTGTCTTCACACATACACACACACACACCACACGTATACTCTCTTTCATACACACACACACACACACACACACACAAAATAAAAATAAATAATAAGTAAATGTAATAAAAAGAGTCAACCATAATTTAAAGTTAAAAAAAAAATTGGCTGTGGTTGATTGCCCACACCTTAAATTCCAGCACTGGGAGGCAAAGGCTGGAGGATCTCTGTTAGTTTTAGTTGCCAAAGAAAAAAAAGACAAAACACAGTGGCCCAAGAATGTATTCACAATACAGGACATAGAGAGCCCAGAGGCAACTACTAAAGATGAATAGAAGATAAGTAGAAAGTTCTAGCCACCAGAAGATACATGGGAACTAGAGTCTTGTGACCTCAGTGTCTCAAAACACAGAATTGGGGGCTGGAGAGATGGCTCAGTGGTTAAGAGAACTGACTGTTCTTCCAAAGGACCTAGGTTCAAATCCCAGCACCCACATGGCAGTTCACAGCTGTCTGTAATTGCCATGTGTGGAGGCGCACGCCTTTAATCCCAGCAGAGGCAGGCGGATCTCTGCGAGTTCAAGGCCAGCCTGGTCTACATAGTGAGTCCAGGACAGCCAGAGATATACAGAGAAACTTTGTCTCAAAAAAACAAAAAAACCCACAGAATTGTTCTTGGAATGTGTATGTACACCTCCCAGGCGGAGTAGATCAGTGTGAGTTCACGCAGACTATTCATTCTAACTGATTATTATTTGTTTATACATCTCCATTGAAAAACATGTTTTTGTCACGTGTGGCTTGGCCATGTGATTGCACATGTAGATGCTGCTTCTTCTTAACCCTTGGATTATAAATTGTCTGATGCTGCCCTATTGTATGAAACTTCTTTCTGCCTCACTTTTAGGCCCCGCTCTCCCAGATCTAATAGCCTTTAGAGTGGTAAACAACCCATCAATCATCAACCAAGACATTCCCTCACAAAGATGGCTACTGATCTGGTAATGCTTCAATTAAGGTCCTCTCCTGATAGGTGACTCTAGGTAGTGTCACAGTGACAACAAAAATTACTAGGAAAAAGGGCAACTTGATGGGATTTAGAATCACCAAGGAGACAAGACTCTGAGCATGTCTGTGAGAGATTATTAAGACTAGGTTACCTCTAGGCATGTCTGTGAGAGAAACAACCTAGATTAACAAAGGTGGAAAGGCCTACCCTACCTGCCCGGACAAACAAAAAAGGAAAAAGGGCCCAGGACACTAATATTCATAGTTCTTTGCATCCTGACTATAGATGCAGTGAGATGCCTGCTTCAAGCTTTGTGAGCCTGAGGACACGAGTTCAATGCCCAGAACCCTCATCAAAAGGTATGACTGTGTTCTTGTTAACTCAGCACTGGGGAAGCGAAGACAGAAGGATCCGTAGGGAAGGCTGGTCAGTCAGTCGATCCAGCCTAACTGGTGACCTCCAAGCCAATGAGAGACCATGCCTCAAAAATGAGGTAGCTTTCTTCTTTTTAAAAATTAATTTACTTTTATGTGTTTTGTCTGTATGTATGTCTGTGCACCCTGTGCATGCCTAGGGCCCCACAGGGACCAGAAATGGCATCAGCTGCCCTGGGACTAGAGTTACAGACAATTGTGAGCCACCAGTGGGTGCTGGGAATGGAACCTCTGGAAAAGCAGCCAGTGCTCTCAGCCACTGAACTGTCTTAGCCCAGACAGTGTCTGTTTCTGAGGGTGTCATCAGGTGACCCTACAGCCTCCACACACACCCATCAAAGTTATTAACATGAAAAAGAATTGTAACTACCAAAAAAATAAGACATTATCTGAAAAAAAGACACTGATTGGAGGGGCTAGTGGACAGCTCAGAGGTGGAGCAGGCCTGCTGTTCTTGCAGAGGACGGGGCTTCCCACAGCGAACACAGCAAGCAGTTCGTGCATCTGTAACTCCAGTTCCAAGAGACCTGACAACCCTCAGTCCTCCTCAGGCACTAGGCATACATGTGATACATACATGTGATACATATCCAGACAAGCAAGCAAAACATCCTTGCACATAAAACAAGTAAATCTTTAAAAAACACTAATTTGAAATGTAACCAGACAGAAGTTTTAGTCTTAAAAAAAAAAAAAGTAAAATCACTGAAATTAGGGCTGGAGAGGTGGCTCATAGGTTAAGAGCACTGGCTGTTCTTCCCAAGGTCCTGAGTTCAATTCCCAGCAACCACATGGTAGTTCACAGCCATCTACATTGAGATCTGCCCAGGCATATATGTAGAGCAAATACTGTATACATAATAAATAAATAAATGTTTTTTAAAAAATCACTGAAATTAACAGGCAAAAGAGTAGACCAGACATAAGCAATAAAGAACCAAAGAACTACAGAATGGACACCAGGGTGTGTGTGTGTGTGTGTGTGTGTGTGTGTGTGTGTGTGCGCGCGCGCGCGCTATAGATCTTGGTACACAGTCAGGAGATGGAAGCCATGAGGCTAAGGAACAAGAAAGGCAGCATGAGCCATTACAGCCAGCGTCAGGGAGTAGCAAGCACTGAGGATTAATATTGAACAGGAAAGTATTTAAGCACACTCATGAGCTGCATAAACAATTACAAATCAACACCTAAATGGGAAGCTGTGAAGCTGCTGAACACAGAACTTAGGCAGTAATTCTTTTTATGCAGCTAAATACTCTGTTCCTAAGCAGCAAAACAAACCCAAACTAATGGCAGAGTATTTACAGAGTTCTAAGAAAATAGCCTATGACTCTGAATTCACAATAGTGGGCAAGAGGCTAGAGATGGAACTCAGGTGGAGACTGCATAGCAGGTGTGAGGCCTTGACCGGAGCCCCAGAAAACACAGACCTAGAAAGTCAATTTTTCATGCTAATAAATTTGCTGAGTCAATAATCAACACACACACACACACACACACACACACACACACACACACACAAACTCAGATTAAGTCACGTGGTAGGTATGCCTACCTGCTGAAGAAATAAGATTAGTCAGTGGCCAGCCTGGGCTACACAAGAGCCTCTGTCTGCTGCATATACAAGACCCTGGGTTCAGTGTCCATACCACCAAGCATAAATCCCCAGACACAGATAAAAACACAGGAAATTCCTGTTTAAATCCACACCCCAGCCAGCATAGGCACGGGCCTACAAGCCCCCAAGCTTGTATTCTGCTGAGAAATACAGTTCTCTCCTCGGGTCCCAGAGCTGAGGCAGTTTACCAGCTAGCTTTCCACTTGGTTCCCATTCTCTTTTCCCAGGGTTTGCTGGCGGTCAATTGATGGAAAAGCCCTGATGCACAGATGTGTAGCTAGCCCTGAAAGCAACAAGTTCAGAACAGAAATTAGCAGGAGAGGAGCTTTAAAATAAAGATGGGTCTGGGAAGGCAGCTCAGTGGGTGAAGTGTTGGCTGTGCACACATTTGCACCCCCACCTGTAAAAACTGGGCATGACCGCTTTCATCTGCAACACTAGCGCTGGGAGGGATGGGAAGGCAGGGTGGTGGTGACAGGTGCTCTGTGATCAGCCAGTCTGACCATGCAACCTACCAAAACCGTAAGCTTCGAGTTCAATGAGAGACCCTGTCTCTAAAAATATAGTTTGGGCTGTAAGATGTCCCCATGGGTGAAGGTGTCTGCCATCAAACCCAAGAACCTGAATTCCATTTCTGGGACCCACAAGGAGGAAGGAGAGACTCAACTCCTGCAAGTTGTACTCTGAACTCCACATGTGCACTGGGACAGATGTATGTGTGCGTGTGCACACCGGGACAGATGTATGTGTGCGCGTGCACACCGTGACAGATGTATGTGTGCACGTGCACACCGGGACAGATGTATGTGTGCGCGTGCACACTGGGACAGATGTATGTGTATATATGCATGCACACATCACAATCACAGCGCTGGGTGTTGGTGGCTCATGCCTTTAATCCCAGCACTCAGGAGGCAAAGAAACCCTGTCTTGAAAAAGAAAAAAACAAACAAAAAGCAATACAATCACACACAAATAAATAAGTGTAATTTAAAACATTTTTAGGCCAGGTACAATGGCACATCTTTAATCCCAGCACTTGGGAGGCAGAGGCAGGCGGATCTCTGTGAGTTCAAGGCCAGCCTGGTCTACAAAGCGAGTCCAGGACAGCCAGAGCTGTTATACAGAGAAACCCTGTCTTGAAAAACCAAAAAAAAAAAGAAAAAAAAAGAAAATGGCTGGGCTGCAGTTATGTTAAAAGCTAAAGCAGGTCTCAGCAGTATATCATCATGGGCACATACTCCCACACTGAAGTGGAAATGGCGGTATAAAGAACAAAACATTTATTTAACATACTAGTTTTCTGTGACATAGGACTCTTCAGAAATGAATACCCAAGGATCCTTTTTTTTTAAGGTTTTTTGAGACAGGTTTTCTCTGTGTGTAACAGCCCTGGCTGTCCTGAACTCTCTGTAAACCAGACTAGCTTTGAACTCAGAGATCTGTCTGTCTCTGCCTCCCAAGTGCTGGGACTAAAGGTGTGTACCACCACACCCAGCCATAGCCAAGGATTTTGAAGCTAGGTTAAGTCCAGTCTTTAGGCTGGATATTTCTGGAAAGGAACAATTGCTTTTTTTCTGCCATAAAAAAACAAAGTGTTAGCCTGGCAGTGGTGATGCACACCTTTAATTCCAGAACTCGGGAGACAAAGCTAGGCAGATCTCCGAGTTTGAGGCCAGCTTGATCTACAGAGTGAGTTCTAGGACACCCAAGGCTACCCAGAGAAACCCTGCCTGGAAAAAACTCAAACCAAACAAAACAATAACAACAAAAGCCCAATAAAAGCAGAACAGCAAAGTTAGAGACAGAATTCAGAGGAAGGCGGCCATGAAGAACAGACACAGACGTTGGGCAGCTGCGATGACCTTCGAGCTGAGGCTGAGGCTGAGGCTGAGGCTGAGGCCGGCTTGAGCTACATAGCAAGACCCTGCTCCGCAGATGAAACGATGAAGTCCCTAGAACCCACTTGGCAGGAGAGAACCAACTCATCGAGCTCTGACTTCCACACATGCACAGCAGCACACACAAAATGATTGTAATTTAAGAGAAAACAGGGCTGAGGCCCAGGTGTGGTAGTTTGTGTCGATGATCAAAGCATTTGGGAGGTGGCAGCTGAAGGAGCCACGGTTCACAATTATACACAGTCTGGATGACATGAGACCGTCCAAACAGAAAGAACGGCCGATCTGGTAGGACACTTGATCACCGGCATTGAAAACAAACTAACAAAATTTGAAATGGTTGATTTCAAAGATTCTCTATTGGGAGGGAAACTTACCCGGGAGCCATGCACTAGTTCAGTTGTGGAGGGCACCTTGACAGGCTGGTGAGACAAGAGGGAGGCAAAAAGCTAGGGATGGGGAGGTCAGGGGTCACATAAAACATCTAAAGGACATTATGGTTAGAGAGAAAGAAAGGGACTTGGAAGAAGGGGGTGGGCTTGGCAGGCAACATTCCTCAAAACCCCCTCCCCATTGTACTTCTCCCTGACTGGATGAAAACTCAAGGACTCCCTCATTCCTTTACTTTGTCTTCCAAAGTCTCAATGACAAAGACCACTGACAAAAGTACCATACAGTATAAATAATAACAGCTTTATTCCCCAGCTCCACTGGGGCAGAGAAAGGCAGCAGAAGGTCCAGGAAAGAGCAAATGCTCTCTGCTGCCCGTGACTGCCCAGTCCAGAATGGACCCTGCTGCACCCTGCTGTGTGGCTCTGATCCTCCGGATGGCAGGAGGGAGGCTGTCCAATCTCAAATCTCCTTAAAAGCAAACAGACAAATAAAAACCCAAACCACAAACTGACAAATAGGTAGGTGAATTCAGCTACTGAAACTGCAGCAAGCTCTGTCTCCACAAGGCCCTCTGTGGCATACAACTTCAGTCCTAAGGGCTGCTCTCACACAGCTTCTTTTATACCAAGAGAATTGACACAAAACAGACTGTGACTTCAGGGTAAGAGGGGAGAGTACTCTCTTAAGAGTTAACAATTTATAAGGAGCTACAATCCTTTCTTCTCAGCAGCCCTGCGATGACACCCAGGGCCTTTGTGTCTGCTGGGCATCCTCTAAGCCCCAGACCTAGCCCTGTAGTTTTTCAAAGAAAGATAAATCTCCTTGAGGATAAGAAAGGAAATCCAAGAGAGAAGAGAAACTCTTTTTAGCCATAAAGGCCCAAAGAAAGAGACACAGAAAGGCAGAACATTCCCAGAATGTGTTTTTGCAGGCAAGTGGAAGGCAAGAAATTAACTTTACAAAAAAAGTTTATCATGGCTGTGTGTGTGTGTGTGTGTGTGTGTGTGTGTGTGTGTGTGTGTGTGT
>CAJQZJ010032066.1:7026972-7034784 GCA_907164525.1 Lophiomys imhausi | reverse complement strand
GTGTGTGTGTGTGTGTGTGTGTGTGTGTGTGTGTGTGTGTGTATTTTTGTCTCTTCCTAGAGCCAGCACATAGAGAGGACCCATGAAGTGGCTGGGGAAGGAAGTCGCAATTTGCTTCTAAGGAACCTACAGTCTAAATAATTCTTCTATTTCCCTATTGTAGTATCAGGAAGTTGCAAGGTTACATCTAAACAAACACATACATGAAAATGTCAATTTTATTTTTTAGGTTAAAATTGGCCAAAGGACGGCAATTCCATTTAGTGTACAGCCCTGTGATGCTGGTTTTTTGGTGAGTGACAAACACCTTTCTTGGCTCTTGGTGAGTTTAACCCAGGGAGATGGAGTTCCAGAAGATTATGGCCACCAAAGCCTGTGGCTTTGAATTCACTGTCTGATCCCAAGAATAGGGAAAAATGACCAAGGACTGAACTGACTGTACACAGATTAGGAAACTGGAGTGGGAGGGGCTCCCAAGGAGGGATAAGCCCATATTGCTCACCTGACAATCCTCCAAGGGCCTTTAGAAACTGGATGAGAAGAGGTAATTGCTTATTGGGATCATCAAAGCCCAAGCCAATGAGAAGTCTGCACACCCTATGTATGTTCCCCTATCCCAAACAGAGGGGTGGTCACACCCTATCACCATGAGCTGTGTCTTTCCTTCCTGCCTAAGGGGAGCTATGTCCCCTTGCTTCACTATTTCATTAGACTAAATTATTTTTAAATTAAATTTTATTATTTTCACGTTTGGGTATGTTGCCTGCATTATATCTGTGCACCATGTAAACACAGGGCCCATGGAAGCCAGAAGGGGAACTACAGAGAGATCTGAGCTGCCAGGTGAGTGCTGGGAACTGAATCCTGGTTCTCAGTGTGCTGACCCATCATCTCTCCAGCCCCCCACAAGTTAGTTTTGAAGTGGGCTCTAAAGCTCCTTTGACTAATCACCTGAGGGGCTGGAAAGTTGGCTCAACAGTTCACAGCACTGGCTGCTCTTGCAGAGGACCTGAGTTCGATTCCCAGCACCCACACAGCGGCTCACGACCACTTGTAGCTCCAGTTCTTCTGACTTCCATGGGCATGTGGCACACACGCATAAAAAACATTTGCACACATTTTATAAAAATCATCTACAGAGAGGGAATAAGAGAACCATTCTGATAGAACCCTCCAAAAAACAAATTAGAATTTCTATAGTTTATATAGTTTTATAGTATAGTCAGTTTGAACCAACAACTTGTGACTGAAAATTGGTCTATACAGCTTACTCACAAACTTCAGAGCAACTTAAATATTCATCAAGAAACATCCAGAGTACCACCTTTAGCCCTAGCATAGAGCATCAGAGAGGCAGAGGCAGGTAGATGTGGAAGTTAGGGCCAAGTTGGTCTGCACAGTGACTTCCAGGCCAGCCAGGGATGAACAGTGAGACTCTGTCTTAAAAAAAAAAAAAAAAAAAAATGTCGTGCCTTTAGATCACAAAAACAAGATGTAATGTTTTTAAACTCAAGTGCTCACAAACATCCCTGGCTGTCTATCAGCAACATGTCTAGGGAGGAAACTTCTAGAGGAGGTGACCATGTTGGAATTCTGGGGGCCAGCGAAAGCAGGTCAGCCACTCAAAGCAAGTGATCAGAGGGTGAATCAGGAAAGATAGGAGCTTGGAAAGTGCTCATTAACCCACGCCTTTTAGCAGTGTCTCTCTCTCTACCACCCTGCTGCCTCTAACCAAACAAAACACTGCGAAGCCAGCTTCTGTTAAAGGAGGAGGTGGACAGCTGCTTGCCTGGATGAGTTTTTGTTTGTTTGTTTGTTATTCAAATAACTTTTCTCCCTACAGAAACTGAAAGGGAAAATGTCAGAAGTATGTGATTAATGATTTTTTTTTTAAGTTGAAGAGATTCTGCATTGAATTGAATTCAGTAGGGACTGAAAAGGCACCCACCCCCTTTAAATAGAAGATTTTCATATGCAAGTTTGATGAATTCTTTCAAAAAAGGGTTGTATTAAGGAATCCAAATTAAGTGATAGGACCCTCTGTCTAAATATCCAGGAAGGCTAGTTAGGCAGCTCTGGAACATTCTCAAACCTCTGGTGCATAGAAGTAGAAACTGAGCCCACCAAATGGTGGTAAGTTCTAAAATACTTTCACAGGTCCCATGCTACAGATGGGAAGGCTGCTCATTGAGCAAAGTGTGGACTCACAGAAACAAAGGAAAACTTGAAAGAAAGACAGAGATAGAGAACTTAAAACTTTTTATATGTTCCCATTAATCAGTTCTTCAAAACCAGAAGCTGAAAATATTCCCTGTAAGTAAACAGCAAAGAGAACTCTAATAGCTTAGGCAATCAGAACACCAAGGAGTTTACCTGCTACCATCAAGCAGTGGAAATAATAATAATAATGATGATAAAGATGGTATCAAAGGACCAAAATGCAGGCAAACTTCCACTGCATAAGAGAAGTGTGTAAACCTGGGTGTGGTGGCACAGGCCTTTAATCCCAGCACTCAGGAGGCAGAGGCAGGTGGATCTCTGTGAGTTCGAGGCCAGCTGGTCTACAAAGTGAGTCCAGGACAGCCAGGGCTGTTACACAGAGAAACCCTGTCTCACAAAACCAAAAACCGAGAGAGAGAGAGAGAGAGAGAGAGAGAGAGAGAGAGAGAGCTGTGGGTAAAACTTTTCGAGGGGGTTTGGAGGAGGAGACAGGGGACAAACCAAAGAGAGAAAATGCTACTTTACACAACAATGTGGACAGCATTTAGGCAGCATGCAAATTCCCTCCACAGAGCTTTCAAATGGAATGCAATTTACTACTGAGGGGGATGCGACCTTTTTGAGCCCAGAGCGCTAATTAATAAAACAGCCTAAAAAGAATGTGGAGTTAATCGCCGTCCTCCCCCCGGGGCTGTTTCAACTACGTTCTTTACGTTTTGCTGTTAAACAGAATCCCAGATGTTGTTGCAACAGTCAGGGCTCCCTACCTTCACCGGAGGCAAGCTGGTGGTGGTTCAAACTCACCTTCACAAGTTTAAGGCTGCGCTTGGGAGTTTGCTGTGAGATAGAGAGAAATCTCAAGTGTAAACATGGAGCCAGCTCCTACCCTCAGTTACTCAAAAGTTCCTATCGTTGAAGCAATCTTAAGAAATCTTACTCTGGTTTGCTGATGCTGTTGGGCGATAGGGATTTGAACCATGTCTTGCTGTGAATCATAAAATCAAATAGCAGATGAGTTTTTTAATCTTCCACTTGCTCTCTGACATTGTTTCCCCCTAAGCATGTCTGAGCTGGATAATTTTTGTTTTTCACTGATAACATGAGAAACTTGAGCTGGATTAATTCCTTTGGAACACCTGTTAATAATCTCCAGGAAATATCCAAATTGTCCTGCAAACAGTGTACCCATGGTCACCCCAAGTTGTCTCCCACCCCCACTTGAGACTAACTAGAGCAGGGCAGGACTCAACTTGGTTCTGTTTCAGTATTTTTGATTCTAAGTCCAAACTCTATAACTCTATCTAGATCCATGTTTCAGTAACAAGTGTCAGAGACCTTGGTGTGGCAGGAGAGCCTCTGTAAATCTAGATTCAACCCCAAGTATCCCTCCCGGAACCCCACATTTCATCCTAAATGTGTATTTTCTAAAGGTGAGAGCAGTGACACTCAAGGGTGAGCTTAGCTTTATGGTGAGTCCCTGCAAAGCTGAGTGAGCAGACCTAGAAATGACAGGTCTCACCTGGGCGCAGGGCGCAAAGGACCATCTGTCCTTTCGTCAGGGTGAATGATGGTGCTGGGCAATTTTGGAAAAGCAGTTCATCTTCCAAAATGTGACTGCCAAAAGATCTAGAAGAATGTGATGTAGCCCTTCAATGCCCTCGCCTTTCAGACTTTGCAAACTGGCTTTTTTTTTTTTTTTTTTTTTTAACCTTCAGGAAGAGTGGCCTGTACCACCTTCCATGCCTTGTAGGCCTGGCTGAGGCAGGATATGTGTCTCCCTCCCTCTTCACGCCACTCCTGCATCCTTCTTCCCAGTTTACTTGCTTTTCTTAAACCAATGCCAAGTTTGTATACTAGAAAAAAAGAATCTAAAGAAAAGCCAAGTGAGTGGTGTCATTAGCAAATGCAAATATGCTAATTCAGATAAAAATATAATCCACCAAGTCCAACTTGTCATATGCAAAATTATTTTAATGACATATTTGAAAAGTGTCAGTGTGGTATGCTGCCAAGAAGGCAATACATTTAAGGCAAGCTTACAAAGTATATGAAATCACAGACTGTAATACCCTGTGACTATCTTAATTTTAAAAATTCAGTTTACAAATATATACCAATATTTTTCTCACTTTTAATCACTCCCCTACTGTTTCAGCATAAGAGTTAAAATAACCTAAACAGCTTCTTAAAACACACACAGCAAGTCTGTTACATGGATCTGGGAGATGACAACAAAAAAGTATGGACAAAAATAATTATTCAAAATCATACGAAATAGTATAAGCCATACTTTCTAGGTTCTAGGGATTGATCATTTTTCCTGGGAAATTTTTACTTTAAAGCAACTCTAAATGAAAACGCATATAATTAAGGGAAAGACCATTGCTTCAAACAGATTGACTGTCTTTAACAAGCTTCTCTCCTTCTAGCTACTTAGATATGCTATATTTCCTAATTATCACCTTTTAAGGGCCATCTGGGCCCATTCCTCCCCATCAGGGGGCAATTCCATTTGCATTGTTCCTGGGCTTAGTCATGATCAAGCAGTCTGGTGGTAAAGTTCATTAGAAATGAGAACAGACGCATTCGAACCAACACAGTAAACCAGGTATGGGATCCTCGGGGGCCGCAGGAGAGACGAGAAACGCGCCATCCGAGTTCCCACAGAACTAGCAAGTCCTCACTGCGCATTTCATCCCAGTGCTTCAAGAAAGCATTCAGCGCGGTCCCTGACCAGGTACGTAGTGAAAACTTGATTAAGCCCTCCTCCCACGGCAAAAACATTTCTCAATTAAGGGAGCACAACTAGAGTCCCTTATGTCTCTTGGCCGGAAAGTCTATAAAGCCCCTTTAATGGTTCCCTCATTTAGACCGCCATTCACAAGCAGCACACCACTCCCTGCAGAGAACCCACGAGAATTGTCCCGGTTGTTATTCCCTGCTCGTCACAGGAAGAAGCTGGCCTGCTAACTCTGGCTCTCAAAGAGCATCCGTCCCCCTTTGTCTCTGTCGGGACCATCCCATACACTCTGGAGCCGTCAGGTCGGCGCGCCAAAGGCCCCCTTGGCCCGCGGGTGTGCCGGCCACCTGGGAAGGCTCCCACTTCCCTCCGAAGGCCAGACGCATAAAACTCAGGAAATCGTTCCCGGCCTCATCTTGCGACCTCTCTCTGCGCCTGGCTTGCAAAGGCCGCCTTAATCCTCGAGGAGGCCAGCCCCAGGAGGCGAGGGAGCCTGGCCTCTTCAGCTGCACCTTAGTCTTGCAAATGGGGACAGCTGCGGCAGCCCTAATCTATGCGAGGCAGGTGTAGCCGGGGGCTCCCCAGGAGCGACCCTTTGGGGCCATTAGGGCTGGAAGTTAAGGAGTCACCCAAGTTGAAGAAGGGCTCGGAGCCCCTCGCTCCCGAGGCCACTGAGCTCTCCTCCTGGTTGGGCCTTGATACCCGGGCTCACTTCTGTCATTCTGACTGGGGGAGTCAACCGGCGGGAGCTCGTTGTCAGCGGGTGCCACTGGTCTACGGATGGCTCACGTGTTGCTACAACTTCTCCCGAGGGCCGGAGAGATGGCTCAGCAGGTAGAGACACACTCGCTGCTCTCAGGGGACCCAGGTCCAGTTCCCAGCACCCACCCACCAGGCGGATCATGGCCATCTTCAACTCCAGTTTTAGGGGATCCAATGCCCTCTTCTGGCCCTAGGTTCTCAAGTGGTCTACAGATAGATGTGCAGACAAAACACTGTACATAAACAAAAGCTGTAATTTGCTTTTTTATTTTTGAGATCAAACGAAAATAAATACACGTTTGGTTTGGTTTTTTGAGGCAGTTTCTCAGTGTAGCCCTGGCTGCCCTCGAACTTACTTTGCAGGCCAGGCTGGCCTCAAACTCACTGAGATCTGCCTGCCTCTGCCTCCTAAGTGCTGGGATTAACGGCTTTAAAATAATTTTTTAAAGTTTAATCACCTGTTTGTTTTTTTGTTTTGTTTTAGTTTTTGTTGTTGGGTTGTTTTTGGTTTTTCAAGACAGGATTTCTCTGTGTAACAGTGCAGGCTGTCCTGGAACTTGCTTTGTAGACCAGGATAGCCTTGAACTCACAGAAATCCTCCTGCCTCTGCCTCCCGAATGCTGGGATTAAAGGCGTGCACCACCAGGCCTGGCTTTAATTTAAAATTTAATCTTTGTGCAGAGCTTGTCTAATGCTCACCAAGGTGGCAAGGTCCCATGGAACTGGAGTAACAAATGGTAGTGAGCCACCATGTGGGTGCTGGGAATTGAACCCAGGTCCTGTAAAAGAGCAGCTACTGCTTTTAACCGCTCTAGGTCCTTGTTTTGTTTTTTTAAGTTTTTGTTTGTTTGAGGATGAAACAAAATATATCCTTATCCTAAAATCCACTCTGCCCATCGACAGATGGTTACTAAAGATTTCAGGAGAAACCTGTCTACAGAGCTGAAGACAAAGATTCTCAACCCGAGGGTCCAGACCTCTTCAGGGGTTGCATATCAGATAACCTGCATATCAGATATTTACATTATGATTCATAACTAGCAAAATTACAGTTATGAAGTAGCAACAAGGTAATTTATGGTTGGGGTCACCACCACATGAGGAGCTGTATTAAAGGGTCCCAGTGTCAGGGAGGTTAAGAAACACTTAAGAGTTCGAAACCTAAGAGTTAACAAAAGTGAGATGCTGCCTAGAGGATGAGAACATAGCAAACAGCATAGCACTGAAACTAAGCCAACAGCAATTACCTCGAGCTTCGGCTCCTGTGTCTTAGTCTCTCAGATTCTCTTCTCTTTCTCTGAATGTGATAAAACAAATGTATCTGTGGCCAAGGTCAGCATACCCCAAAGCACTATGGGAACGCAGCTCCAAAGATGGCTCTGCCCAGGCAGAGACTGTGTGCTGAGCCCCTGAGGTCTTGAACTGAGTCTGGTCACTGGACCTGCGCTGCTTGGCTCTGCAAGCTCCGCTTGCGTAGATTCTAAGGCAAAGAACTCAGAATTTCCTCGCTGTGGCAGCGGAAGGACGGTCTCCTCCCAGAATCCACCAGCCCCTTCCCGGACAAGCACACCTTATCTAACAGTCCCACACGACACCCTGCTAGCTAACTGCACTTCTTTCTCCTCGAATGTAGCACAGCATGCAAGGATAAGGAAATCTGGTCCCTTACCACGGAGATGTAGGGGAGCACGGTGTGGAAGGGCTTGCCTTTCCTCTTGTTTATGGGGAAGATTCTTTCTGTCTCCTTCTACAGGAATGGAGACCGGCCCAGCGGTTGCTGAGTCATCAATGTGTATCAACTGAAGCCCCTGAAAACCCAGAATCTTTCTGCATAAGTGAGGGACTGTCTTTAACTGTCTTTCCTTAAAGCTCAATTTTAAAATACACTTTAAAAACCTCGAAGCCACTATGCAAATTTTGAAATAATAAATATTTTCAAACATTTAGGTTTTTCTAAAGGATTATTGTAATTTTTACCTTAATTTTTTAAATCCATTTTATATTTTTCTACCCTTTACTTTTAGAAAACACATAATAAGCTTTTTGCTCTTTCCAATTCTTACAGAACTGTTGAGTTTTTACAAAAGTAT
>CAJQZJ010032066.1:7019472-7024472 GCA_907164525.1 Lophiomys imhausi | reverse complement strand
GGAAGAGAATCTAGGAAACAGGAATATGTCTCATGGAAGACACATATAAGAGACCTGAAGGTCAAACCACAAACAACTGCAAAACAGGTTCTCACAGCCAGGCGTGGTGGTGCACACCTTTTATCCCAGCACTTGGGAGGCAGAGGCAGGTGGATCTCTGTGAGTTCAAGGCCTGCCTGGTCTACAAAGCAAGTACACAACAGCCAGGGCTATTATTACACAGGGAAACTGTGTCTCAAAAAAAAAAAAAAAACAAACAAAAAAAACCAACCCCAAAACAAAAAACAAACCAAACCAAGTTCTCACCCTGCAGCTGGAGCCAACATCACCTAGAGGTCTTGCTGAACTGTGGCTGACTACCATACCTTAGCTCTTCTGGTGCTGTAATTTCCAGGTGGGGCCTAAGAATCTGCATTCTAGCAGATTCTTAGGGTAGGTCCTATACTGCCTGCCCAGGACCGCATTCTGAGAACCACTGCTCTAGAGGCCAAGAGTGAGTCAGGTATCATCCTGTGGCCATGTGGAGGAACACAATGTTTATAGAGAATGCCTTCTCTTTGCTGCCCTAAGCAAATCGAAGTTGAAAGAGCAGGGGAAAGTTTCCAAGGCCTGAGAATAAGGCTATGCCAGATTATGAAGTAAGCATATGACTACTTCCTAGAGGGGCAGGATGAAGGAGAAAAGGCAGCTGCCTGAAACCTCTTCACAATGTCAATTGCAAAATCCTTTCAAAATAGTCTCCTTGCAGAGAGGAAAAAAGTTAGTGGGCCAATCTTAAATCTGTAAAAATGTCAAGCCAAGTCAAGAATGCAAAAGTATTCACCACAAACAGTAAAGCCAGACTGAGCACCCTGAATTGCTATCAGAAGATGACAAGGCCACTCAGGGATATTTACTATATGCATACCCGACAACAATGCTCAGCTTTGGGGTGCTGTTTCTCACACCAGGATCTAGTGGGAAAACATTTTCTTTGAGTGGAGTTTAATAATAAGTACCTGGAAATCGGAGGCAGCTGTGGAATGAGTTGTACAATGTTGCAGGAATCCACAGATTCCTCCACTGCCTACCAAATCTCTCCTCCCTTACTCCCCACCCTTTTCTCATTTTGGAAAGAGGAGAAATATGGTTCATATAAAGTGGGCTGAGGCTGTTCATTACACGACACTTGGACAGATGTGTCATTTGCAGATATAATAGGTCTGTGCTTCACCGCCCCTGCACAATTACTCAGATCACCATCTGAGGAGCTGTAAGAGCGAGTCACCAGGAAAAGAACAAGTCCCAGCACACTGGAGCATGAGCAACACCGGTGAACACAAAACCTCAGCTGCCAAGTGAGGAAGACTTCAGCTGCAAACCATGAGAGCTCACCGTTGGAGAGGAAATCTGAGACAAAGCATGTCCGGGGCCCTCACAGTTCAGTTCTCCATTTAGAACATGTATCCAGAGATCATGCCATTTCAGCCAAAAGACTCTTTAAAATTAAATTTTAAAAAGATTTACTTTAGTTTATGCATTTGAGTGCTTTGCCTGCATGTGCCCCAGGTCCGCGCAGTTGCCTGTACAGGCCGGAAGTGGGCGTCAGATGCTCTGGAGCTGGAGTTGGAGCCAGTTGGTGGCTGAGTGGAGCAGTGCTCTCAGAAACTAAGCCATCTCCCCTTCTTTTTTCTTGAGATTTTAAGGATTTATTATTATTATTATTAATTACATGTATGTGGGGTGGGCATGTGCACATGGCAGCAGGTGCACTAGGAGGCCAAGGGTGTCAGAACCCCTGGAGCTGGAGTTGCAGGTAGTGTGAGCCACCGGACATGGGTGCTGCGGGGAATCCTCAGAAATAGCAGCCGGTGCTCTCTCCAGCCCCACCCTGCCCCCAAAAGAAGCAGGACAGGAAGAAAGCAGACAGAGCCGGGCGTGGTGGCGCACGCCTTTAGTCCCAGCACTCGGGAGGCAAAGGCAGGCGGATCTCTGTGAGTTTGAGACCAGCCTGGAACAAAGCAAGTCCAGGACACCCAGAGGTACACAGAGGAACCCTGTATCAAAAAACAAAACCACAAGAACAACAAAAAGAAATAAAATAGAAAATAGAAAAATACAGACAAGTTAAAATATTTGAATAAGAAAAAAAAATTGCATAAACGTTAATTTTTCATCAATAGGATATTGTCTACGGAGTAGGCCATTCATGAATGCTTGTTAAGTGAATGATACTAACAGCAATATCCTTTACCTTATGCTTTGAAAGAGTTAACCTAAATTAAAATATCAGGAGAGAAGTATTTCACACCTGCTTTTGCCACCTACTTTTTCTTTAATTATGTAGAAGATGATTGTAACAAACCCACTATGTAAATCTCGTCAAACAAAAAAAGATAATAATACTTTCCCCGATGTGAGTTTGGTTGCAGAAAAGGCAAATTGGTGCATAATTAACAATTTGTTGGTGCAAATTCATCTGCATCTTTTAATTGGTGTTAATTAGATTAGGACTAAAATTTCTTTAATCTTTTATCTTGCCTTTTTTGATGCAAACTAATTTCCTCAGCTGGGTGTCAAAGTTTCCTATTAATTACACCTTTTTAACAGGCGAGCTCCCTCAGCCACAGCTACCAAGGCTCAGACATACAGGCTGGAAGCAATTTTCAGAGGATCTTGGGACCAAGGTTTTAGGAAAAATAAGACATAGTGAGAATTGACACTTGGAAGATCACAAGCGGATGTGGGTGGGGCGTGCTGTCTCAGCAAATCTCCAACCCGCCCGTCCCAGACAGGAGAGCTTTTGGTGGTTATATTCAAACAACACTGGTAAGGTAACTGCCACAGTGAAAATCTTAGAACAGACCTGAAGTAACAATGGCAAAATGTGAAGCCTTTTGGTTAAGAAGATTGCCTGTCTGTAAGCCCCAAGAATAACTAATATGCTGGCGTCTTTTACTCTGTATTATCCGGGGGGCTCTGTGTAAAATAGTTGTCCAATTCCAATGGAAAACACGCACCCATGTTTGGCATCTTAGGTGAATTAAATTCCACATTTCATATGGTTTGCTTGAATACTGTAACCCTCCTACCACAGTGAGCATGTCGAGAGGAAAAGCCACAAAATACGTTCAATATCTTTTATGGCAATGTGACCTGAAATAAAATTTTATGTAGTCAAGGATTTTGATAGCTCTTTATCCATTGCCTTCCTCTTACTACGCAAGGGTGATGATTGAAACCCGATGTGTGCTGGGGGGGAAAAAGGCCATAAAACATTTTATGAACAAATAAAACAGTAGCCATTAAGTTTTGCTATGATGTCTGAGTAGATATTCAGCACAAAAACACGATAAAACAACTGTAAACTGAGTGTGATCAAATGTAATTACAATGACTTGTCTCCAGTGAATGACAGGAACTAAATACAGTCACAGACTTCTCCAAAATTACTTTGGGCAAAGAACCAAGAGAACACTATATCCTTTCTTCACGAAAGGCATTTTGCCAAATAAATCGCAAACACACAGCTTTAATAACCACGGCCAAAAAAGCACTTGGGAACTCATTATGGAAATGTTTAAAACACAGGCACACATGCACACTCGGGCATGCACACACACACATACGCAGGCACGAGCACATGCACACATATGTGATAATCAAAAAAAGACATAATGTAATCCCACTGAAAAAGTCACATGCCTGAGATTTTTTAATTGGTGCTCTGCACAAGTAAATCCAGAGGAGGATAGGCAATCCCAAGACTCTCCTACCCACCCCACACTCAGGGTATTTGGAGGCCTTTCCTGGCATCTTTGGAGAGGCTTCAGAAAACCTACTTGATTATTATGCAGCTAAAAGTAAACAATGAATTCTGAAACAACCTGATTTTTTTTCCAACAGTCTGGTGCAGGTGGAACCTTTTCCCCACTTTCTACCCATTTAAATGTAGTCTACTAAAGCATTCTCTCTGTAAAGGGAAAAATGGTGCTTCTGACCCTTCAGTCTAGGCTGCACATAGACCATGATTACGGTCTTAAGAGCCCACAGCCCCAGCAGAACGCTGACATTTCACATCTACTCCTAAAACTACGACATATGCATACGCCATTTCAGAGTGTCTTCAAGAAAGTAGAGTTGGGTGTGGTGGCATGTCTATAATCTCAGCACCCCATTCTTGGAGGCAGGAGGATGGCTACAAATGTGAGGTTATCCTGGTCCACATAGCAAATTCCAGGCCAGCCAGGACTATATACTGAGACTCTATCTCAAAGTCAAAAACAAGGGCCTAGAGATGTCTCAGCAGTTAAGAGTATGTGCTGCTGTTATTTTGCTACTCCAGGAGACCCAAGTTTGGTTCTCAGTACACAGGATGGGTGGCTCACAATCGCCTGTAACTTGTCCGGAGTTGTGGTGCGCACCTTTAATCCCAGTACTCAGGAGGCAGAGGCAGGTGCATTTCCAAGTTCAAGTCCAGCCTGCTCTACAAAGTGAGTCCAGGACAGCCAAGATATACAGAGAAACCCAGTCTCCAAAAACAACCACCTGTAACTATTTTTTTTTTCTCTGTGGTTTTTCAACACCTGAAAATAATAGACCTGGCTGTCCTGGACTCACTTTGTAGACCAGGCTATCCTCAAACACCCAGAAATCCACCTGCCTCTGCCTCCCGGGTGCTGAGATTAAAGATGTGCATCACCACACCCAGCTCTCTTTATATTTCTATCAACTGATCAGTGTATAATTAAAATCTGGTATATATTGGGCTGGTAAGATGTCTCAGTGGGTAAAGGTGCCTGTCACCAAGTCTGACAGCCTGAGTTCACTGTTCAGTTGGAAGGAGAGAACTGACTAGGCAGGTTGTCCTCTGGTGTATGCAGTTCACCCACCCACCCATCTATGTATGTATGTAAACACACACACAAAATAAGTGTGATAAAAATAAATTAAGAGATATATTTGATGAAATATTTGGCTATGAAAGGGAATAAAGTACTGATACATGCTAAACTGTGGAT
>CAJQZJ010032066.1:6955257-7019462 GCA_907164525.1 Lophiomys imhausi | reverse complement strand
CCAAATCCACAGTAACAGAGAGTAGGTAAGTGCCTGCCTAGGGCTGAGGGCTTGGGGGAAATAAGGAGTGGCTGCTAGCAGGTACCAGGTATCTCTTTTGCGGTTAAAGAAACAGCTATATAAATAAAATTGATAATGACAATGGTTGTTCAACACTGTAGTAAACTAAAAAGTCAAGAAATTCATCAAATCATTTGTACATTTTACAGGGACCAATCACAAAGGACACAAATTATAACATTTCCCAGTAAAGTTAGTATATACAAACGATATAATACATATAGTATTATAACGTATGTACGTGTGTGTGTGTGTGTGTGTGTGTGTATAATAAAAATAATTTGCAGCCTGTAATGTAGTGACCCTCATTTCCTTAATGGGACAATAGAAGTCAATTCAAGGTAAGCCACAAAGACTGAAGGGAACTACAATCTCTTGATCTAAGATGCACTGGTCCTAGTCAGGTATGGCATTACGCTGCCTTTAATCTTAGCACTCAGGAGGCAGAGGTGGGCAGATCTCAGAGTTTGAGGCCAGCCTGTTGTACTGTTTTCAGGACTGCCACAGGGCTACACAGAGAAACATTGCCTCAAAAAACAAAACAAATACAAAACCAAAATAAAACACATACACACACACACACACACACACACACACACACACACGCATGCACGCACGCACGCACGCACGCACGCACTCACCATGGATGTACGCACCATGCATGCACACATGCATACACACACACACACACACACACACACACACACACAAATGCATTGTTCCATTAGAATATTAGGAAAAGTCCATTCCACAATATCAGGGCTAGTCAGGGAACCCAGAGATTAGGGAAAAGAGGAGGAAGTTTCAATTGTGGGCTCACCTTTATCTTCAACTGTGAGGTAGCCAGCTCCCTCCAGCTTCTTCTGGTAAACCCACCTCACCCCTACAGGAGCTTCTTTTTTCTTTTATTCTTTTCTTTCTTCCTTCCTTCTTATTCTTTTCTTCTTTGACAGGACTTCTGTAACTCAAGTTGACCTTGAATTCCCAGTTCTCTCTATCTCCTAGGTGCTGTGTTTACAGACATATGCTACTACACCTTCCCTCCCTCCCTCCTTCCTTCCCTTCCTCCCTCCTTCCCTTCCCTTCCTAAGCATCTGTGCTGGGGATTTGAACTCAGGGCCTCTTGCCTGTGCAATAAGTGCTCTTACCTGCTGAACCTATTCCTTGCAAGATGCGCCCACACTGGGTTTTGACTTCATTAAAAGCTTATTAACCTGTTCTTAAGTCTTCTCTTCGATTGCCCTTTGCCTGGGAAGCTGTCCTAGCCTCAGCGGCCTGAGGCACAGACAAAGTCACTTTTCTAGTCCCCTGGTGATGATGCCCCCACCAGATCTGCTCTTGATTAGGTGATCAGTGGCCTTCATCCTGCTAAAGCCAGTGCCGGTTCTCTGGCCCCAGAATACTTGCCTATTGGCATGTGCAACAAGTGCCTGCCACCTCACTGTTCTTGGTTCCATGGACACACTCTTCCTCCTTAACTTTCAACGCCAACACCTCTCCCTCTCTACCCTTCCTGTTGGAGTGACTCAGCTGCTCTGCTCTGACATCTGGGGACAATGCCAACATGAAGACCTGCAGCCTAGGCCTCCCTCCCTCTCAAAAGCCAGGCCCTATACGCAGTGCCGTTTATGGACTTAAAGGCAGAATTCTAACAGCTGCCTGAAGTCGAACAGGTCCCAACACACTTCATCACCACCATAGAGCACAACTCTTTCCTTCGAGGCACCCAAGATAAGACCCCAAATGCTTCCCCATTTCCTCTTTTCTTCCCAACCAAGAAACATTTGATTCACCAAAAAATCTATTTGGTTCTGCCTCAAAATACAACCCAAATGTGTCTAGTCCTTTCTTTTTTTTTCCCTTTTTTTTTTTTTTTTATTTCTTAAGCTACTTTGACCCACGGTCAATCAGTGCACAACAGTTCAGGGCATTTTCCTGCCTGCTCAGCACATATCTGCCAGACAAATGAATGACAGCTGCCAATCCCCCAGAGCCAAAGCCTGCCAACATCTGGTCCAGAGCAGCTTTATGGGTTAAGAGCATAAAATCCTGCCACACAGATTTTGAAATAAAATAAGGAGAAAATGGAGGTAAAGCTTCTGGAACATGAGAGGAGACACAGAGAGATGCCCCACCTTCAGGATCTTACAAAGTCAATGTTTACACACCAGCCTAGGATAAGCGTCCCAAATGCCAAGGTTACCCAAAGATTGAGGTCACCCCCCAACACTTTCTAAGACTGGATCTTAAAAACCGTATCCCAGGCTAGCCTGGAACTGTCTCTGTTGCCAAGGATGACTCTGATTTTCTAACCCTCCCTCCCACACCTGTAGAATGGTGGGATACAGGTGTGTGCCATCACCATGGCCAGTTTACAGGTGCAGTGGGTGGCACAGGCCTGGGAGTCAAATCCCAGCCAACGCTGGTCACTCACACTTCCCTTCCCATATGTGAGTTCATAACTCCCATCTCTTAGCAGGACTTTAAAGATAATTTTCTATTTTCAGCTTTTCCCCTTCGGTCTATTTTCATCAAGGCTCCGATCCACCTTTTCCATGGTTAGGGATTAATCCTCCTGAAACGCAGTCACATACAGCCTTCTCCTACCTGGAAACTTCTAGCGCTTCTTCCAAGTTGAGTCCTAATTCCATGGCCTTATATCCAACAATTATCATGGCCTACACTCCTGCCACATCCCCTGCTGGTCAAGAGACGCAGACTCTAGATGCCTAACTGTGCTGCCCCTGACAACATCTTTCTCTCAAACTCTCTCACTTAGAAAAATTTTTTGTTTTTTTTTTTCAATTTTGGAGATTGAATCTTAGAACTTGCACATGCTAGCCCCAAGCTACATAGCCAGCTCTCTTTTTGCTTGTTTAAAAAAATTTTGTTTTTAGGGCTGGAGAGATGGCTCAGCGGTTCCGAGCACTGGCTGCTCTTCCAGAGGTCATGAGTTCAATTCCCAGCAACCACATGGTGGCTCACAACCATCCATAATGAAATCTGGTCCCCTCTTCTGGCCTGCAGATGTACCTGCAGACAGAACTCTGTATACATAATAAATAAATCTTTAAAAAAATTTTTTTTTGTTTTTAATGTGAATGGGTGTTTTGCACTATGTGTGCACCTAGTACCTTGGAAGCCAGAAAACGGTGTTGGATCCCCTGATGGTTTTGAGCTGCCATGTGGGTGCTGGGAATCTAACCTAGGCTCTCTATAAGAGTACACAGTGCATTTAACCTCTAAACTATCCACCAGTGTTCTATTTCTCTTGGGTGTTAGAATAACAGGTGTGGGGCCAGGGAGCTCCGGGATTAGGGAAGCGAGCCCTCAGCAAGAGTGGGGTGGACGGGTGTCCAAACCCCAGAATCTTGTCCTGAGATCTGCTGGAGTAGGACCTCTCCCACCCTGTCCAGGGCCTGAGTGTCCAGGTGGCTCATGTAGCCAGCCTGTGTTCCCACCTTTGCCCACCAGAGGAGGGCACATAGCCCAGTAGCCAGGTTAAACTTCCTCTTGCCTTATAAGGTCATGTCCAGAAGCACCTGGAATTTCCCCTCTATGCAATGAGGCATCCCCAGCACCCTAGCCCAGGCTGATGATGTACACTCACCCCATAGACCCTACTCACCTCACGAAGGTTTAAATAGCCTTTTCCCCCCGCCCCAACCTGTCTGTTCTCATCTGCGCTCACTTGCCATGCCCTGGCCACTCCTCAGGATCCACAGCTTGTGAGCTGTGAGAAATGAGAAGGAGCCAGCTTCAGGAAGAAATGGAGAGCTGCTACAGCGACCCCCTGCTTTGAGGCAGCTGCTGCCTGACAGGTACTGAAAGGAGCTCGGACAAAAGAGGACGCAGAGAAGTGGACAGCAAGGGAAAGTAGAGGTGCTCCAGTGTGGTCCTGGGAAGGCATCAGGAGCCAGAATGCAAGACATCATGCAAGACCATCACGAAGCTTTTTCCTTGTTTCTTTGTTTTGGTGCCCTAGATTGAACGCATGGCTTGTGAAGCAAGCATTCTACCACCAAGCTAATCTGCAGACCCCAATGGGAAGCATTAACTAAAAGCAAGGCAGGTCTGAGGAGATGGCTCTGAAAACATGAGGACCTAAGTCTAGGTTCTCAGCGCCCGTGTACACTTCAGAAATGACAGCACATGCCTAGAGTCCAAGCACTGGGGGAAGGAGACGGCAGATCTGGGGCTTTCTAGCCAACCATTCTACCCAAAACAGCAAGCTCCAGCTTCAGAGAGACCCCGTCTCAAAAAAACAAGGTAGAGAGCCATCCGGGGAGCCAAAACTGATGATGTTGACCTCCGCCTTGGATACACACTGTATTAGTCAGGGTTCTCTAGAGGAACAGAACTTACAGAATGAATACTTATATAAAGGAGATCTATTAGAATGGCTGACAGGCTGTGGGCCAGCTAAACCAGCAACGGATGTCGGATGTCTACCAACAGACAGTCCAGGAATCCAGGAGTTATTCAGTTGAGGCTGGATGTCTCAGCTGGTCTTCAGTAGATGCTGGAATCCTGAATAAACAAACACTAATGACAGTGAAAGAACTTGTGTGTGAGAGAGAGGGGGAGGGAGAGAGAGTGTGTGTGAGAGAGAGGGAGGGAGAGAGAGGGAGGGAGAGTGTGTGTGAGAGAGAGGGGGAAAGAGAGTGTGTGAGCAAGCAGGCAAAAGGAATCAGCTTCCTTCTCCCATGTTCTGTATCTAGGCTGCCAGCAGAAGGTGTGGGCCAGATTAAAGGTGGATCTTCCCACCTCAAAAGATCCAGATTAAGGGTTAAGAGCACTGGCTGCTCTTCCAGAAGTCCAGAGTTCAATTCCCAGCAGCCACATGATGGCTCACAATCATCTATAAAGTGATCTGATGCCCTCTTCTGGCCTGCAGGTGTACATGCAGATAGAGCACTCACATACATAAATTAAAAAAAAAGAAAAGAAAAATAAATCAAGGGAAGCTGGGCATGGTGGTGCACATCTTTAATCCCAGCACTTGGGAGGCAGAAGCAGGCAGATCTCTGTGAGTTCAAGACCAGCCTGGTCTACAAAGTGACCAGGACAGTCAAGGATACACAGAGAAAACCTGCCTCAAAAAACAAACAAACAACAACAACAACAACAACAACAACAAAAACCCAAAAGAAATCAAGTGGAAAAAACCCACAAATATCTGTACAAACACATTCTTAATTTTTTTGACAGAAACAGTCTTGTCACAATTATAATCCTTGCTTCTATAACTGGTCATGTGGCCTTGGCTAGTATTTATAACTACCTTCCTCTACTAACCATTGTGTATTTCTTCTAGGGATTTGATACTGTTTTTGATTCTCTACTTTCCATGACAGAGGCAACCCTAAAGGCTTCTTCCATTTAGCCCTTCCAACCACAATAGCCCTCACTCCACAGGCGAGGGAACCAATGTGAGAATTCTGCCAACTTTTAATCCCAATTATACATTCTGGGCCTGGCGAATTCACCACAGGATGAGTTTGGACCTACTATGTCAGATATCAGGCAAACTCTATTAATCACCTGGCCTCCATAAGCCCCTACTTTAACTGGAGGGCCAAAGTGTTTCTTGGGGTCTCCCAGAATCAGCAACAATTCAGAACCAGTGTCCAACGGACCCTGGAAAGTCTGATTGCTTCCTTTCCTCCAGTGTACAGTCACCTTTCTAAGAGGCTGTAAGAAGAACTGGAAAATGGGCAACAGTAACACTTTTAGGTATTTTATTAAGGTCCTTCCTCAGGGGAACCTGGTTGTCCCTTCACTCAAGGGGTTCTGAGTCTGCAAACTAGCTCAAGCCTGGACATTGGTTCACAAACAGAGATTTCCTTTTGCCACAATCCAGTGTAGCCTTTCTTTCATTTGTTTGAAAAATTTCTTGCTTATTTTTCTTTTTATTTTTTTAGGTTTTTCGAGACAGGGGTTCTCTGTGTATCCTTGACTGTCCTGGACTCACTTTGTAGATCAGGCTGGCCTCGAACTCACAGTGATCCGCCTGCCTCTGCCTCCCAAGTGCTGGGATTAAAGGCATGCGCCACCACTCCAGCAATTTTCTTGCTTATACAGAATAAACAAAAATGTAGTAGGCTTCTCATATATTTCATGCCTGGAAACACCATGATTGATTAGCCAGTTCTAAAGGTTCACCATATCACCATAAAAGTCATACCACCACAAAAACACTTCGCCTTCACTGCCCTTCGTGGGTCAGGCCACTATGGACATTGCTTTGTGTATCCTGCCCATTACGACAACTACTATCACCTTGCTTTTGGTGATTCATATCATATATCACATCACACACACACACACACACACACACACACACACACAGCAGGACAGTGATATTATCTGGTATAATTTTGTCTTGCTCTTTGAGGAAAGTGACAAGGGGACAAGCATGGGCCAGTAGCACATGACATGAACCTACTATGTTCTCAAGATACAGCATGTTCACACAAGTAGGGGTAGGGAATATAGGGTTAATAGTGAGTTTGGCTAACATCTGAGTGTTAATTTTGCAATTAACCATTATTCATGGCTGGGCGTGGTTATGCATGCCTTTAATCCAAGCACTCAGGAGGCAGAGGCAGGTGGATCTCTGTGAGTTTGAGGTCAGCCTCATCTACAGAGTGAGTCTAGGACAGCCAGAGAAACCTTGTCTCAAAAAAAAACAAAACAAAAACAAAAAAACATTATTTATCTTTGTTGTTGCTGTTATTTTGACTAACCAAACAAAAACTTTCTCCAGCCAGGCAGTGGTGGCGCACGCCTTTAATCCCAGCACTTGGGAGGCAGAGGCAGGCGGATCTTTGCAAGTTCGAGGCCAGCCTGGTCTACAAAGTGAGTCCAGGACAGCCAGGGCTACACAGAGAAACCCTGTCTCGAAAAACCAAAAAAAAAAAAAAAAAAAAAAAACTTTCTCCAAAGCCACTAGTAGAGGGATTTCATGAATGTGAAATGCTCAGATACCCCTGTGCTTGATTTGAATAGATGGAGGAACACACAGTCATGCAGAATTCTAACAGTGGGGCTGATGATGCCTGTCTTTATAGCAGGTGTCTACAAACTGCAGGCAGCTGGTGTTTCACGAAAAGATGCCATGACCAAGAGAGTGAACCTTGTTTTTGCCGAGGGTAGGGTAGAAGGCCTCGTGCATGCTGGGTAGGCACTCTACCACTGAAGAAAAAGGGCAAGGAACACCTTTTATTATGTAACATTTGTGTATATGGAAGCTTCTAATGACTTCTAGATGCAACACTAGGATAACATGAGGGAAAACATACCCCTATGGAAACCTGACAGATTGATTCAGCCCAGACTAGCCTGGCATCTGTATGAGCCCTGTCTCTAGTTGTGAAATATGTATTACACGCTGTATGGAACATGTATGTGCCCCAGATAGCTAAAAATCCAGGTCTTTGTAACAAATAAAAAAGGAATTCCATGCTATCCATGCAACTAGAGGTATCTATCAATAAATGAGAAAATCATTCAGGGTGAAGAAAATGAAACAAAAAATTGAAATTGCTCCCCAGCTCACCTGGAAGTCTAGGAACATCCAGCATTAGTAAGGCTATGGATCCTGATCTCCACTGATTTTTTCTTTTCTTTCTCTCTTCTTTCCTTTCTTTCTCTCTCCCCCTTCCTTCCTTCCTTCCTTCCTCCCTCTCTCTCTCTTTCTTTCTTTCTTTCTTTCTTTTTCTCTTTCTTTTTTTTTTTTTTTAAAGATTTATTTATTATGTATACAGTGTTCTGTCTGCAGGTATATCTGCAGGCCAGAAGAGGGCACCAGATTTCATTACGGATGGTTGTGAGCCACCATGTGGTTGCTGGGAATTGAACTCATGACCTCTGGAAGAGCAGCCAGTGCTCTTAACCGCTGAGCCATCTCTCCAGCCCCTCTTTTTCTCTTTCTAAAGCAGTATCTCACTAAGTTTCCCAAGCTGGTCTAGAACTCATATTTCTCCTGCCTCAGCCTCCTGTGTGATGGGATTAGAGGTCTGGACCACCATGCCCACTTCCCGGTCATTCTTTTAATCTAGTTTATCTATCTATCTATCTATCTATCTATCTATCTATCTATCTATCTATCTATCTATCTATCTGTGTATCTATTCTTCTCTCATATTACATCCTGACTGCAATTTCCCCTTCCTCCTTTCCTCCCAGTCCCTCCCTGCCCCCCCCCCAGAGGTCCACTGCTTTTCGGTTTCCCTGCAGAAAAGAGTAGGCCTCCCAGCCTACCAACCAAACACCGCATAACAAGTAGTACACTTCATGTCATCCTTGCACAGGGGCCATGCTGATCTTCTCTGATTTGTTCCAGTTTTAGTATATGGGCTGCCAAAGTGAGCTCTTGGGTGATTCTTAAAACATGACTAAAAAAGAGGTTGTGAGGGGGCTGGAGAGATGGCTCAGCGGTTAAGAGCACTGCCTAGTGCTCTTCCAAAGGTCCTGAGTTCAATTCCCAGCAACCACATGGTGGCTCACAACCATCCACAATGTGATCTGGTGCCCTCTTCTGGAATGCAGGTGTACATGCAGATAGAGCACACATATGCATAAAATAAATAAAATAAATCTTTAAAAAAAAAAAAGAGGTTGTGGAATTTTTACAAGTGGGTAGAGAGAGAGATGGAAGGAAGGAGGTGAGGGAGGAAGGGAGGGGAGATCACAGGCTGTCACATGCTCTCCACAGTATCTCAGGGCCTATGCTCAGTTCATCATTGTGACAAAATACCTGAGAAAATAGCATTTGTTCTGACTCATGCTTCCAGGGGTTTCAGTCCGGAAGCACTTGGCTCCATTGTTCTGAGCTCATGCATGGTGGGGCAAGGAGGCTCACCTCAAGGGAGACAGAAAGCAAAGAGTATGGAAGAGAATAGCAACAAGGTAAATATACCCTTCACTTCTTTCATATATTGTATGTGTATGTCTGAGCGTGCACATGAGCACACGCAACATTGCACATGTGGAAGCCAGGAGTTGGTGCTTTCTTTCTGCCCTGTGGGCTCCAGGGATCAAATTCAAAACATTAGGCTTAGGAGCAAGTAACTTTACTTGCTAAGCCATCATCCTGGTCCCCCTCCACTACCTTCAACTAGGCCCTGCTTTCTCGTTTCCATGAACTTCTGACAACATCAACAAGTTATGAACCGACAGATGAGTGGGAGCCCTCATGATGCAAACACTTCCTAAGCCCTATCAGCTGACCTCCAATCCTTGGAGAGACAAGGTTTCAGATTCAAACCACAAGGAAGGTTACTCTCCATTCATAGCTTAGACCCTAATGCCTGGACGTGGCTCAGAGGCAGAGACATGGCCCCGCAGTGAGGCTCCTTCTGCCTGCCACCTCTTATACCCTAAAGTCCTGGTTACTCTAAACCCAACATCTGCCCTCTTCATTTGTATTGATGTCTTATCCAGCCATACCATGGTGTTTGGGTTTGCTTTCTGTAATCAGTCCTGTCTCCTGAAGTAGCTCCAGCCCTGTGGATCTGCTCAAGTCACCATCAAATGTACCGTGGATCCAGCTGTGGTCCCTGCCCTGTGTTCATCCTTACAGAGGAAGTTCAGACACAGGCAATGAACACTGATAATTACGTATTTCCTGCATCTACATAAACCAACAGCTATGATTTCACATCCATATCAGATCCTTTTGCTTCAAATCAGACCATTTACCAATAGGACTATTACAAAGATTTTAGTTTTTAGAAGAAATTGAATAAGTACAATGACCCAGGCGTGGTGGAACACGCCTTTAATCCCAGCGCTCGGGAGGCAGAGGCAGGCAGATCTCTGTGAGTTTGAGGCCAGCCTGGTTTACAGAGTGAGTTCCAGGACAGCCAGGGATTTATTACAACACAGAGAAGCCCTATCTCAAAAAAAGCAAAAAACAAACAAACAAACAAACAAACTAGAATGAATAAATCAGTAAAAAATAATAAATCTAAGGAAATATTTATTATAACTATAGGAATACTTAATATAGTAAAAAAGAGAAAGTAGTAAGCCAAGCGTTGTGGCACGCACCTTTAATCCCAGCACTTGGGTGGCAGAGGCAGGAGCTTACTGTCTAGACCAGGCCAGCAAGTCCCAGGAATTGTCCTCACCTCCACGGTGCTGGGCTACAGGTGTGCAAGGCCTGTACCCTCTCCTGTACGCGCTGATCAAACTCAGCCTCACGCTTGCACGGCAACTAGTTCACTGATGGAGCCATCTCCTCAGCCCCATCAAGATAATATTTGATGTAGAAACCATTAATTGCTTTCCATAAACTGTCCTGTTTTACTTTGTAAACTGAAGCCAGTACACATATAGACTCTATCTTTCTAATTACCACCAAATCCTAAGCCTGTTGCAGAAGACGGCAGGTGGCTTTCCCATTCTTCCTGAGGTAGAGTCCCCTGTGGACAGGCTCTGGGTTCTGAGGCATGACCACGATGCAGTCCTTCCACAACCTGCATGTTGCTGCAGCCCAGGCTGTTACATGCTTAATATCAGCAGACTAAGTGTTCAATGTTGGGTTCAGAACAGACAAAAGCCCATCTGCAAAGCAAGGTCTCACTACGTACTCTGGCCTCGAACTCACCAAGTAGACCAAACTAACCTTGGACTTGGGTCAATCCTTCCGCCCTGCCTCCTGAGTGTCAGCATACTTGCCTCGATGATTTTGGACCTTGGGTCCCCAAGACCTCTAAAACTTCCTAAAACACAGTTCCCAACACAGTTTGTTTCTCTGGTGGTCTTCATAAAAGCCATCCTACTTAGGAAGAAACCCTGTGCTATAGCAGAATTCCAACACAAGTTCAGTGGGCAGAAACTCAGGTGGGCATAGGACATTTGGACCTGGGCATAGCAGGATCCCTCTAGGAGATCCCTGGTTAGAAGTAGCAGTCACGTGGCCCACGGAAATGTTGCCTCACCGCACCCACTGTCAGGAGCATCTTTAGGCAGCAGGGCCTCCTTAGCTCTGTCACTGTACGACCATTACAGTAGCCTTTTAGTGGTAATGGAAATTTTCACATTAACACTATAAATTCTGCACCATATTTTGACATCTGCTACATCAGATGCAAATGCAGGGGGTAAAAATCACAACGGCATAATGAAAAACCATTCATTTTCCCCTTTCTAGTCCCAGCAGGGTCAGAGCAACTGCAAGCCACTCTGCAAACGTATGTGAGGTTAGGGACTTGGAAGGGGAGGCTAGCCAGCTTCTCACAGTACAAGTCACTGTCTCAAAATAATAATTTAAGAAAAAGAGGAGGGTGGGAACCCTTGGGTTTGGTGAGAGTTCTAGCATAAAAGCCGATTGTTTCTGGAACCATCTCTGAGAAGCTCAATTTGGGGGTCTGCTCCAGGTGACATTCACTGGGCCAACCCTCTGCCATGAGACCCACCACACAGCATGGCCCAGCTAGCACCAGACCCCTTGCAGAACACGGAGGTTGGCAGCAGTAATGGCTTTTCCGGTGTTCATCCCCACCCCACAGGCCTTTCCCAAATGTCCCTCCCCTTGCCCCTCAGCCCCACTGCTACTGCTCCCCGGGTGGGCTTCTCAATGCCCAAAATGGGCTGTCTATGAATGTCCAAAAGCCTACCGGGGTCCAGGGCTCTTCTAGCAGGTAGACCCAGTCCTGCGCTACCCTTCCTACTTCAGTTCTGGCAAGAGAAAGCCCTCAGTCAGGTCCTCCCCGGACAGATCTTGGAAATGATTAATCTCTCAGATTAAACTGAATGAGCTCCATATAAAAATATTTTTAAAAAACAGTAGGGTCGTTAAAGAGTGACAGATTTAAGCGCCATCTGGACTCGCTGGTCAGGGTGGCGCGAATTCCATCAAACGGCTGAACGGTGCACGATCTGAGAATCCCATCTGTTTTATCTAACATGCATCCGTCCGACAGGTTGGCCATTTTGATGTTAGAGTTGTTTAAAGAAAACATTATTCTATGGATATGGATATAGAATAATGCTTCCTCTAAACTCCCTGAATGAAAATGTACACTTGATTATCGCAATGCCTGACAGAAACCAAGCTTGGCTGGATTCTAACAGTGGCCCCGGAGCAATTCCAAACAGACTTCTTTTCACAAAATGGTTATTTCCACCGGTTTATTTTTGTAAATCTTCGGGACCATATGTGGAGATGTTTCTTGGTTAGGGTTATCCTATGAAAGTTCACTTCAGGTTTTTTTGTCCCCACTGAAAACTATATTGACTGAAAACTATATATATTATAAAATAGGATTTTTTTCTCTTCCTACAATTAATCCTTCATAATCTGTACCCATCAACTAAAATGTTTTTATGAAAACATTATTGTGAAACATTCAGGAAACACCAGGCAGTTTTAGTTATTCATGAAGCATGTTTTTCCTCTTCTGCTCTTTCTTTGAACAGAGGAGGGGACCCATCTCTAGCCTCTTCTCTTTCTGACCTTCGCCACTTCAGAATGCTTCCCTGCCTGCTTAGACCACAAAACAACTTCTAGAAACGTCATTCAGATTCCCTGCACATGTTATTTCCAATAACATGGTTCGGTTTCTGAAATGATGGCAAAAAAAGGACCCCAAATTTATACTGTGGCCACCTCATCTTTAACAAGTGGAGGAAATTTATCTTCAAAAAATATATAGGAGGGTGAAAGGGTAATAGACTAGGAAGAGGGTGAATGTATACTACATATACATATGCAAATATCATCATTAACAGATACTTCTAAAAAGAATAAATATATTTTACGTATCTTTAAAAATCCTATTTTTAATCAGAATATTCTTTAACTGGAAAACATTATTCTTCTACAATATGACCAATATGATGATTAGAACTTTTGTCCATAAAATACAGAAGGGGTAATTTTCCTGTTTTACTGTTATGCTACTGTTCTGAGGTACATTACAGTATTTTACACATAGATGCTAAGCTATCATTAAACCAAGACTCAGGCAACTGGATACCAAAAGAGAGATTGCCCATTATCACTTCATTGCATTATTAATTTTTAGTCATCTTTTATAGATAACATGTACAGCCAAGACTTCCATAGTCTCACAGTCAACTCCTTTATCCATTTTACATATCACATGTATTTGCTAACATTTAAGTAACTGGCAATTTTTAAAAAGCTGGTACAATACACCACATGAGGATCATGTGTATTTATCATTTTTTTACCTTTAAGACCAAGCCAATAAATCCTACTGGAGTGTCCAAGACTATGTACAGCAGTGTCTGGACACCAGTTAAGGTTGGCTATCTCTAATAATTGCGACTATTACATAACATTTCCAGAGAATAAGCACTGGAAAAAAAAAGCGACAGACAGAGGTAGTGTCACACAACTTTAATCCCATCAGAGGCAAAACCGGGTAGATTTCTGTGAGTTCAAGGCCAGCCTGGTCTACATAGTGAGTTTCAGGACAGCCACCAGTACATAGAGAAACCTTGCCTCAATGCCTGCTCCTCCCCCCAGGGGAAAAAAATGTTCTTTCTCCATATCTCTCTTATTTGATTAAATAAAGAAGTGCAATTTTGTACATTAATTTTTAAATGACATTTCACGGATTTGAAATACCAACGTTGGGGCGTCACTATGATCCCAGAGAAAAATGTCTGTGCAGTTGACAGATTTTCAAATGTAAAAGCAAAATCGCTTAGAAACTTTATTTTTCCCAAAAAGTGACTCTGGCCAATCCAGAGTTCTAGAAAGACAAAAGAACCCGTGTCTAGGGCAACTGGCCCCAGAGCCGTGGTGGCATCTAGCTTACATCTAGGACATTGATTTACTTTAAGTCCCAGTGGCCAAGAGTTACAATCCATTTAGGTCACTTAACTAAAGCAAATGCTGGGACTTTTTCTTTCCCCTTTAAGTTTGGAAAATAAATCAGAAATGGCTTTGGAAGGCCCAAAGCTATTCAAGACATCTCTGAAGGCTGAATTGTACTGCTTATTAAAGTTTCTTTACATTTGTGGGTTTTATCCCTCCCTGTGTCACTGGCAATAAAAGAAATTGGGCTCTTCCTTCTAGTTTCTGGCTTCCTTCCCCATTTCTACGCTATTCAGGCCTGCAAAGCTCTGCAGTTTGGCTTCATTGAAAATGGAGCTGGTTAGGTTGTCTCAGAGGTGCCAGCTGGCTTCCACACAAAGGTGACAAGCTTTCTTTGTTTGCTGCTAATCCTTTTGGCTTTCTTAGTGTCCCCAAGTCACACAGAGGGGCACCAGGCACTTCCATCAGGTGGACACAGGTACTGATGCTGGCAACATGGTGCCCGCGTCCCTGGGCGTGTCCCCAACTGCGCAGCCTGGCGCACTCTCAGTGGGCACGTGAGAAAAGAGGTCAGTCACACTTAAATGTGAGTTGGTTCTGTGTCCTAGCAGCAGAATGTGAGGGCACACTCGGCCACCCATGGGATGGAGGGTGGGCAGCCACTCAGGCTGCAGAAAAGAGCGGCTGGCAGTAAGGATCCAGGGAGACCTACCGCAGAGCCATTCTTCCTTGCTCAGGTAAAACGCCCCTAATCACGCAGCACTCGCTCAAGGATGCCAACCGGAAAATGGTATTATTTATACCCGTGAGTGTAGCCGAGACCAAATGACGACTGTTTGCTCCAGTTTCACACACTGTTCAATCAATGGTGAATATTTTTAGGGCTTACAAGGTAGAAGAAAACATTCCCCTTGGGGTTTTGCCTAAGTAACACTATGTGAGCTAAGAGAAGGGGGGGAGCTAGCGTGTTCCTTGACAAATAATTTGTATTTCGGTATACTTGAATAATTTTATGGAACCTAGCTCTAAAGAAAATGCTCAGTGCCCTCTGCGCTGCCCAACATTTTTTCTTTTGTACCTACAGGGTACCACCCCAGGTCTTACTTAGTACTATATTTGAAGTCACTGAACAGTGGCCTATTGAAAAGTAAAAATAAGTAACAACGCACACTACAAGAAAGAACAAGGCTAATGAATGAACAAAGGAATATTTCCTGAAACCTGAAAAAAATTTTAACATTGTCTCCTTGCCCATTACCAAAACTCCTATAACATTCAGGATATGTGGGGCAAAGACTTTACAAATGCACTGTAGTTTACAAATTATTAAATCAGATGGTAGCATTACCCATTCATAGGCTGTCCAAATAAATCTATATTTCAAAATGAGATGGCTTGTTACTAGCAATTTGTTACTAGCAATACAGATGAAAAAAAAGTAAGCCTTTTCTTTAAAAAAAAATCTGTGTCTTATTATGACTATTGTCTACAAAAGACAATATTTTAATGAACTGGACATACCTGCACTTCTGTACAGTGCAAATGAAATAAAATAGAACTGACACAGCTAATTCAGCTCTGTGACCCCAGCAATTTCCAAGACACAGAAAGTTGGAAGTTATTTTGGCTCAAGAGAATTAATAAAACTGTATTCCTTTTTAAAAATTTTATTTTTAACATACTTTAAACTAATAAGAGTTTTTCTAAAAATCTGAAAGCCTACATCTAAAGAAGCCCCTGAAAATCATGCAGCAAGTTATATCTGTATTGGGATGGGGATTCCATAACCCAGAACTTCTCAAGCTTCTGGGCCTTTACGAAACACATCAACACAACCAGAACAAAATGCTTTAAGAGAACAAAACCGAAAGGAGAGGTCAGGGAGCCACGAAGACCAGCAAAGCCCCTCTTCCCAATTTGGGGTCATTCTCCCCCCAGCACTGATTGGTCTCCCAGTAAATTCCACACTAGCTCCTCCCTTCAACTGCTTGAACAGCCCCCTAGCTCCACAAAAGTTTAGCTTGCTGATTGGGCCTGAAACAAAGGGAAGACAGCGGGGGCACCGTTTCTAAGGGGCAGTGGAGGCTGCCGGGCTATTGTGTTCTGCCTTCCACAAGCTGTCAATTCCACTTTAACATCGTTAATAAGACTGTTAACACGTCAGACTTTGTTTTAGAGACCTTGAAAACACCAACAAACTATTAAACGACCCACCTGAAATAAAATAGCATCCACTTTGAAAGACTCAAAATCATATTGAGAAAGAAAGAAAAAAAGCCCTTAAAATTGGAGAGACCAGAGAAAGGAGAAAGGGGGCTGTGACTGAAAATGGGTACAAAGGCCTCAGATCCTGGACCTCCTCTGTTTGGTTATTTTGATCATGTTGTCTTTGGGTGGTAAGTGTTCAGAATCAAGAAGTTACACACAACTGCAATAACTGAGGCCGGTATGCAAAGCAGGTTTGACAGACTACTTAAAATAAATAGTTAAGAACAGTTAGTTCTGCTGGGAAACAGAAAAGAAATCTTTTGATCTCAGAATTAAAGAATTAGGAAGCAGAGAAACTCCTAATCCAAGGATTACTCCTATAAAACAAAACAAACAAAAAAACCAACAACAACAAAACCTCTTTTCTTTGCTCAACTTTAGGAATTGATAGTATCAAACAAAATAAAACATTTATGCCTATAATTAAGAGGCCCAGCTTGATAATCAACATTTAACAATAAATACCATTAAAGGAGAAATTGGTTCATTTAATTTTGTTGTGGGAACAAATGTTTTATTAAATTTTTTTTCCTATTTAAGCAGTAATCTTCTTACAGGATGGTCTAATAAACTTATAATTGATAGTAAACTATCGCCTCATTCAACGTTAAAAAAAAAAAAAGAAAGAAGACTACCTTAAAAACCCACAATGCATTGCAAGCAATTCGTGACATTGTAAGTCTGAAGACAGGCTTTCCCGGATTGCACTTAAGGTATTGATTTTCTTAAACACAGCATAATGTACAGTTATGTGTATGAGTTAATTTTATATAGTCTTGCCCGTGATTTAAAACAACAATCGTTTAATACTCTTGCCAGCACTGGAGAGGAAAATTAAAAACATCATTTTAAAAAAGTGAGAAATTCAAAGTCAAGTCACAGAGAAGAACCCTTTTAGAAAGAGGGTTAAAAAAGAAAAGTTCCAGGAATATTTAAATATTTGGACTGTTGTTTACAGTGTTGGTAGGTGACCAGCGGTGAGTTAGGCCTGGTAGAGCCTGAATGAAAAGACAGGAAAGATTGTTCACAAAGACATTAATGAGAGAACATGGGAGTGTGAACCCACGGGTGAATCCAGAGGCCACTCCAGAGCAGACTGGCATCACACACAATTCAGCGATTGTGTTCCCCACAGGTCGGAGGACCAATGCACAGACCCTAGCACAAGGTCTGGGGACTCAGGGGACACTGGGAAAGCTTCAATCAACACACATTTTTAGAACTGGAAACTGAGGCAGTTACCTCTGAGGAGGCATCCCTGAGGAGGACCGCGAGAGAAACAATATTTACCTGCCACTCTTCCACTGCCTTTCCCAAACACAATGCTGGCCTTGTTTCTCGGGCTTCCTACAATCTTTCACGTTTTAGATACACACATTTCAATCCGAGTATTTCAGTTGCTATAACAACTTCATAAAATTGTTCTCAGAGGTCCCTTTTAATCACATCAGTTTTAGGAAGCTACATGTTCGGTGGAGTGCCTCAATTTACTCCATTCTTCCTGCCTCAGGAGGGGCCTGGGATTTGCTTCTTTTTCTCAAACACCTGTAAATAATGTCACTTTCTCTTCCCTCTCCACAGGCCAAAGAGACTCTTTTTAAAATGTGTTTGTACATTGCCTTATTGTCAAGTTTCTAAACCCAGGTGACAGGGTGGCCAGAACTGGTTTCCAGGGCTCACAGGGGACAAGGGCTGAGGCTGCGCATGTACCAAAGGCCGTGCCCAGACAGCTGTGTCCCCACTATTCATGCCACCAAACAGGTTTTGGATAGAATGCTGGCAATTTTAATTGGCTTCTGGCAAATACATGGGCACTGTACCTTTAAAATATTACCTACCTTTAGATAGGAAAATAAAACCATCATAATATGTAACTGATTCAGCCTCGTGCATGAATTTTTAAACTATGCTGAGATGCTTTGGGCAAGGCCAATGAGAAAGAAAGCACAGCAGCTCTGGCATAGAAGAGAAATGACGTTTGCCAACATCAACACCCAAAACAATGGAGAGGAAAACACCACCAACAACCAGAAAAGAGGGTATAAAAAACAAAAACACTCCCAAAACCAAGCCAGGTTTCTTACAAATGTAGTGAAACCTAAAGCCTCCCCAGCCAGCACTGAACCACACAGATAAGACAATGGGCATTACTGGGGCTTCTGGGGTCACAATTAGAGGTTAAACAGCAGAAGGGGGAACCTCTGGGTCAGTCCACTTCATGAAGCTTTAGGATGCTCCACTGTAAAATCAAACAGGAAACCAAGGGCCAGGCAGTGAGGGTGTCCAAGGGTGTCCTTCGATTTTCTAGTTGCACACAAATATATGTAGTGCAATAACAGGAAGGGAAAATCCAGTATAACCCCATCTGCCAAAATTACAATGCAAGGGTGACGGCATGCAGCTACATAAATACCCCTTATATTTTAGGCATGGGTTCCAAACAGACTTGAATTTAAAAGTTGGAACTTTTACTTCAAAAAATACTAGTGACTTTTTTGGGGGGGGGAGGGGCGGGGGGGGGGGGGAATCTCGATTAATTATGTCAAAAGCAAAGAGGGTAAGGTTCTTTACCTTTGAATACTAAATGAGGGAACAGCCGCATCAAAGACTTCCCTTGATCTGTTTAGCCTGAAAAATTAATAGGCTTGACCAAGTCTTTTACATTATAAGCTTAAACTGCAAAAAAGAAGCTGCGGTGACACCCACCGTCCCAGGGACAAAATGCAGCCGGGAAGAGGGGCGTTAAGTTGGCGGGGGTTTGATTTTGGGAAGGTTTTTTGTTTGTTTTTGTTTTTTATTTTTTTTCCAACAAGGTGAGTCAGACCTCCGGCTGAAACCCTTCGAGGGCTCACCCTTGCCCATGTCTTCCTCCTACCTCCCCTCAGCTGTGCATCTCCCTCCTGCACGTAGCTGAGGCTGGTGGCTGGGGCAGGGTGGAGAGGCCTGGCTACCCGTTGAAAGGCCACAGAAGGCGGCCTGGGAGAGATGTCAAGTCAGCTTTCCTCTGAGGTCCCGGCCTCCGCCCTGTTTTTCGGTGTTTCCCTGCAAGGGGAAGGCGGGACCAGGACTTCAAAGGGGGAAAGTTTTGGGGTATCAGGAAGGACTTCTCTAGTTCGCTGCTCCTTCGGGCAGCAGGATGGCCCTGAAGGTGGACATTTGTATCTCTCTCTTAAAGAAACCCCACAGTGATTTCATTTCTGGAACAGACGGCTGCTGAGGAAGTGGCGGATGTTGGAAAAGTGAGACCCGGGAGGAGGATGGTTCAGCCACTGTCCAGGCGTCTGCTTCCTCTTCACACTCTCATCCCAGGATGTCTTGGTGACCACAAGGGTTCAGAGTTAGTGGGAGGGCCCCCATTACCAAGGGACGGGGAAGAGCTAGAAGGAAGGCCACACATTCAACAGTAGGAAAAGGGGGAAAAGGTAAGGTGAAGAGGAAAGTAGAAGGTGTGGCCAGGAAGGGAGACCTCTGTAAGCTCACGCACTTGGCTGAGGGGCTGGGGAGTGGGATGGAGGGTGCTCTAAGACTTCTATTTACAGATGAATGGAAGCGCGGCTGCTCAGTTCGCTCAGTGACAAATCTTAATTGCTCAAAACAAAGCAGGTTTCCAAGGGCCTCAAGCTCCAAGGCCGCACCTTCGCCTGCAACTCTGGGAACAAAGCTATACATCCAGTATTTCCGTTAAAAAATAAGCTGAACCAAATCACGATGTTTACCTTAATCTGTTTCAAAGGGTTTAATCTCTTCCTACTTCCCAGCCACCAGCTAGGTTAGAGCTAGGTAATGTTATCACAACAATCCAATTATTTTATCATCTTTTTAGAGAGAAGAGATGACAGAGACCTATGTGTTATTTCTCAAAAGGTGGCTCAAAATCTGAAATCCAAAGAATAATATTACTAAGCAATTACATGGGAAATCTAGAAGGCCTCTGAGAGAGCTATCAAAAGACAATATTTGTCTAGAATCTGAGCATTAGCGGGCCTGACACAGCAAAACCATTGTATTTTCCACAACTTTTGTTTTGCTCTATACGGCTGTGTTTTCACAGGTGTGAAGCCATGTGTCTCCACCAAAAGGTTCAGCCCTCCCTTCAGAAGCGAATGCTGATCAAAGGTTCCAACGCAGAAACACAAGCTCCCTTTCCCCTCTGGAACATGTTTTTATTTTTCCGCAGTGGCTGCAAACCAGAATTCCCATCTGCTGTCCACAGCACCCAGGTTAACCTTACCAGTGGGGCTCGGAGCACTGTTATCTCAGCTAAGTAGAGCACAGATGAATCGCGCCTGCGAGCACCCCCCACCACCACCCCAAGATGTCCACTCAGCTCAAAGAGAACTGAACCAGGCAGGGGCTGGTTCCATTTTAGGTGACATGAGAAATTAATTTTTCCTTTCCTCAAACATCAGACCAGATTTATGAAGTGAAGATGGGACCTCCCTAAGACTGCACACACAACTTGTAGGAAGAATAGCATGTGAGAACTCTTTACTCCCATCTTTCTCCTACTCCAGCAGGAACTTGCAACTAATGCTTGGCTCATACAAAACTGCCTAACAATAGAAAATTACCTGACAAAGTAATATTAGTCTCAAGTATATTACATTAGATATTTACCAAGCTATAGTTCTGAATGAAAACATTTTTAGGCCTCCTTCTGACTTGTCAGTCTTTTCAGTAACCCCCTTGTCCTCACTTCCAATCCTTTCCCTAAGTATCTTTGAAATGGCTAACAGAGAAACAAATAAGTTTCTCTACTCCAAAGATGGGTTCATTGCTGCGGAAGCATTTGCTTGGGGAAAAGAAGGACTGTGGATTAAGCAGCTGACAGGGTTTTACGACCTATGAAAGTATTTTTGCCAGGTTCTTAAGATCACTTAATATCGGGCGAAATGAGTTAGAAAGATACATGTATCTGTCTGTCAGCGTCTCTGTAGACCATCAAGAGTGGTTAGGGGCGCATGACAGGCACCAAAGCGGAAAGTGGCCTGGACTGCTCGGAACACCAGTGTGTGAGCGCCACCTAGTGGCCATTTCAGAACTACAGTTTGGTTACCGCACCGACTGGCGGCTGACAAGGCTCCCGACCCACCCATCTCCCCACGTGGATTTGACCCCTCGCTCTAGCATTCCCAGCCCTCTGTGCACTCACTGCAGCATTCGTTGCCCTGACTACAAAATAAACTTAAAAAAAAAACTGAAGAGCTTCAGAAAACAAAGCTGGAAGAGGGATGGGGCCCAAAGTGGCTTCTGACTAGAAAAAGCAACATTATCACAGGTCTGGACCACCGAAGTTGCTTAGAGCCACACAGGAAAGGGCAAAGAGGCCATTTCTACCTAAGGAATTACTTTGACCATATCTGAAGGACAGAATCTATGAAAATGGAGTCTGGCCATTCACACCCGCCTCTCTAATGTCAGCTGATCAACTTTCCTGAGGAAAAGCTCCCTGCCTGGGCACTCATACAGACCTCTTAGGGTCCTTTACATGCTTAAAGTACTGTGTTGGGATAGGAAGCCCTCCTTGCAGCTGGACTCATGGGCATCCTGGAGAAAAGTCAGCCATTTCTCCTACTCCAGCTGCCTGAACTGTAAGTTCAACGGGCCAGCCAACCAACACGTCCTGTCCTGGGATGACAAGAACTTATCAACCAACTTTACCCAGCAAGCTCTGAGTGTGGCTATCCCGTTCTCACCGGATAGCAGGTGGCCTCAGGGCCCCCTGCCAGCCACTAGGGGCCACTGTTCTGTCTTCACTCTATGAGATCCAGGTAAACACACCTGGAGCAAGATACAGTCAGGACAGGAACAAAACGCAGCACGGTTGCTCCTGGCCACTTCCAGGGGTCACAGACACAGTGGGAAGGAGGGCAGGGATTGTAACAGACCAGCCATTGTTTCTGGAGCACAGATGGGCCTGAGCCCAGTTCTGCGTCCCCACCAATCCTGGAACGACACTGTCTGTTATTCATCTGTCCATTCCTTAAGCTGCCCTCAGTGGGAAGGGAAACAGTGCCATCACCAAATGCCTGGCACCGGCAACCCAGAAGGACCAGGGCTTAGTGCACACTCATGGGCTGACAGGAAGGAAGATGATACCAAGAGTTGTTCATGGCCTGGGGTACCAGAAGGCAGTGAGCCTCAGCGATGAACCCATTTCTCTGCTTGTGAGGAACGAGGCTGGAGGCAGAGCTCACATGACACTCATTGCTGAAGGGAGGAGGACATGGAGACCCAGGAGCAGCTTCTCACTGATGGCCAGTGTGACCCTGGCTGAATTCAATTTTTTCTTTCTTTCTTTCTTTCTTTCTCTCTCTCTCTCTCTCTCTCTCTCTCTCTCTCTCTCTTTCTTTTTGCTTTTTGTTTTTGTTTTTTCCAGACAGGGTTTCTCTGTGTAATAGTCCTGGCTGCCCTGGACTCGCTTTGTAGACCAGGCTTGTGTAGAACTCACAGAGATCTGCCTGCCTCTGCCTCCCGAGTGCTGGGATTAAAAGAATGGACTTTGAATTCAATTTCTTTTCATTGAGGTGGAGTCTAGCTATGTGACCCAGGTTACCTGCAACTTGAGTTTCTCCTGCCTCAGTCTCCTAAGAGTTGAGATTATAGGTGTGTACCGCCATACTGGTTCCTAAAATGCTACTTAATTTTAAAATGGTGGTATGTACTCCCTTCTGGCTCATCCCTGGCTGAGAGGGGGTCATCTGCCTTGGCCACTCTCATGTCCACTCAGTGCCCTGCACACAGCAGTCAACTATTACACAGTTGCCACGACAACTCTAGAGTTTTTCAGAGTGAACAACTGTGCCACTGTGAAGAGGGAGACCCTTCAAAGGCAGAAGGTTTGAACTGGACAGGTCCTGGAGTGATGGGATGGTGAAGGCTCCAAGTCCCAAAGTCCCTCAGAACCCAAGAGGCAGAGGGTCATGAGTTCAAAGTCAGCCTGAGCTACAGAGCAAGCTGGGAGCCTGTAACTCAGTGAGGCTGGTCTCACAAAGCAAAACCAGGGCTGGGGAGAGGACTTGGCAATTGGAAGTCCTGCTTGCTCTCCCAAGGACCAGAGTTTGATTCCAAGCACCTATTTGTGTGAAAAACATTCCAACACATAAAATAAAAAATAAGTAAGTCTTTAAAAATAAGTGTATGTCTTTATAGTCATGGACATTTGTTTGGCTGTCCATGACTCCTCTGTCTGCTGTTCCACTGGCTCTTTGGTTTATTCTTTCTCTGGGCTAGTATTTAATTATTTATTTTTGCTTTTAGCGGGGAAGATATGTGGATAGAAGGCCAGAGAAGGTATTATTTCCAGGAGCTATTCAGCTTTTTTGGGGGTGCAGAAGACAGGTCTCTCATTGGCCTGAAGCTTTCCAAAGGGACCAGGGTGGCTGGCAGGCAAACTCCAGCCCTCCTTCCCCAGTACTGGGATTACAAGGGTATACCACTACGCCTGGCTTTTCTCTAACCCTGAGTTCTGGGGTGAGACCAGGAGGAACACAAACCTTTACTCCCTGTACCATCTGCCCAGCACTCTTTTTGGTTGTTTTACTATTTTTTCCTTTATTTTTATTTTTCTGTGTATGGGTGTCCGGCCTGCCAGAACATGTGCACCGTTTGCATGTGGTGCCCGTGGAAACCACAAGAGGGTATCAGATCCCCAGGGACCGGAGTCACAGACAGTTGTGAGCCACTGTGTGGGTGCTGAGAACTGAGCCTGAGTCCCCTGGAAGAGTAGCAAGTGTTCTTAACTGCTGAGCGGCTCTCCAGCCCCAAGGGGACATGGTTAAAGTGGGGCATCATTATTTCAGTGAACCGTGACAGGACCAGCAGAGAAGTGCCAGTCCTCTCAGATGGGCACGCACACGACAAGATGCTTACCTGGGAATTAACAGTGAGTTGGTAGCTGGGGTGCAGGCCCCCAGTGTTCTGATGCTGCCCTGCTCTACTGCATTGGTTTTTCCAGACAGTGTTCTTTATTCCAGGTGTTAGCCTCAGAACAGAGGCTTGTTAGTCTGTGACTGCTTATCCCTGTTCTTTAAAGAAAGGTGCGTGCAGGCTGACTATTAACTCAAAGGTAGAACACGTGTAGCATCAAAGGCCCTGGGTTCTATGTTTCAGCAGCCCAGGTCCTTGTCATTTGCTCACACTGTCCCATCTCCCCAGGGCCACCCTCTGCTGCAAGCATGCAAAGTCCTAGAGTATTATGCAAAAACTCATGCTAATAAAATAACAATTACTACAATGTCCCTCAGTGACCTGATCTGTGGGACCACCATTGTATGTGCTGCCCATAGTTAACAGACCCTCATCCTGTAATGCATGCCTATTTACGGCACCCATGTTCATGCCGAAAATTCTTCCCATGTTCCGGTCAGTCCCACTTATTGAAAAGTGGTGGTCATTTGGATGTGACTGGTTTATAAAGAGGAGCATGGTTTTGTTTTGGTTTTGGTTTGTTTTTTCCAGACAGGGTTTCTCTGTGTAACAACCCTGGGTGTCCTGGACTCACTCTAACTCACAGAGATCCACCTGCCTCTGCCTCCCAGGTGTTGGGATTAAAGGTGTGCACCAGCACACCCTGCGAGGAGCATGTTTTAAGCCAGCTTTGCCTCCTGGACCCCAGAACCTGTCTATCTGTTCCTGTGAGTGGCCATGAGTGGCCCATTCACATGTGTGGAGGGAGAAGAAAGCAGACAGCATGGATGGCATTGCTGGGATGCTCCACACCCTTTCCCACCTCACCCAACGGCCTGCTCTACACCCTTTCCCACCTCACCCACTCGGCCTGCTCCACACCCTTTCCCACCTCACCCACTCGGCCTGCTCCACACCCTTTCCCACCTCACCCACTCGGCCTGCTCTACACCCTTTCCCACCTCACCCACTCGGCCTGCTCTACACCCTTTCCCACCTCACCCACTCGTGCCTGCTCTACACCCTTTCTCACCTCACCTACTCAGCTTTCGCCACAGTCCTTTTCCACATCATCTGCTCATCTCCGCTCTGTTCCCTCCTCATCTGAGGTCGGTGGCTGCTGGCAGGACTGGGATCCTAGGTCTTGCTGGAGATGCTATATTTCAGTAGAGCGTGTCCTCTCCTGTTCTGAATGCTCTGCAAGCTACCCAAGCCAGGACAGGCAGGAGCCAGACATGGACGTCCAGATTCTCACAGTTACCAGCTACTGACACCCTAAAATACACTCTGACTCTTGAAGAATGGCTGCATGCATCCATAGCTCCCAGTCTGCTTGGATTATCTGCAATGTACCCACTACTATGGCGTAGTTGGAACACAGACTTCTGTGACTTCGAAGCCAGCCTGGTCTACAGAGCAACTTCCAGGACAGTCAGGGCTACACAGGAGAAATCCTGTCTTGAAAAGCCAAAATAAATAAACAAACATTTTCCCATCTTTTTCACATGTTCTGCAACAGTGCAAGTGCTGGGCTTTCAAACAGGTATGAAAGTAACCCCATTCTCTAAGAGGTTTAATCACATTTTAATCACTTAATATAAGCTTGTAGGTGTTTGTTGCTGTTTGCTTGATTGGCTGATTGGTTGGTTGGTGTGAGAAAGAGTCTCACACTGTTGCCCAGGCTAGCCTGGGCCTTATGGCAATCCTGTGTCTCTGCCTCCCAGGTGCTGGAATTACTCATATGTGCCATCATGCCTAGCTAGAGGGACACCAGAGGACACAAATGATTATCCATGAACAAAGCAGAATATAGGCACTGCATGTCAGCTAGTCTGAGTGTGGGTGAGTGCTAGGCTGTCAAAGAAAAAGGGACACTGGGTTAGCTGATCTCACCACCACCCAAAGTGGGAGGGGCTCAGTAGGCAGGAGAAGCAAGTGAGCCATGGCAAAGAGAGAGAAGCCTACAGGTCCCTTCATGCAACTGAAGGGAGATGGGGTGGGACAGAGAAGAGCCTGGAAAGGTAAGCTGGGGTTCAAATGTAAATGACACTGCACAGTCATGGGAATTCTTCTCAAGCATGTGTGTGCGTGCACATGCGTGTGCGTGTGTTTCCACACATGACATGTGGAGGTCAGAGGACAACTTGTGGGAGCTGGCTCTCTCCTTACAGGGATCGAACTCAGGTCATAAGGCTTGGAAGCAAGTGCCTTCACCCACTGAGCTCTTTCACTGGCCCAAGAAATGTGAACATAATGACAGTGTCTATGTAGCCCGGCGGGGAGTGCTTCCCTAGACCAGCACCCGAGGCTTCTAATGCTGTTCTCCATTGCTTCCCTACTTCATAAAGACTCGTGGAGTGCTCAGAAACAAGTTGTCCATCCTTGTGTCAAGTCCTCTCTACCACCCTCCCCATCCTTATGTGGCAAATTCCTAAAATCTGCCAAAGAAACAGTGGCATTACTTACGCCTGCTTCGCTGTTACACCAGCTAGCTTTTCTACCCCGTGACACAGTTCGTAAGGGTGTTCCTGTTCTGCACAGCCTGCCCTTGGACATCGTGTTGGTGTAATAGTATTTTAGTTAAAACTGATCTCCGTGCACTATTGTCTTAGCTCGAAGTGAGCTGGCACCACTAACAAAGGGTGGTATAAATGGAACAATACAGAATGCAAAATGTGAGTGAAATTATGGTTTTAAAAAACCCCACTGCTTAGTGCCCAGAAACAGGACAGACTGTGTGGCATCTGTGGGAGGTGGGGGGTACAAAGATGACACATCACTACCTTGTTCTGTACAGGAGCAGACCCGTGCCCACCCAAACTAGACAGAGCTCTGCTGTCCGACAAAAGCCACCCTGTCCCAGGGCTTTTAATTTGCAGTCAATTTGAAAATATGTGCCCTTGGTCATCCTAGACAATTTTTACTTATTTAACTCCCCTCTAATCATTAATAGTTTTAATTGGAGGCTGGGTATATTTATGAATGAAATAAGAATATAAACATATATATGTCCTTATGCTCAAACACAGAACATTTCAAAGTCCAACCTGCAAATGTAAAACCACGTGACATATAAGATTGAGCTGGGGAAGAAAGTTATGTCCATGCATATGTAAAAACTGCTTAATTTAAAAGAGCTGACACTGGAGCTAGATGACTCATTTTTCTGTTATTAACAGCGGAAAGCAGTGAGAGCAAATCTGCATAGAATGTTAGTGAGTTTGTAACCATCAGAAATGGTGCGACTGCCGTTACCAGATAGACATGTGGCTGCAGAGACCAGAGGAAATCTCAGAAGCCGGCCACCTTGGTTTTTGAGACAGTTTCTCTCACTGACCTCAGGTGGGCTAGGCTGGCTAGACCCGCCTGTCTGGCTCCCCAGTGCTGGGATTAAAACCACACACGTGGGGTCTGGGGACTAGAGTCAGGCTCTCATGCTTACACACAGCCCACCGATAAGTAAGCAATATTCATAGTCACCCTTGTTTAAGATTTATTTTTATTTTTAATTACACTTATGAGAATGTGCCTTGGGTGGGGGTGTTGTACACACGCACATGTGAGCACAGTTGGCTTGTGGAAGCCAGAATAGGCCATCAGATTCCCTGTAGCTTGAGTTACAGGTGGTTGTGAGCTGACTTATGCCAGTGCTGGGAACTGAACTTGGGTCCTCTGCGAGAGCAGGACACACCCTTAACCACTAAGCCATCTTTCCAGCAGACCTGCCTACGCTTTAAGGCAAGGTCAAGCTGTGCAGCCCTGGCTGGGCTCCCAAACAGAGTCACTGATGTGAGCCACTACATCCAGCTTCTGTGATATTCTGGGGCTGTCCACACTGCGGCCATGCTCTCTGCTCTGAGACACATATAAGTAGGAGCCTCCAAGAGGGAACATAGGCAATCCCGTGAATCAGATTATCGTCAAATTGAGTGGGTGGCTAGAAGAGTCTCAGATACCAGGCCCAACAAGAATTCTGTTTCAGAATCCAAAGAACAACGGACCATCTACTGTGGTGCTCGGTAACTCTGTCATCTACCTACAGAAAACTGGTAGAATCCAGGAGAGCTGAGCCATGCGGAGCTACCAGAGCTACCGTGCACTTAAACTTCAGAACAACCAGTGGAGTTGGGATTTTTGTCTTGGGACTACAGAGTTAAAGGCACAGTCCTGCCAATTGTGAGGTGCCCTCTCTCACACAGACCACCCACAACCATGGATTTTCCATCTGGTGAACAAAACAGACAGCTCCCTAATTATTTTTAAAAAGGATTTTTCCCTGTAACATACTTTCCTTTATTTGTCGGTGACCTGGAACTTAACAGAAAACCCAATGCATGCCAACTTCATTTCTTGTAATGAAATATACTATTTTATTGTCTTAACTGGTTTTCGGGTGGTTTTGGTTTTGTTTTTTGTTTTTGTTTTGTTTTGTTTTTTGCTGTAAGATAGAAATTATTACCTTACCCCGAGATCCAGCATACCAAATTCCCAACACAATTCCAGTCAACAACTATTTCCTTTGAACAGAGAATATCCTGTTTAAATATGAACCACTGAAGTTTTGCTCGCAACCAACAGGATGGAAATCGGAGGGAAATTATTTGCAATCATTCTCAACTGGGCACCCATACTGCTGTGTCAAAATCTATGGCTTTTCCAACAGGATGGCCACCTCTGCCAGAAGCATACCAGAGATGCCAACTGTAATTAAAATCTGGCACCTGTCTTGGGCGCCAAATTTGCTTCTAATGTCTCCATGATGAAATGTGTCTCAGCCTTGGAGCACGTATGATGCTTCTTGCCCTCTGCCCTTCAGAAAAACACTTGAGTAGGAAAATAATTGACGGCTGTTATCCCCAAAATCACTACCCCATCTTAACTCTGCTGAATCTTCTCTGCTTTCTTCCACAGAATCTGTTTAATTGGTCTCCCAAAAAATCAGCATACGTCCCCTTCCTACATTTTGTTTTATAATCCTTAGGGAAAACAGGCACTGGGTGCCTGTAAGGAGTTGTAGTGTGATATGGACAGACCTCACAAGATTTATATACTATTGAACTGAGACATGAACTACCATCCCTAAGGCACCTTTTTAGAATAGCAAACCCACTCCATCCCTGTGGGGTCCCTGTGTGTGTGTGTCTGTGTGTGTGTCTGTGTGTGTGTCTGTGTGTGTGTCTGTGTGTATATGTACTCAGGGCCTCACACACTTTCCCACCCAGTTACCCTTAGACCAGGAGCAATAAATCTATTTTGCTTGGTTGGTTTCTTAAATAGAATTTCACTCTATAGTCAAAGATGGCCTCAAACTCATGACAATCCACCTGCCTCAGCTTCAGAATACTAAAATTACAGGCATGTGCCACCATGCTCAGCTTATGAAGAACATCCCTTGATTTGATACACATTGCCACCCTCCTCTCTCATACTGTCTACTCATGGGCTTGTGTCCCATTAACTCGAAATCGTGCTAAGACTTTTGTGTTTGGCTTTGGTGTTAAGGGATCAATACCATTTCTCAAGAAGGCAAAGCTGTAGACATGGTTCAGTGATTGAACTTGCTGCTCTTGAAGAGGACTCAAGTTCAGCTCCCAGCACCCACATGGTGGCTTATAAACCACCTATAATTCCAGTAACAGGAGTTCCAATGTTCTATTCTGGCCTGTGTGGGCACGAGGCATACATATGCACATAAAATAAAGACAAGTCTTTAAAAAGATAAACAAACAATAGCTTTCATTGGCCAGGCATGGGATTGTATGCCTTCAATACCAACTCTTTAATCTCAAGAGGCAGAGAAAGGCTTTATTTACATAGTGATTTCCAGGCCAGCCAGTGCTACACAGTGAGACTGTTTCAAAAACAACAGACAAGTGACCCCCCTCCCCAATTACAAAAGGTGGGTGGGCCCTCGGGATTTTTCACAAAGGCCCCACAATGCCACTGAACCTGGCGTGTTCATGAAGAAGAGAATCCTGTTCACACCAGGGCATTTTTCTATTCACTTTTTACTGTCTGCCCCACATCTCCTTAGAGGAAGTCACAGTGGCCAGGTGTGGTGGCTCATTCCTGTAATTCCAGTGTTCAGGACACTAACACAGTAGCCCTCTTTTAATCCCAATACTCAGGAGACACAAAGGTGGTAAATATATACATACAGGAAAAATACCCACATACACAAAAGATTAAAATGAAAAAATAAAAGAAACTATGTGATGGTCCCAGATAGTAGAATATCTTCTCAATTTTCTCTTTTTTCTTTCTTTCTTTCTTTTTTTTTAATATTCTGGTCATGACATCATCAATATCTCACAACTCAGCCAGGGGTAAAACACACATGCCTCATACGATCTGCCCTGAAGAGCACTCTGAAGGGATGTGGTGGCTGTGGACCCCAGACCCTGCAATGTCACAGACCTAACGTCAAGATCATAATTACAAACAAAAATGCAAAAAGTTGCACTGTCTCCTACAAAGTGTCGGAAACACACATTCTTCTTTGTTCAGGTGTCTAAGTAATTTCTTTCTCCATTTCCACCTGGTTGAAAGGGAGGAGTTGACAGAAAACAAGGATGCACATAACCATACATACAGTGTGGATACCAAAAGCAGAGAATTCAAATTCCACTCAGGTAGACTCTGGCTGTGCAGAATGTGTGGCAATAACTCCGATGCAAGCATAAACTTACACAGAGCAAAGAAATAAATCACCAGTCACGTGAAGCAAACATTACATCTGGTTACCTCCAAAGCAGAATGGAGAAGCTGACGCCTCCTACCCTCTGGGGCAGACCTACTGTGCTTTCTCTGTAGAGGAAAGCCGACAGATTCTGGAACAGCTGCAGGGGCTCCAGGGACAGTGGGGACTCCAAAAGGAATCTCCTAGGCTCAAGCACTAGGCCCCTAAGAAGGCTGTCCAGGAAGCCCCACATCTGGCTTGGCATTCGACCCATAGAAAAATGAGTAAGGAGAATCCAGTGACTCCCTCCCTCCCTCCTTTCCTTCCTTCCTTCCTTCCTTCCTTCCTTCCTTCCTTCCTTCCTTTCTCCCTCCCTCCCTTCTTTCCTCTCTCTCCCTCTTGGCTCCCTGGTCCTGGTCCCCTTTTCTTTCTTTCTTCTACCCTTTCCTTCTTTGACGGGCTCTGCCTATGTCCCCAAGCCAAACCTCTGACTTGCCACCCTCCCAGTTCTGCTGGACAAGAACTGGGACCACCACCATGCTCAGTTTGGCCTTTATTTTCTGAAATTTCTTTCCTTCTTTTGTCTGACAAATTTTTTTTTTCTAAGTACACTGGTATTTTTTCAATCTAATAAAGGAAAGATATATAGTATCATTGCCAAAGTATGAGTAGCTTTTATTTATTTGGGTTTCCACCTTGATTCATTTTAAATTCATCCTAATCTATATGACCACTCATTTTTTTAATTTGGCAAACAGCCTCCTGTGTTGTTCTGGGACTGTATCAGCTGTGAAGAGGCCTTCAACAACAAGCTTGCATTAGTGAGCTGAGGAGTTCCGGTGGAACTAACGGCTTCAGAGCATGTATTCTTACACTGGCCATCTGGAGAGCGTGATTCACAAGACTAAGGTGTGGTGGTGCAGCCTATAATCACAGTACTTGGGAGGCCGAGGCAAGAAGCTCTCTACAAATTCAAGGTCAGCCTGGGCTGTACTGAGACACCATGTTTCAAAGACAAAACCAAGACCAACCAAAGAAAACAATGTTACAGGGGCTGGAGAGATGGGTCAGTGTTTAAGAGCACTGACTGCTGTTCCAAAGGACCCGGGTTCAAATCCCAGCACCCACATGGCAGTTCACAGCTGTCTGTAATTGCCGTGTGTGATAGCGCACGCCTTTAATCCCAGCACTCAGGAGGCAGAGGCAGGCGGATCTCTGTGAGTTCAAGGCTAGCTTGGTCTACAAAGCGAGTCCAGGACAGACAGACAGGAAACCCTGTCTCAAAAAACTAAAACTAAAAAAAAAAAAAAAAAAAAAAAAGTTTCTAGAAATGTATGAACGACTGTAAAGAAGGGCATATCGCGAGAACTGAGAGTGGAGTCTTTGGGGAGGGGGCGGAGACGGGCAAAGAACGGTACAGGGCAGCTGGGGGCTGGAGGGCTCAGCTGGAATGGGAGGTCACAGGGCAAAGGGGAAAGAAAAAAAGAAAGGAAGAGAAAGGAGAGGCCAAAAATAATGTCTTTGAACTAGGTAAGATTCCATCAAACGCTCCTGTCTTCAGAACTACCTTAGTGAAAACCCATGAAACCAGCAAAGTTCATCCTTGCCCGCACTCTCCCTGCCCCAGCCCTTCCACTTTTAGCGCTTCTCTGAACCCTCCTGGCTGCTGGCAGCCTGGTGCCTGTGTTAGTCCTGGTTTTCAGAGAGCATACTAGCCAGCGGCCCTAAGAACCCTCCACCCCCTACGCGAACTCTCACAAATGTGTTACTGCCCACACTGCATGAGGAGATAAGAAAGAGGAGGGGAAAACTGGAGGAGATAGAGAGGAGGGGAAAACTGTAATTGGTTTAAGAGATTTTAGTTTGTGTATTTTATTATTAGGAGTATCTTACTTGGCTTTATTTGTGTTTACTATTTTCTGTTGCTAATTATGTGTGCGTGCGTGCAACAGTACTCCTTGTGGGTCAGAGGACCGACTCTGTGGAGTTGATTCTCTCCTTCAGCCTTTATGTAAGCTAATGGGATCGAACTCGGGTCACCAGGTTTGTGCAGCAAGCACCTTTCTCCACTGAGTTATCTCCTTGGTCCCTGTTTTATTATTATTATTATTATTATTATTATTATTATTATTATTGTAGGACGGGGTTCACCACGCAGCTCGGGCCGGTGGTCTAGAGCTCGCCGCGTGGCAGGGGCTACCCTTGACTTTCTGATCTTACTTTAGCCTAAGTGCTCACCATGGAAATCGAGTTCCCCACAACAGACTGGGCTTGAAACTTAAAACAGGGCGGAGCAGAGAGCCCAAGGGCACAGTACTGTCCTCTGGGCTAGGGATTTCTTTCGTAGAGTGCTTGCCTAGCATGCACAAAACCGTAGGTTTGAAGCCCAGACCACATAAATCCAGTTCACTCCTAAAATAACATTTGGGAAGCGGAGGCAGAAGTTTAATATCATCCTTGGCTCATGACAGTGTGTTTGAGGCCAGCCTGGACTACATGAGACCCTGTTCTTTTAAACACACACATACATACACAATACACATGCGCGCGCACACACACACACACACACACACACGATAAATAAATGTAAATTCTTTTAAAATAGAAAAAAATAAAACCCACTCTTGGATTTAAAAACCTGGAATTGGGTTAACCACTGTCAGGATCATTTGCCAGCCCCAAAGCTGGCCAATAACCTGTATCCTGTCTGCACTTCAGGGAACTCCCTACCATATAGATGGAAATGCTTCCGCACTCCCCCCAGTTCTGAGGGCTCTGCTGCCACTCTTGCCCCAGGCCCAGAATTCAGCCTCCTGTTCCCACCCAGCACTAAGGTGCACTAGTTGCTGCTTCACATTAAAAACCTTATTAGCGCCGGGCGGTGGTGGCGCACGCCTTTAATCCCAGCACTTGGGAGGCAGAGGCAGGCGGATCTTTGTGAGTTCGAGGCCAGCCTGGTCTACAAAGCGAGTCCAGGACAGCCAGAGATATTCAGAGAAACCCTGTCTCGAAAAACCAAAAAAAAAACCTTATTAGCTATGATACTTAAAACCACTGTGATAGCTGACTTTTTCAACTAACAAAACCAGCCACTTTTGCTTAATTTTTATTCTGGTAACACTGTTCATTCCCCATCCGGAGTTGGAAACAGAAATCACATTGTCACAACAAGCAGTAAATAATGGCACCATGCCCACCACACTTAAAGGTACATTTGTGAATCTGATAACCTAAGACTCGAAACTCTATTACAAGATGATTGCTGTCCAGGGCCTGAAGTTCGGGTTCACAGCATGCTGTGCCTTCCTGCTGACCCTCTAGGCTTATAAAGGGCGCCGTCCAGTGTCTTAAAGTATGAGAGGCAGCTAGTCCTCACTTCCCAGGCTGCTAATGGTTTCACATAAAATGAGCCCCCCTGATTTTATTGCCTCCCTGCTGCAACTTCACAAGTGACAGGCCACCAGGGGAAAGGATGAGGACATGTCTTCTCACTCCAGGTCTCTGACTTCCCCGAGTATAAGGAACTTTTCCACGTGGTGTTTCAAATACACTGACTCCGTGGGCTGCTGGTTAATAAGAACAGGAATCTCCTGTGTGACTTGGGGAGACCAGGAACAGGTCATCAAGTTCTCTCTAGAGAGAGGGGGATTTGAATTCACTTCCTAAGTCTGTGGCTGTCATGCTGACAGGGCACTGGGCCTTTGTATTCCCACTTAAATATATATAGATGGGTGGGTATCAGCTGAACTTGAGTTTTGAGATGTAATTAGAAGAAAACATTAAGTTGCACATTCCAACCACATAAAGCAGCTTTGTACCCATGCTCACAACTCCGGGATTTCTTAACTCACAGGGGTGATCATGGGAGCCACACAAGGAAAAAGAGGCCCCATGGTTCTATAAACCTTTTGTTTTAATATGTGTACATTTACATAAAGTTTTAACAACATGCAGCATACTAAATACAGTGCCAATGAGCCACTTTTAAAAGAAAACACCTCCTAGAAGCCTTTAAAACAGGGCTGACTATCAGAAAATACTTGAAATCACGAATTTGAGTGTATCTGGCTTTGTAGGCTGTTTGCTATGAAAGTCATTTCTGGCCAGAGACAATTCCCAACATACTTTGTTTGGAGAGAGGAACCCTAAAAATCATACAAAGTAAAAATAAGTTTTCAACTTTCAAAAGCAGCTGACAGACCGGCCAGAGGCTCAGCTAGTGAAGGCGCCTGCAGGCCTGATCGCCTGAGTTGGATCCTGGGAATCCACAGGGGAAGGAGAGAAGTGCTGAGTGTTGACCTCTGACCTCCACACATGTATAGTGGCAAGCACCCGCCTGAAGACATGAGCAAGAACACATGTACACTGTACCGCTTGCTCTCTCTTTCTTGCTCTCTCTCACACACACACACACACACACACACACTTTTAAGGTGACATCTTTATAAGAAATGACAGATACTTATTTTCTTGGTATCTTTTAAAAAATACAAATTAACTTTTAAATCCCAAATATATGTAAAACAGTTCAGGGGCAGGCATGGTGGCACATGCCTTTAATCCCAGCACTTGGGAGGAAGAGGGAGGCGGACCTCTGTGAGTACGAGGCCAGCCTTGTTTACATCGTAAGTTCTAAGATGGCCAGAGCTACACAGAGAAACCCTGTCTCAAAAGTAAAATAACAACAAAAACCACAGTTCAGTTTGTTAGGTTTGAACTAATTTTAAAACTTAAAAAAAAAAAAATTCAAATTCCTCTGTGAGTTCGAGGCCAGCCTGGTCTACAAATGTAGTCCAGGACAGCCAGGGCTCTGTTAACACAGAAACCCTGTCTCAAAAAACAAAAATCAAAGAAAACAAAATTCCACATAAATGACCTATGTATGTACATTCCTTAAGCTTTCAAAACACAACCTAAAATTCTCTCACAGTTCTCCTTTTTATGACCACAAATCGTCCAGCATCATTAGTCATAAACTTAGAAGTGGTGAAAAGTAACCCAGCTGCCAAAAATTATTTACTTTGTAGCACAAACGAGTAAGGATGTGACACCCACTAGCTGACGTGGGGAGAAAAAGTGGGGTTCATTTATTGAGCCTGCTTTGGGCTTCACTTTCTGTTAAAACAAGGCTTGTGGCCATGTTTAACCCTTTCTTCACACATTTTCTTTAAAAAGAGACAAAAGAAAGAATAGAGAAAAAGTGGCAAGAAGGCAACATTTGTCAGTTGCAAATTTGCTTGTGCCTTTGAGCCTATGATTTAAAAAAACAAAGTCATAAATTAGTTAGGGTTTGGTGGCTGTGTGGGGTCTTCAAGCATTTTAGGGCCGGTGGTCCATCACCGAGCCACATTCTCAGCCCGAAATTATGTTTTCCCTCTGAAAAGCGCAGTGTTAACGTAGGGATGGTGGCACTTACTATGTACTCCATGTTTTCTTATGCACAGCATAGCTCTGGGGGCCTTTTGCCATTCAGAAGCACCAGTCCAACCATGGAACCGTGAACAGAAAGTCGCAAGTCCTAACTGGATGATCCTCTGGCTGAGCGATGACAGGGCCTGGCTTATTAGTCCCCACATAGAGAAGCCCTTTGTAACTGCAGCCCAGGAATGTCATCTGTCTTGAATTATGTCCACCTGGGATTATGTCCGATGATGACCAACACCGGCGGAACGCTGGGACCCAAGAACTTCACTGCTTTGCTGATTGGCATGTAAACTGTTTGAAGTTTCTAATTAAGGTCTCTTAACAAATCAGCTGCAGATGTGGAAGATGTGTGCAGTTGGGAGCATGCAGAGGCCCCAAGTCACCTGAGAGCTGCAAGCAAGCAGAGCCAGTTCAGTTGGCTGCACTGAGCACACTGGAGGTGAGGGCCTGCTGTTGCACTGGCTCATCTACCTTTCCCAGAGCGCCAAGTGTTGGGGTGCTGGAAGCCAGGGCCGTCTGCACATCAGGGGATGCTCTGCCACTGAACCCCAGACCCCTAGTGGTGTGAATGTATAGCAAAAGAGAGCCCAGGAGACGGGAACACCACTCAGATTAGCCATTACTAGATGATTGGCTTGAAACAACCTTTGGGCATGCCCATGACATTTTCCTGGCAGGTTAACTGAAGTGGGACAGCACCCATTCCGGAGTGCTGGACAACAAGGAGAAAGCCGAGCAAGCGCTGGCATTCACCTCTCTCTGCTTCCAGACGAGAAACAATGTGGCCAAGCAACCTCACCACGCACGCCTTCCCACCATAATGGATGGTCCGCTCAAACATGAGCCCACGCAAACCCTCCCTTCCTTAGGTTGATCACAGCAGTGACAAAGCAACACACCAACCAGGCTACAGAAGGAAGAGGCAGCCTGAGGGGTGAATCATCTCGCTGCCTTACCATCGCCGTCACATTGCAAGTTACAAGTCCTGTGCTGGCAGGCACCCCATACTCTGCCACATCCTGTCCTAAGTCCCGAGCGACATGGACATGCAGATCCCTCTCCCAGGAACCCACCCTTCCCTCCTCTGTTATCCTTTGAAAGTGGCTCCCAAGAGGATGGTCCAGACACCCTCCGAAAGTCACACCCACCTCTGCGCTCCCCCAGCACTCTGAGCTTATTATCCCTGTGTGATGGTTAATCTCAAATGTCAACTTGATGATATCTAGCAACAGCGGAGAGACAGACAGGCCTCTGGGCGTGCCTGTGAGGGAATTTCTTAGCTAGGTTAGCACAGTGAGGAGTCTGGCCCGCTGTGGGCAGCACTATTCTCTGCGCTCAGAACCTGGAATGTATACACAGAAAGTGAGTACAAACACTCATCTCTCTCTCTTTAAAATTTTAAAAAAGTATGTATATTTTAATGTGTGTGAGTGTTTTGCAGACACGTATGTCCGTGCACACACATGTACATGTATGTAGTGCTCACAGAGGCCAGAAGAGGGCACCAGATTCCCTGGGACTGTAGTTACATATGGTTCTGAAATGCCATGTGGGTGCTGGGAATTGAACCCCAGTCATCTGGAAGAGCAGTCAGTGTTCTTAACCACTGTGCTGACTCTGCAGCCCATTTCTAGACCATGCAGTGTGACTACAGCCCCAGGCTTCTGCTGCTGACTTTACTGTGACGGACTGCAACCTCAAAGCCTGAGTCAGAATAAACCCTTTCTGCCATAAGTTGCTGTTGTTGGGGCATCTAACCACAGCAACAGGAAAAGCAACAAAGACATTCCTTCTTGCCACCTGTCCCAGGATTGTCAGGTTAGTCAACACCTAAGAACTACTACAGGCCGAGGAGCTATGAGGGCTGCTGGGAGACCAAGAACCAATCATGACAGAAGTTCTCCTCTGAGAGTGTCTTTCACTCGGCCAGCCACCTCACACCACACTTGAAGGGACACAGGCCAATCCTGAGTGGTAGCACATGCCTGTACTCTCAGGACCCCAGAGGTTGAGGCCGGCAGAACTCCATGAGTTCATGGGCAGCCTGGGATGCAGTCTCAGGAGCTAGGGAGATGAATCAGGAGAGAAAGTACTTGCCTTTGCAGGCTTAACTAACCACGTGAATCCAGAATCCAAGTACAAAGCACCTGTCTGTAAGCCTAAACTCCTACTGTGAAACCGGAATCAAAGATGGAGAATCATCTGGAAGCCTGCGGGCCAGAAGTGTGCAGCAAAGAGGCAGAAACAGGGGGAGCCTGTCTCAAAACAAGAAGGCAAGAAAGAACTGACTATCTAAAATTGTCCTTGTGGTTCCACATGTTTGCTATGGCACACACATACATGCATACACATGCACACATGCACTCACCCTCACACACATGTACACACATACATGCACACCCACACATGCCACACCTGTCTCAAAAGCAATCAAACAGAAAGAACAGAACGCACATCTTCCACAAGACCATGTACCAAATGCAGAACGTGTGGTCCTGAAGAGCAGGCTCTGGACACTGTTCTTCCTCCTCCAACCAAGCAGCTGCCTCCAAGGTGATCAGAACCCGGGGCAAGGCTCTTTCTTTTCAGAATGTATGAATGAGTGCCTGAATGATAAAAAAGAAATGCGCTGAAAATAGTGCTTCCCGTTGATGTGTTCTAGAATTGTTTGGTGACAAGCTGTTCTAGGAAGTAAATACTTTCCTAATTTTCCTGCACAATACAAGCAATGATGAGTTCTGCAAGAAAACAGTGTTTTCCTTAGAAAAATTTTAAAAAATAACAAGTTTAAAAATTGTTTTTGAGAGAAAACCACATCAAGCAGGAAGCCATATGGTTTTGCAGATGAAAAGATACATTTCTTATCCCTCATTAACAATTATCCTGGAAATATTACCATTTTCACTAATTCCTCCCCAAGCAGAGTACTCATTAACAGCATGCACCTGTGTCAACAGCAGAGCTTCCATCTTCCAAAGCCTTCCATGGGCTGGTGCCTGGTATCCTCGTTTTAACACCTTAGGTGTTTGTGCAGCCTAAAAACTGCTAATCCCTGCTGGTCCCTGGTTGGTGCTCAAGGCTGCAGCCACCACACCAGGCTCAGAGGCAGGCTGGTCAGCAGCAGCCCACCCCGGCCCTGAGAGGGGACAGCTGTGTCAATACAGTGCCCTGGCCTCAATGAGCTTACAGCCCACTGAGCATCACACAGACAGTGGGAGCCCACACAGGGGACTCAGGCTCAGCACACTGTGGGGCTTAAGGTAGCTGGTTCCAGGAGGAGCCACGCGCCACGCGTGAGTTCAGGCCTCTTCCCCAGCTACAGCTGTGATCAGAACTAGGAGTGGGCAGCCAACAAAGTCCACACTCCTTACTGTGCCCCATTCCAGAACTCAAGAAGGCAAAACAAGAAGAGAATCCCAGGGCCTGGGTAGCTTGCTCAGTCTGTAAAGTGCTTGCTTTGCAAGCATGAGGACCTGAGTTCAATCCCCATGAGTCCTATAAGTGCCAGGTGTGGTGGTACACACTTGTAATCTCAGCAGTTGGGAGGTGAAGTCAGGCAGACCGCTGGGGCTTGCTGGCCAACAGGTTTTAGCCTGATTGGTGACTTCCAGTCCAATGAAAGATTGTATCAAAGGAAGCGGGTGGGTGTTTCTGAGGATGGCACCGGAGTGTGTGACAGCAGCACACAGGCACATGTGTGGGCACACACACACACACACACACACACACACACACATGAACACACATATTTAAGAAATGGTGATCTCAGATGAAAGTGAGCCCTGCCCCCATCATGTTAGGACACTGCTCCACTAAAAGACAACTGTCTCTTTTTGCGGTGCTGAGACAGAGCCAGGACTTCCTTCACTCCAGCCCGTGCCACAGCCCTTGCTAATGCACTTCCTAGACACTGAGCGGCTCCTGCCTTGCAGAACAGGGGTGCCCCCTAGAAATTCTGAAACAAACAGAAGTCTGGTGACAGTGACAAGGCGCCTTAGGTCAGACTGAGTCAGACTGGCCAGAGTATCCTCTGGGACAACTTGGGGGCTACCATGTGGCATTTCTAAAGGCCCCCACCAGCCTACCATGCAAATCAACAGTGTAGTTTGTACAGACCTCTGATTTATTCTTCAGAAAACTCCGACAAAAGGATGAATATTGTGGAGTCTGAAAACGGCCCTGGCCTGTTTCAAGAACTCAAGCAAGAAAGAAACTTCAAATTTGACATCTTAAATTACCAGGAGTGTTTAGACAAATCTATAATATAGGAAAACATACAGACACCCACACTCATACACAGAGAGTTTGCTCTCCACCCTCTCACATGGAACCGATAATTAGTGACAGATCAGCTCGCGGTGCCCATGTGATGAGGTACTCAGGGCCTGTCTTGTGCCCCGCACTGCGCTAGGCACTAAGTCTCCTGTGTGTGGGGAAGAGACAATAAGTGCACAACTCACACCTCAGGATAAGCCTGAGGCAGAATGGCTGAGGGAAGACGAAGGTGGGAGAGGGAGGGGCGGCACTTCCCCCACGGGCGGGGCTTGAATGTAGGTGTCTGGTTTCCTCTTGTGTATCATTGTTTCTGTTGATATTCTTTTTTCCCCCTTAAACAACCCATAAAAATCAGTGTTTAATTAATTATTTATTTATTTTATGTGTGTGGGCATTTTGTCAGGTGCTTAGTACTCACAGAGGCCAGAAGACAGAAGCAGATTCCCTAGAACAGGAGTTAGACAGTTGAGAGCTGCCATGTGGGTGCTGGGAATTGAACCCAGGTCACCTGGAAGCGCAGCCGGTGCTCTTAACTGAGCCGGCTCTTCGGCCTCTTCTTATGAGTAGACACCGTAGCCAGCATCTAAGTGAACGCCGGGTGTGAACCCTGCCACCCCCGAGCCTCAAAGGCCATGGGTGAGTGGAGGATGATGGGTGGGACGTGAAGGGTGGAGAGGCGAGGTCACACATGCTGAGGAGCTACAGGGAGCGGGTGGGTAGTCACGGGTGCAGCGGGAGAATGCAAGGGGAACAGTGGAATCTCCCAGCGTGCATTTGTGAATGACTTGTAGAAAGAGCATGGCGCTACCTTACACCGGCCAGAACGGCTATAGTGAGATGGGAGGGAGTAGCCCGAGCTGCTGGAGAAGTAGACCTCTGAGCCCCAGTGCATTGTGGGTATGATAGAAGATGGAGTGGAAGTGAACAGGTGGATGGTTCCTCAAATTTGCCTAAGGTACCAGAGGCCCTGGGCTAAGTCCTCAGCACGGCATGAACGGGTATGGTGGTGTGTACCTGCAACCCGAGAGTCAGAGGTTCAAGGTTGTCCTCAGGTATATACTGAGTTTGAGGCCAGCCTGGGCTAAATATGACTACTTCAAAAAAGAGAGAAGAAAAGAAAAAAAAGTGGGGGGAGAGGCTTGGAAGTTATTCAAATACTGGTGGGGGAATGAGCCCAAAACAGCACTATTCACCAATGTCAACCAGCGGAAACAATTCAAGTGTTCATCAGCTGTTGAAAAGGTAACCAACTGTATACCTGAAATCTTGAAATGGCATGCTATTCAGCCACAAAAAAAGAAAAGAAAAAATACAACGAAATTCTGGCACATATTATAGCAGAAGTGAACCCCCAAAGCAGCAGTACTCTAAGCCTGGTATGGTGGCAGAACCAAATGTAGGTGACAATGTGTCAGGTTTTTGTTTTGTGTTCTGTTGTTCTTTTGTTTTGTTTGTTTGTACGTGTACTGGTGTTTTATCTGCATGTGTGTCAGATCCCCTAGAACTGGAGTTATACACAGTGTGAGTTACCATGTACGTTCTGGGAATTGAACCCCGGTCCTCTGGAAGAGCAGCCAGTGCTCTTAACTGCTGGGCCATCTCTCCAGCCCCAGAAGTGTTATTTGATACCTATACAGGTGCCTCGTAGCATAGGAGGCCATGAGGAAAGAGAAGGAACCAGCTAATCTCAAATGTGAATCCAGGATTGTAGGTTGGCAGGCAGAATAATGGCTCCTCCAGGACGCCCAAGTCCTTATGCCCAGAACCTGCTGATACCTCAGGTTATGTGAAGGGGTGAGATGAAAGGAGGGAATCAGTGGAGCTACAGCTGGGGACATTAGCTAACCTGGATGATGCAGTAGCCTAACAGGATCACAAGTGGGAAAGGGAGGCAGAAGTGAAACCACAGAGTCCACAGTGTGGTAACTCACAGTACCCTGCCAGCTGTGAAGACAGGAGAGGGAGCCGCAAGACAAAGGATGCTGTGGCACACAGAGCCTGTGGATACTTTGGGTTCAGCCAGTGGAGTCTCTGTCAGGCTGCACACCTACAGAGTGCAATTTTTGTGTTGTTCTGAGTCACAAAGTTGGGGATAATCTGCTATGTGAATGTCAAATTAATTTGGTGGGGGAAAAAGTTGGCAAATAATGGGGAAACCCAACAACCTGGGGAGGCAGTGGGAGCCAACGGTGCAGGGCAGGGCTTTGAAGGCTGAGAGGTCCAAGGAAGTCAGGCTGCCAGGAGGAGGCAGCAGAGACAAAGGGGCCCTGAAAGATGAGCACTATTTGAAGACAGGGAGAGTGTGAACAATGCAAGGGCAAGGGCTGTGTGTGCCAAGATAGTGTGTGGTTAGATGCATGTGTGTGTCCTGTGGAGTGTGTGCTTACATGGCTGAGTGTGTCACGATCAGTGTGTGGTTAGATGGTTGTGTGTGTCCTGCGGAGTGTGTGATTACATGGCTGAGTGTGTCATGATCAGTGTGTGTCCTGAAGAGTGTGTGATTACATGGCTGAGTGTGTCATGATCAGGGTGTGGTTAGATGGTTGCGTGTGGTTGAAAGGCTCTGTGTGTTTAGATGAGCAGGTGTAAGGTGAGGCACGGGATGGGTACCATGGTCATAGCTCAGCTTCAGGGAGCTTAAGCTCAGAAGACTAATGTCCATCCACATGTAGGGCTGGGTACAGCTCCTTGAGTGGCCCTGGGATCGTTCCCCAGCACCACCCTCATCTCCTCACCCCATCCCCCTACACACAGGAGGTTAGGTAGCAGGAGGAAGAGGGCTTCCGAAGTAGGCACATGTAAAGAGGGATCTAGAGGAGTTGCAGGGAAAGGCTTGCACACAGTCCACAGCATGTCACCAGCCCACTCAGGAACGCCCTGACAGTCCACACACGGTGATTCTGGTGATCCAACTCACAGCTTAGCCCTGTATTCAGAGGAGGATGAGGCCAGCGCTTACCATGGCATTCTCTATGTCCACACGGTCTTTCCCTGTAAAAGATCCTCTTTTGACTGGCTGCAGCATTACCACGGAGACCCTTGCAGAAGGCATTCATTAAAGCATGCTTGGGAAGTCTACATCTCCAACACCAGCTCTCTTTGGTCAGGTTTGGGCTATGAAAGCACTGTGGGCCAGCTTGGGGTACCAGGAGGGTAAGGGAGGCATCCAAGGACTGAGAGATGGTTTCTGTGGTTAAGAACACTTACAGAGGACCCACAATCCATTCCTAAGACCCATGTTGGGGGCTGTAGAGATGGTTCAGTTGTTAAAAGCACTGGCTATTCTTCCAGAGGATCCTGGTTCAATTCATAGCACCTACATGGAAGCTCACAACCGCCTGTAACTCTAGTTCAGTGGGATCTGACACCCTCATACCAACATACATGTGAGCAAAACACCAGAGCACATACAATAAAATAAATAATTAAAAAAAAGACCCATGATGGGCCACTCACAAGTGTCTGTAACTCCAGCTCCAGGTGATCTGATGCCCTCTTCTGGCCTCCAAGGGCACTGCATGCACATGGTGCACACACACACACACACACACACACACACACAGACACACACACACATACACATAAATACACACACACACAAACACACACACAGGCAAACACCCATAAACATAAAATAAGTGAATCTTTTTTTATTTTCTTACTTCTTTTTTTTTTTTTTTTTAAGACAGGATTTCTCTATGTGGCCTTGGCTGTCCTGAAACTCATTCTGTCCATTGGCCTTGAACTCAGAGACCCACCTGCCTCTGCCTTCTGAGATCTGGGATTGAAGGCATATGCCATAATATCCAGCAAATAAATGAATCTTAAAAAATAATTATTAAGCCAGGCAGTGGTGGCACACGCCTTTAATCCCAGCACTTGGGAGGCAGAGGCAGGTGGATCTTTGCGAGTTCGAGGCCAGCCTGGTCTACAAAGTGAGTCCAGCACAGCCAGGGCTACACAGAGAAACCCTGTCTCGAAAAACCAAAAAAAAATAAAAATAAAAATAATTAAGTGTGGTGTATATACCTTTAATCCAAGTACTTGGGAAGCAGAGGCACATGAATCTCTGTGATTTCAAGACCAGCACAGTGAGATCCATGATAGCTGGGGTTACATAATGGGATCCTGTTTCAAAAAAAAAAATCTTAAAACAGAAACAGATATCTATTTTTCTATGTCCAAACCTCAGGATCAGCATGAAATTTAGGACATCTAACTCCTTTGTGTGTGTATGTGTGTGCATGTGTGATGTGTAGATGCCTGTGTGCACATTCATGTGTGTATACACATGTGTGTGATGTGTAGATGCCTGTGTGCACGATCATGTGTGTACACACGTGTGTGTGATGTGTACATGCCTGTGTGCATGATCATGTGTGTACACACGTGTGTGTGATGTGTACATGCCTGTGTGCATGATCATGTGTGTACACACGTGTGTATGGAGACCAAGGTCAATGTCAGGTGTCTTTCCTCAATCATGCTCCATTGTCTCCTCCATTTCTTTTTGCAAATATACTTTATTTGACCATATTCATCCTTCAATGCTCCTAACTCCTCCTAGATCCAACCCTACAATCCCCCCGCACTACATTTTTAAAGGACTCATTTACTCTGCTGTGTGGGTGTGAATACGCCATGGCCTGTCGTGAAGGTTGGAGTCTGTTCTGTTCTTCTGCCTTGTTCTAGAGGTGGGGTCTCTCTTGTTCCTGCTGCTGCTCTGTAGATACCACCTCCTCCTGTTTTCACCCCTCCCCCATCTTCCCATAGGAAGCTGGGATTACAGAGTTGAGCTGTGTCAAGCATTTTTATTATCTTATTATTTTCTTTTTATTTGCTTTTTTTGGTGTTTTGAGACAGGGTATCCTCTGTGTAGCTGTGGTTGTCCTGGAACTCACTCTGTAGACCAGGCTGGCATCAGACTCAGAGATCCGCCTGCCTCTGCCTCCTGAGTGCTGGGATTAAAGGCGTGCACCACCACACCCAGGTATTATTATTATTTTCAAACTCTGGCCAAATTGAGCTCAAGTAAGCCCAATAAGAAATTAAATGCCCCAGACTGGCCAAAATAACTCAAAGCTCAAAAAGCCATTGTATATTTCTATATTTCTGAATTCTCTTATTTGAGGGCAGTAATTCTTTCCTTTTTTTTCTTTGTCTTTTTTCACTATCGCTCCCTCTTTCTCCAAGGCCTCACGTTGCCCAGGCTAGCATCAAACTTATTATTTAGCTAAGCGTGAGAATTTGTGATCCTCCTGCCTCCACTTCTCAGCACCTACAACACCATGCGGAGTTTCTACAATGCCGTACACCAAATCTGGGCTCCATGCATGCCCGGCACCACTCTATCAAATCAACTCCGTCTCCAGCTCAGTAATTCCTTTCCTGACAATGAAACATTACGCTTTGTAGTTTCTTTAAAAGCAACAGAATAAGCAGGCCTAATGTTGGGAATATTTGTGACCTGGAGGGAGGTCAGACAGACAATCAAGAAATAAACACCGGATACCTGTGAGAGAGGAAGCTGAGCTGTATGAGGAGAAGGTACAGAGGCAGCTGCTGGGGATGCTGGCCTGCATGTCACAAGAAAGACCTCCCTGACCGTAACATCTGGCCTGAGGAGCAGAACGCCCCAGGCTGGCCCAACACAGCAGAGCAAGGCAGCCCAGGGCAGTGGCAGGGAAGCTCATGGGGTGCCGGAGGACAGTGTGACTTAAGTCTATTAACTTGTAATCGAACCATTTGTAGGGCAGTGTAGATGTGTGTCTTCCACAAGAACTGGAAAACCCAAAGGCTGAAGACTGATGCTGGAATGTATGGAGAGAAAATGGGAACTGTCCAGGCAGTCATTGGTATGTCCTTTCTTAGTTTTGGAAGCTGCAGGCCCTGCACTTCCTATATAATCAGATATATTTATCCCTCTCAGGTCTCTGAGGTGGTTGAAGACTAGACAGCTAGAGTCTCATAGTTAAATTTTGAGTTGTTTAGGAATCAAGAGGGTGTTATAGATCTAAGAAGATACTCTTAAAAGTGTGTTGCAAGATAGTATGAATGTTGAGTCACATATAGACCTTTAAACTCATGGAGTTGGTTAGATAGTAGAATGTTAAAGTCAGGGGCCAAATATGTATAAACTGGACATTGGGAAGGTATACTGGGCCATTTAACTCTCATAAATGTGGCATATTTATATCTATTGTTTTGTATAATACTTACTGTTATAAGAGAAGGAACCATCTGTTGGACTGAAAGGGGAAACTTCTGGGGGGAAGAGGGTGGAAGGGCGGGATAGGAAGGGGGAATAGGGAGGGGTTTGTTACTGAGATGTAACTTGAAGAAAAAAAAAATAAAGTATTTATAAAAAAAAAAAAAGAACTGGAAAACCCGCCCACCCAAGAAAAGCAGCCGGTCTGTGTGGCTACAGAGACCAGCGGCATCTCCGCTGCTAGAGCGCCCCCCCAGTGTCTCTGGGATAAGCTACATTGGCATGGGGGCTGAGCACTTCCTTCTAATTTGGACCAAAACCTTGTATGGGCAAGTCAGCCTTCTCCCAAAGGCCAGTGTGAGATTAGACAAGTCAAGAGAAGGTTATGTGCCTGTATGCAAGCCTCTATTCCTTCTAACCAATGTGCATGTGACAACGTTTTAACTATTTTAACGACCCATGTACATATAAAAAATTTCAGAAAGTCTATAGAGGGGTCTGTATTAACAGAGAAAGAGGCCATTTTAGAAATACAGAACTTGCCGGGCGGTGGTGGCGCACGCCTTTAATCCCAGCACTTGGGAGGCAGAGGCAGGCGGATCTTTGTGAGTTCGAGGCCAGCCTGGTCTACAAAGCGAGTCCAGGACAGCCAGAGATATTCAGAGAAACCCTGTCTCGAAAAACCAAAAAAAAAAAAAAAAGAAATACAGAACTGTTTTGTTTTCTGAGACAGGAAGTTATGTTGCCTAAGCTTGTCTCAAGCTCATTTTGTAGCTGATCCTGATTCCCAATCCTCCTGCATCTACCTCCCCAAGCTGAGATTACAAATATTTGGCACTTCAATTAGATCTGTGAGTTAAACAGGAATGAGTCATCCCACTAAACTGTGGCTTAAGGTGGTAAGAAGCCTGGGAAGGTAAAGGGATTTACTGCCAAGCTGATGATGATGTGAATTCAGTGCTACCACACACCCACACGGCCAGAAAGGAGAGAAACAACTCCTCAAAGTTGTCCTCTAAGCCCCACACAAGTGGCCCAGGGTAGGTGTTCAGGTATACACACACACACACACACATACACACACACACACACACACACACATACACACACACACACGCACACGCGTACACACACACCCACATACACACACGCACACACACCCCCACACAAGCACATACACCCACATACACACACCCCCACACGCACACACGCACACACACAGGCACACACATGCACATGCACACAGGCACACATACACACACGCACACCCCCACACACACACACACACACGCACACACACACCACCCACATACACATGCATACACCCACACACACACCCACATACACACACACACCCACACCCACACACACACCACCCACATTCACATGCACACACCCACACACCCACGCACACACACACACACCCACACACACCACCCACATACACATGCACACATGGTATGACCACCACATTTAATCCCTAACACACACACACACACACACACACACACACACACACAATTTTTGAAATACCATTTAAAAATGGAAGCCATCAAGATGACCAGTACACAAGCATGCTGACTGCGAAGCCTGATGGCCTGAGTTCAATCCTCAGAACAATGGTGGGAAGAGAGAACCAAGGCCCAAGAGTTATCTTCTGACACATCAGCACCTGCACACACACATGCACACAAGAAAATAACAACTGTAATCTGCCAGGTGTTGTAGTGCACACCTGTAACCCCAGCACTCGGGAGGCAGGGAATCTCCGTGAGTCTGAGGCCAGCCTGGTCTACAGATCCTGTTTCAAAAACAAAAACCAAACAAAGAATTGTAATTTTTAGAAAATGAATAAATTAAATGTGGCTCTCATGGAGGAGAGCAGAGGGATAATGAAGTGGAAAGTGTTTGTTGTCATTTAAAGTTTCCAGTGCTGGAAGGTCCTGTAAATCAATGTCTGAAGTGTCCCGCAGACACTTACAGAACTCCAGCCACTCTCAGCAGCTGCCACAGACTCACGCACGCAGAGTGCTTATTAAAACTACCGAGACATTGGCGCTAGGCTCTTTATTATTAATGGGCACTCTGTGGATCTCCAAAGCCTAGCTAAGAGAAAGACACGCCTACTGGGTAGTTGCCTGGTGGGTCAGAGTGCCAGCTGAGGCTGACAGCCAGAGGGCACTCCCAGCTCTGTCACCCACCCCCTGTGCTGGTTTTACCAAGCATGGGCCCGCTCATGCTGAAGAAGAGGGCAGTAAGCACCCCATGGCAGCCTGCAGTCCAGAGAGGCATCAACAGATCTTTCTCGAAGGTGATTTGACAGCCAGCACCAAAAGGCTGTAGAGACCATAGGCTTTGAACCTGCAAGCTCACACGTCAAAAGCTGTCTCCAGGGATTCCCAGAAAGCTGAGGAGGGGGACATTTACCTTGGCATTTCCCAAGAAAGAAAACTTGAGAGTAGAATGAACAATTGTGATTATGGTCATACACACAAACCAGCAGCACACACATGCAAACAAAGGGTGATAGTCTGTCTTCTAAAATAATTGGGAAGAAAACTCTAAAAGATGGGCCGGGGGAATAGCTCAGAAGCAAAGCCCTTGTGCAGCGGGCTTGTGTGTGTGCCTAGAGTGTGTGTGTGTGTGTGTGTGTATCCTGTGGGGCAACAGAGAATATCACTAAAGCATCTACATTATTAGGTTAATATCTTAAAATAGGAACAAAACAAAATAAAAAAATAACAAAGCAAACACTTCCCTAAACTTGGTGGAGGAGGGAAATGAGAAAAAAAGGAAGCTCACTTCTGAGGCCCATTTATTGGCTGAATCATTTGAGAAAGTTACTTAATTGGCTTAGTCCATTGTGTTGCTATAGCAATACCTTAGAGTGGGTAATACCTTTCATGACAGAAGGGAATGACAGCCAGAGAGTGCTAGCGGGGGCTAAGTCGGAGGTTGGGGGGTGAGGTTGGGGGGTGGCCACTTGCCTCCTAGGCAAGATGCCTGGTGTCCTAAGCTTGATCTCCAGCGCTGCAAGACAAAGGAAGGGGAGAGAAGATGCTGAGCTCACATTTACTTATTTACTACCTGTTAACACTGTCTATGTGATATTTAGAAACAGGGTCTCACATAGACCAGGACGGCCTTGAACTTCTGATCCTCCTACCTGCGCCACCAGAGCACTGGTATTACAGTGTGCACCCAGGGCTTCAACATGGTAGGCCAGCACTCTACCCACTGAGCTACAAGCCCCTCCCAGAAGATCAGCATCAGTCCAATCATGAGATGGAACCATCATGGCCTCTCAACACGGTTGCTTTGGGAATTTCATTCCCAACACATGACTTTGAGTGGCACATTCAAACCAGAGCAACAGCTATAAAAGCAACATGAAATAAATTGAACCTGCTTTGAATGGTAGTGGATTTATATTCATACCCAAGTGACCTATATGAAAACACAAATACTATTTCCTCCATAATATCTTTATTACCTAATAAAAGTGTAAACCTGTTGAGAACATGAGCAAAGTACAGAAAAACAAGTGGGGTAAAACACAGCACAGTTGCTTTTAGTGGCAGAACAAGTGTGCTTTACAACTAGCCACTCTTTTCCCTTAATAAAATTCATCAGACATGCCAATAGCCCCCTCCACAGAGCCCAGCTCTAACCTAGCTTTCTGTGTGCTCTTAGAAACCCACACTCCTCACCTGGTGTGGCAGTACAAAACTCTTGGGAGACAGAGGCAGGCCAGTCTCCTTGAATTCAGGGTCAGCCTGGGCTACAAAGTGAGTACCAGGCCAACCAGAGTTAGATAGTAAGACCTGTCTCAAGAACTAAATAAATAGGGCGTGGTGGCGCACGTCTTTAATCCCAGCACTTGGGAGGCAGAGGCAGGTGGATCTCTGTGAGTTTGAGGCCAGCCTGGTCTACAAAGCAAGTCCAGGACAGCCAAGGCTGTTACACAGAGAAACCCTGTGTCGAAAAACCAAAAAAAAAAAAAAAAAAACTAAATAAATAATGAAAATAAAATGCACAAACTTATACAAATTGCAACAATGTATTTACTGAGTTTGTAACACACACCAATGATGCCAGCAAAAGAAAAAAAAAAAAACAATAAAGAGAGATATATAAGAGTTGTCAGATCATGGTCCAAAAAAGTCATGTGAAAATTCCGAGTGCTTGTGAGAAAACAGGTCAAGAGTCTTCTGACCTCAGTGTGTTCAAAATGCAGAATTGCCTTGGAATGTGCGTTTCTGCTTCTCCCTGGTGCAGCAGGCAGCAGTGAGTTCACTTCAGATTATTCATTACAAGTGGTTATTTTTATTTGTTCATACGCCTCTATTGAAAACACCCTGGTGACTGCGCTCTTCACTCATGTGACTCTATTTAAGCCTCAGAATATAAAATTGTCTGATGTTGCGAATAGAGTCGGCTATCGAATGAAACCATCTCATTTGTTGGCTTCCCCCTCTCAGCTTGAACCAGCCCTAGTGGTGACGAGTAAGCAGCATTTCTGCATCGCCTTGAATGAAGTCGTGTAAGTCAAAAGTAGACTGGGCCCATGAAAACGTAAGTGGTAATTTACATTTGGCAGCATATGAGCACCTTCCAGAATAAAGTCGGGACACACACTGCCACATGGGTGAGGTTATGCCAAGTGAAGGAAGCCGCAGCCAGAGGGTGAATGCCGTACAAATGCAGCACCCAGCCTGGATAAATTCTGAGAAACAAGGCAGTTATCACTCAGCAGGGATGAGGGCAACAGAAATGTTGTGAATAAACTCCTGATGGGTACATATTACCAACGTAACTCTAAAGGCTATATTCAAAATAACTAAAATAGAGGACTGTACATACACACATATGTGCATTTGTCTCCTTTTTTGTTGTTGTTTCATTTTGTTTTTTTTTGAGACAGGGTTTCTCTGTGTAGCCCTGGCTGTCCTGGACTCACTTTATAGACCAGGCTGGCCTTGAACTCACAGAGATCTGCCTGCCTCTGCCTGCCAAGTACTGGGATTAAGGGTGTGTACCATCACTGCCCGGCCAGTCTCCATTTTTTTTTTTTTTTTTTTGGTTTTTCGAGACAGGGTTTCTCTGAATATCTCTGGCTGTCCTGGACTCACTTTGTAGACCAGGCTGGCCTCGAACTCACAAAGATCCACCTGCCTCTGCCTCCCAAGTGCTGGGATTAAAGGCGTGCGCCACCACCGCCCGGCCCAGTCTCCATTTTTTAAAGTGACTTATTTTTATATATATAAATGATTTGCCTGCATGAATATCTGTGCATCGTGTGTACAGTGCCCAGGGGAGCCAGGGAGAGCATCAGATCCCCTGGAACTGGAGTTACTGGTTGTGAGCCCACATGTGGGTACTGGTAATTGAACCTAGGGCAGCCAGTGTTCTTAACTACTGAGCATCTTTCCAATCTTAAGACTCACAATTCTTAAGATGTTAATCCCTCCAATTTATGGTAATGCCAATGCAATATCGGTCCAATCCCATCAGGCTAGTCTGTGGTATTAACAAACTAATTCTGAAGCTTATGTACAAAAGTACAAGAACAGCCATCACAACTCACCAGATGACCCCTAACCCTAACCCCGACCTTCGTAAAGAGGAGTGTAGCATCTGCAAAGCCATAGAAGCATGTCAGACAGTGGGACAGAGAGCCCTGAAAGACCCACAGATGCCACCACCAACTGATGTTAGCTGAAGGGGCACACTGCCTGGAACAGCTAAGGGGCCACAGACCTGCCATAATACAGCTGACCTTCCAAAACAAAGTACAGGGGAGGGGGAACTCTTAAGATCCAGAAAGGATAAGGGGACTTCATTAAAATTACAAGTGTTTTCTCTTTGAAATACACTCTAAAGAGAATGCTGAGAAAATCCATAGACTGGAAGAAAATATTTCCAAAATACAGATCTGATGACAGACTGTAGATGACACCAACAACAGGGAACCTCAACACCAAAGAACCACAAAGGATCTCTCTATTCTCCCTCAGGCTCACTCAGCTTTCTTTGGGGAGGGAGACACCACCTAGCTACTTCAACTCAACTCTGACGTTTTACAGCTGGAGCTAGTAAGCACCGGATCCCACACTCTTAGGGCTCAATCCTTCAGGGCTGCCCCAAACTTCATATGCCAACAAAGGCTATGGGCGGTTTCTTTGAATTTCTGACTGACTGGCCAGAAGTCGGGGGTTCCTAAGAGACCACTCTTTAGAGTCAATTCATTTGCTAGGATGGCTCACAGAACTCATGAAAACTGATTACTATCGGAGACATTCAAAAGGATGCAGATGAACAGCCAGATGGAAGGATGCATGGGGCAGACTGCGGGGGAGGGACAGGAGCTTCTATGCCCTCTCTAAGCACACCTCCCTCCAGAAGGCTGCATGTGTTCAGCAATCTGGATGCTCTCTAAACCCTGGCCTTTTGGATTTTGATGGAAGCTTCCTTGCACAGACATGACTGATTACCTCACCGGTCACTTGGGATCAAATCAGTCTCCAATCCCATGGCCTGCTTTCATCCCTGGTTTGGTTAGGGTTTCCACTGCAGTGATAAAACTGGGAAGGGTTTATTTCCACTTATATCTCTCAGGTCACAATTCACCACTGAGGGAACTGAAGGCAGGAACTAGGGCAGAGGCCATGGAGGAAAGCTACTTACTGGCTGGCTCCCCTGGATTGTTCAAACAGCTTTCTTACACAACTCGGGACTGCCTGTCCAGGAGTGGCCCCACCCCGACCCCACCCCCCAATAGGCTGGCTCCACCCACATCAATTGTTATTTAAGAAATGCCCCACCCCCAGCGGCTTGCCTACAGACACATTTTCTCAATTGTGGTTCCCTCTTCTCAGACAACTCTATCTTGTGTCAAGTTGATAAACTCACAAACACAGGTACATTTTAGTCACGCTGTGGGCTCTCTGAGAAGGGCCAAACCCCAAAGCCCAGCAGCCCCCAGACACTCAAGTCACTCAGGGGACAGTAAGTTAGGACTCTGTTCCAGTAAACAGGGATGAAAACCAAATACACATTTCTTACTATGTCACAGTATCACCCACAACCCAATTCAGAAATTGCCAAAGTAGTTGGGACAAATTTACAAAGACTATACAGAGATGGCAAATCAGCATTTGGAAGGTTGTACAAAAGCCTGACCCCAGTGACAAACCACTTCCAAGAAGGCCACACTTCCTACTCTTTCCCAAACAGTTCCACCACCTGGGGACCAACCGTTTAAATATATGAGCCTATAGGGCCATTCTCATTCAAACAAACGACCATAGCTCATTTGAGGGGATTTCAAGTTCAAACAAACTGAAAAAAAGATGCTACAACAACACACTCATTCGAAGAGTTGGATGGTCTTTAAGCAACAATGAAAAAGTTTGCAAAGTAACAGGGCTCTCATTCACGGATAAAATGGTGCAGCTACTCCGGCATTTTCTTATAAAGCTAAACACAATCTTCTCAAATAATTCAATAGTCACATTCATAGGTAATTATGTCTATACGCAAACCTGCACAAAAATATAGTGAAGGGTTATGCATAATTGACAAAAACTGGAAGAAACCAAAATCCTTCAATAGCAGAATATATAAACCAAGTGTGGTATAGCTATCCAGTGGACTATTACTAGGCAGTAAAAAAAATGTGAGTCATAACTCATGAGTGACATGAAGGAATTTCATGTACATATTGTTAAATAAGAGAGCCCAATCTAAAGAGACTACACACCGAATGGCTCACATTCTGTGACATTCTAAATGAGACGGGTCAGCAGTAAAAGTATATGTTACACAGGCCGGACAATCTGACTTTCGTCCCTGGAGCCCATGGTGCAGAAGAGTCAACTCCTGACAGCTGTCCTCTGACCTCCACACACAAACTGCAGTATGTACATGCCAATACTCATATATACACATACAGTAAATAAAGGAAATGTAGACACTAAACCGTCTGTCAAGCAGAGGGTACCTGGGAAGAATGCAGATCCTGAGAAAAGCACCTGACTGCACACAATGCACAGAAGGGCTTTGAAGAAAGAAAAGAAGTGGAGCCGGTTAAGACCAGAGGGAAATAACTGCCGTCCGCTATTGGACGGACTCCTTCCCAATGGGCGTGGGCTAGCAGTTCTGATACCACAGCATACGCTTGTTAGGATTGAACAACTAAGTGGATGCATGGTAAACCTCGGGAGCCAGGTTTCTTACTGTTGGAGGGTGATTTACAAACAAGCCTGGGGAAGTGGCTGGAATCGTTACTGGAGACATCATGGGAACTCATGTGTAGCTTGATAAATGGCTGCAGGTGGTTCTTTGTAACAATTTTGACAGATCTGTGGGTGTGCATGTGTGTGTGTGTGTGTGTGTGTGTGTGTGTGCGTGTGGTGTGCTGTGTGTGTTCATGTTCCCAGCTATATTTCTTGCCTCTGCCAAGTGAGTCATGCTCCCTTCCTTGGAAGTGGGGTAACATATACATCCAGCATGGCCACAGACAGAGCATGGATAACAAGTCTAGAACTCAGGGCAATTGCTGGAGGGTGGGGGACAAGGATCAAAACTAAAGGCCCCTGCCTGCCCAGCACTGGTTCAGATACTCTAAAAATAAGGAGCCACCAGAAGATGCCCACTGGTCCAAAGCTGAAATTCACTCTAACATACATAGAAATTAAGGATATTGTGACAGATAGCATCTCGATTGCCCTAGTGGGTTCACTGGGACCACACTAGGTTAACAACATTGGCTCAGTAAAGCCAAGTACCCTTGGTGGAGATGCAAAGACATGATATGAAAGCCGAATAGAAAAGCATCTCACATAACGCTCCAAGCCTATTAAAAGAGGTGACTGTGTGTGGTCAGTGTGGAGCGAACCATAGAGACCTGCCCTTTCACACTTCAGACAAGGGACCTTCTGAGCAGGCCTGGGACTACTCCCTCAGCTGCCGCTCTGGTTCCAGGGGTGACTCATGAGACACAAGACAAAAGATGTGAAAATGAACTAGACTATGAACTTTGGCTTCATCGCTCCATGGGGCTTTGAGGCAATCACCTCAGCTCTCTGATCCTGCTTCCTCATAATAAACAGGACACCCTATTTCTTCAAATGGTAATTCGTGAGACCATAGGACACGTGCAGTCAGCAGACTGGCAAGTGTCACAGCAGTTCTCAAAGTGGAGTTCCCTTTCACATGAGGGTCCCTGTGACTGTCTACTGGTATATTTTTCCAACTAGTATTGCTATGTAGACCAGGCTGGCCTCAAACTTGCTATGTAGACTTGAACTTCCTTGAACTTAATGTCCTCCTGCCTCTGCTTCCCAAGTTCTGGAACTCCTTTCAAATATTTATCCCAAAGCTGATGACATGAGACCCGTTATCGCTTGTTAAACCAAGAAAATTTAAAAATATATAAAACCATTATGCTCTTTTCACCTAAAACAGTGTTTTTCATGAACAGGTTTTGACAAATTATCTTTGAGACCCTCCAATCATCTTTACATGGGTAAGTGGGTCCAGAGACCAAACGTTTGGGGACCGCTGCACTTTACACAGGAACCGGGTGTGTTGTCGACCGGAAGGCCAGCGTCTCAGTTTTTCCGGAGCTGAGAGCTGACAGTCCTGCCAACCCAGCAACATTTGTACCCATTGCCCGGGTCCTTGCAAAGCCCTCCCACTGGGAGGCAGCAGCCGCAGCGACCTTGGCAGAGGTCAAGGGCGGGAGGCACAGAGGCTGCAGGCTAATATGCTCATGCAGGCCCCGGCGACCAATCTGGCCACCGCCTTCGCCGCGCGGCGCGTCCTGGGGACCTGAACTCACAGCCTGGCCAGCGCCGCCGCTCCGCGCAACGCGTTCCGCAGCACACACAGCGCCATCTTCCCGACGTGGCCCGCCCCGGCCCCGCCCCGCGGGACTCTGTCACGCCCACCCAGCCCCGCCCCGCCCCGATGGCCCCTCCCCGCCGCTGCTCGCCTGTGGCTCTGAACCTTCTCTGCACCGAGGCTTTGGTGACCCAACCCGACTCTTGCCGCGCTTCTGAAGCGGGCTAGGGAAACTTAGATTCTCTCTGGCAGAGCTGATTCAGAGTTCCGAGGGGCTCCTTTGTTGTTTTTGAGCGAGCTGCAAGTGGTCAAAGCAAAGGCGCATAGTGCAGGCTGGGCCCCCAGCAGGCCCCTTCACTCTGTCTACGGGGGCTTCCAGCAGCCGAGAGAAGCTGGGGTTCCGCTGGCCCGTCTTCCCTAATCCAATGGAACCCCACTCACTGTCTAGTCCTTTCCACGGTCCACCCCCACCATTCCTCTGTCTCCTAGCTCTGCAGTTTGTTTTTAGTTGTCACTACCTTCCATTCGTTCTTGAATTTACACTTAAGGCGAGCTGGATTAAAAAGCTAGGTCCCAGAAGCCCTTCGCAGCCAGAGTGGGAACCTGGATGCCGAATGTCTGCAGGACTGAGTTATTGCTTTGTGATACCAACAGGACTGTTCAACCCCTCTAAAGCCCCCACATCCACCAGGCCTCTCCGGCCTGCACCCGATAAGGTCCACTCCACTTTCTACGACCCCAGCCTGTGCTCCTTCCAGCCAAAATGGAGCCTGAGGCAAACGAAGTATCAGGAACACTCATTCCATCCCTAACTTACATATCGATACTTTGTGTTTAGGGTCTGAGCTGGCAGGCCATGTCTTCGGATTCTAGATCATACCTTCTTATGACCATCCAAAAATCAAAACATAATTCTGGGGGGCTCTGAGTTTTTATTTCTCAAGTCTCCTAAGTCACATAAAACTTCGGTTACATGCACACGAGACAATATTGCCATTTTTGCACCTGAGGAGGCCAGAGGGGTGGGGACAGCTTTGAAAGAGGATGGTGTGGGGGAGGGTGAAAGTCTTCAGGGCAAAGTAGAGCCTGCATAGAGAAAATCCGAGCCATGTACGGATCTGAGAACCACCTGGGCCCAGATATAAGTGATCCAAACGCCTTTTAAATAATGTCCTTGGGAATAGAATTTAGGGCCTCATCCATGGCAGGCGGGCACTCTACCACTGAGCTCCAGATTGCTGAAATCTTGACATTGTAGTTCAATGTCCTAGATAGACGTGAGTTATTTTTCACCACATGGCCTTGTAATTATCGTGAAAACGCAATTAATTTTCAGTTTGTCTTACGATGTGTAGCTTTGTATTGGAGGTGCCACATGCACACATCCTAGGACATCGGCTGAAAATATCTGATCAACCTCACTGTTTGCTGTAACATTTAAATAACTTTCCAGTGGGAAAGGGCAGACTTATTAGGAAAATGAAGCCCTTTATTCTTTCGTTAGGAACCCAAAGGCTCTTTATCACAATCCATTCTTTCCTTCCTTTTGCTGTCTGGCCGGATGTAGGGTTTTTTCACCAAAGTTGAGTCTCAAAGGCTGAGCGGGCTGGTGTCACTGGTTTCAAACTTCAGAATGGCGCACTTAGAAAGAGGCCTATTAGAAGTTCTGTGGAATGGTTTTTAAGCAGTGGCACAGATAGAACTTGGCTCTGAGATCATTGCTGCCTCCTGCTGCTAAGATACAAAACCCTCCCAGCCGTGCTCCCGGGCCGCGCTGCCTTTGATAAGGGTGATGGCTGCGTCTGGCTCCTTGGGGAGAGAGGACCAGACGTCTCTCAGATTTAGGCCAAATGCAGAATAACTAATGGCTGCGTCGTGAGGCTGTCAGGCCTTAACTCCCTCTCTTTAAGCTGAGGAAGTTGGACTACATAACCTTTAAAATGCCTTTCAGCTCCGGCAGGCTTGGGTCTGATTTTATGACTATGTGGTTTTCCAACCTGCCCTTCAGCACCCCCTGGGATCAGAATTCTGGTCATGGTCTCTGCTTTGTCTCTGTAGCTCTTCTAGTATTCATCTATTTAATTTATTTGGTTTTTTGTGGGATGATTCATATAGCCCAGGCTGGCCTCTTACTTGCTATGTAGTTGAAGCTGGACTTGAACTCCTGATGCTCCTTCCTGCACTTTCCCAAGTGTTGGGATTACAGCCATCTTGGTTTTATGAAGTGCTAGGAATCGAACCCAGTGCGTGCTAGTCAAGCACTCTACCAACTGAGTTGCTTCCCCAGCCTCAGTTTCTGGATTTCCAAGTGTGGTTTGGTTTATACTGGCCTCCAAAGATGTTTGCATCCTAACCGAGAGAACCTATGAATGTCTGTCACTCAGGAGGTATGATGAAGAACCTCAAGATGGAAAGATTATCCTAGATTATCTGGGGGGGAGCCAATGTCATCATAAACATCCCTGCAAGGAGTAAGCAAGAGAGTCAAATCACAGTGCAGATATGAGACACGGAAACACAATAGGGCCTAAAGTGAGGCACAGTTAAGGAAGGCAATGTGACCCCTAGAAGCTAGAAAGGCGGCAGAGGGACTCTTCCCTTCAGCATCCTGAAGAAATGCAGCCTGCTGACACCTTGAACTTATCCCCATGAGAGCTATTTTGAGCTTCTGGCCTCTAGAAGTTTAAGATAGTAATTGTTACATTGTATTAAGGAGAGCCATTAAGTTTCCGGTAATGGATTACAGAAGCAAAGGGACCCCGAGGTACCTGCCTAGTAAACATAAAACCCTTTCAGAGTTCCTCTGCCAAAGAATGGCTCTTAAAGAGTGATTGCAAGGCATGTGAAGGGGCTTGGGATGTAGCTCAGTGGGTAAAATGCTTGCCTGTCCTGCATGAGATCCTACGTTCTATGCCAAGTGCATAGATAGGGGCACACTTATCTCAGTTAAGAGGTGGGGGCAAGATGGGGCTAGAGAGATGGTTCAGGGATTAAGCATTTGCTGCTCTTGCACCAGACAGAAGTTAAGTTCCCACACCCACACATGACTCACACATGGTTACATCTGTAGTAACTCCAGTTTCAGTGGATCTAATGCCCTCTTTTGACTCTGTGGACACTAGGCATGCATGTAATTCACTTAAATACAAGGAGGAAAAAATGCATCTGTACACATAGAATAAAAACAAATAAAAAGATTTAAAATAATTCAACACTATCCTCAACTACATAGTGATCTTGAGGCCAGCCTAGTTACATGACATCCTGTCTCATAAAAACTAAATTTCAAAGGGGCTGGGCATTGTAGTGCACACCATTAATCCCAGCACTCTGGAGACAGAGGCAGGCTATCTCTGAGAGTCTCAGGCCATCCTGGTCTACACAGTGGGTTCCAGGCCAGCCAGGGCCACACAGTGAGACCCTGTTTCAAGGTGGGGTAGGGCAGTGAGATAGTACTTGCCTTATAACCCTTAATTCCTGAGTTCAATTCCTGGGATCCACAGGGTGTAAGGGGAGAACTATTCCCAAAAGCTGTTCTCTGACCTCCACATGTATGCTGGAGCTATGTCCCTCCTCCTGAACTCTCACATACAATAAATAAATCAAAAAGTACATTATATAAAATAACACAAGAGATGCTGGGCGGTGGTGGCGCACGCCTTTAATCCCAGCACTTGGGAGGCAGAGGCAGGCGGATCTTTGCGAGTTCGAGGCCAGCCTGGTCTACAAAGCGAGTCCAGGACAGCCAGAGCTGTTAAACAGAGAAACCCTGTCTCGAAAAATCAAAAAAAAAAATCAATGAAAATAACACAAGAGCTTATAAGAGCAAGAAGCAGTGCTTCCAGTACTAATGTAAAACTCATACAACTCCCCGCCTCTGCCTCCTGGGACGACAAGGGGTGTCCTGTAGGCATAAGGTTATTGTGAAATTCAAATGCTCATCTCTGTACCCCCATATCCAGTTGCAATTCTTGATCTAAGAATCTAATGTCTCAATGTTGTGTGAACACTGTTCCCCAGTTGTCCCCTGATATGCCAATAAAGCAGCTTACAGCCAATCACTGAGCAGGAGAGAAATTGGGCTGAACTTCTTGCCCTCCAGGGGAGGAGTTAGAAGAGAAAGTGGGGGATTTTCAGAGACTGGCAGAGGTGCTGGACATGAAGAGAAATTCAGCTGAATCAGGAGCCACAGAGTGCGAGTATGTCTGGGATTTACACTGGGGGGGAAGCCAGATTAGTTTAGGGGGTTAAGAATAGAGTGGTAACTGCTCAGTTTTTGTGTTGTGAAGCCTGTTTAACAAATAATATAACAGAGTCTTAATTATTTGGGTGATAGCTGGGTTAAGAGGTAAAGTGAGAAACAGACACAATTATATAAAGATACACTAGCAGTGCCCCTCCACTCCTGGCCTGGTGATGGAATCTATCATAGAAACAGATGGAGCCCCCAGGGTATAAGGAGGCTCTCCGCCCTCACATGACTGCTGAACTGGGGCGGGGGACTGATATATAGGGACACTCCACTCCAGAGGAGTGAGATGGAAGGGATAGAGGGTAGAGGGTGGGAGGGCAGGAGTGGGAGGGGTGGAAAGAGGACACTGTGTCAGAGATGTAACTTGAAGTAATAAATAAATATTTAAAAAAGAAAGAAACAGATGGAAGTGCATTCCCACAATACTCAGGAGGCTGGTGGAGGAATGCTCAAAGACACCCTCAGCTACATAGTAACTTCAAGTCTGGCCTGGGCAACTTAACAAGCCACTGTCTCAAAAACCAGAATAAAACAGGGCTGAAGATGTCACTTGGTGGTAGAGCACTTGTCTAGAATCCCCAAGGTCTTGAATACTAAAACCAAACCAAAGCAAAGCAAACAAAATCAAGCCAGCCTATATAAGTGCAGTTATTTATTAAGAGTGCATGTGTTGGGCTGGAGAGATGGCTCAGAGGTTAAGAGCACTGGCTGCTCTTCCAAAGGACCTGAGTTCAATTCCCAGCACCCACATGGTGACTCACAACCATCTATAATGGGATCTGGTGCCCTCTTCTGGTCTGCAGGCATACATGTAGACAGAACACTGTATACGTAATAAATAAATAAAATCTTTTAAAAAAAAAAGAGTGTGTGTGTCTCTATGTGTGTGTGTGTGTGTGTGTTCTTCTATCATCTGTCTACCAAGAAATCTGCACTCACCTAGAGAAATATATATACACTGGGAGAAAAATACATAAAACATAGTTAGAAGGAGCTCACCCAAATAATTAGGTTATCTTTTGGTGTTAAATTTCTCCCCGTACCCCTATTTTCACCTAGAGAGATATATATACACTGGGAGAAAAATACATAAAACATAGTTAGAAGGAGCTCACCCAAATAATTAGGCTATCTTTTGGTGTTAAATTTCTCCCCGTACCCCTATTTTCAATTTGGTGTGTTTAAGTTTGTCTTAATAAACATCTATTATTTTCTATACAATACTAAGCAGGATTTTTTTTTTTCAAGGAAAAAGTAAGACTTGGAGAGATGGCTCAGGAATCATGAGCACTAGCTGATCTGGCAAAGAGCCTGGATTCAGGTCCCAGCACCCACACAGCCACTAACAACCATCTGTAACTCCAGTTCTAGAGGATCTGATGCCCTTTTTGGGCCTCTGTGGGCACTACACACATGTGGTGCACATACATACATACAGACAAAACACCCATATACATAAAAGTAAATATTTAAAAATAGATTTGCAAGAAAAACAAACATTTTTCAGAGCTCACTGTGTGTCAGCCACCGCTGATGGGATACAGGAATGAGCCAGGAAATGGTGCTGCCTTCACTTGATCATTAAGAAGTGCTTTGCTCTTTAAGACGAGCGAAAATAAGGCTGAGGGTCCCGGGGAACCTCAGGCTTGCCAACAGTACCAAGGCTGTCTTAGTTAGCTGGTGGGCTTCACTCCTGGGTCAGGGTCCCTTGTACCACGTGGATAGGGGTGCAGAGATTTGGCAAATGAGGATTTAAGAGCAGCCTGGAGCAATTAGATCACATGAGGTCCCAAATGTCTCATTTATCAGGATAAATCCAAATTTGACTCCTATTGCTAAAAGAAAAAGTAAAAAGCGAGGTACATACTTCTTACAAGCTGACCCCGGGGGTGTTCTCATGCTGTCTATTATCAGCAACGAACAGATCTGACTCTTTTCCAAACAAGACTGGCAGGGCCTGCGGGGTCTGTCAGAGTCAGGCTAATCCTCCAATCATCTGCTTGCCCTACCTCAGTCATAGAAAAGCGTTGGTAATCAGCAGGCTAACAACTTTCTTGTCTGGTGCATTAAAGATAATTCCACATGACTCAGAGGGTCTTACCCAACAGTCCCATGGGGGTTCAGCCTTTCATATTGCTGGGCGTCACTTCCATTAAGGCTCCCAGCTGTCAGTGGGACAAGTGAGTCACGGGGTCCCTGCTCCAATCAGGGCACAGGCCAGACTTCAGGGGATCTTAATACAACATGGGACAGAGAACTCACAACACTCAGCAGCTACAACATGGAAAATGGTATTGCACACTGCACATGCCAAGGCGTGCCCAGGCAAGTTACTGAGCTCAGCTTCCTAACGGTCAACCTGCAGGGTCTCCTTCATTTCATTTTCTTATCCAGAAGGTTTAAATGTATTGTTTTGAATAACTAATGTACACATAGAGCTAAAAACCACTGTTTTGCACCAAAACAGTGTAATTTTTAAATAGCAAAAAAAAGGACATAAAGAAAGCCTTGCATCCAGGCGTGGTGGCGCATGACTTTAATCTCAGCACTTGGGAGGCAGAGGCAGGAAGATCTCTGTGAGTTTGGGGTCAGCCTGGTCTACAGAGTGAGTCCAAGACAGCCAAGAATATACAGAGGAACCCTGTCTGGAAACACCCCCCCCCCCAAACAAAACCCCAAACCAACCAAACAAAACGATGGCCTATATTGCAATGTATCATCTTTCTTACTGACAGTGTACCTTGAAGAGGCTTCTTACAAAACTACCTTAACAAAAAGCACCTTAGGTGAGAAATGGTTCGTTTCAACTATTACAGACTATGGTCCATCACCACAGGGAAGTCAGGGCAGGGACCTGAAGCTGCCAGTCACACCCACAGTCCAGAGCAGAGCAATGACTTCATGCCTCCTCCTGCTCAGCTTGCTGTCTCTACACATACACTTTGAGACCAAACCCAGGCAATGCTACCACCACAGTGGCTTGGTCTTCTCACATCAGCCTGCATAACCAAGACCAGCCTCCACAGAGGGGCCACAGGCACGCTCATCTGGACATTCCCTCACTGAGACTCTTCCCAGATGATTCCAGATTGTGTCAAGATGACAACTAACCACCCACCCCGGGTACAGTATGACCCAAGTTCGGTTCCAGCCTCACATCAGCCGGCTCCCAACTGCCTGCAACTCCAGCTCCAGGGAATCTTTTCTGGCTTCTGAGGGCAGTGCACACATATGGCACACATTTGCACAAACACATAAATAAAGAACACCAACCACCTCACATGTGTTTTAGGCACTTTGCAAAACCCTAGCACACACAGGGACATTCAGATTTTTGTGCAAAAGATAAGAAAATGGGGGCTGGAGAGATGGCTCAGCGGTTAAGAGCACTGGCTGCTCTTCCAGAGGTCATGAGTTCAATTCCCAGCAACCACATGGTGGCTCACAACCATCCATAATGAAATCTGGTGCCCTCTTCTGGCCTGCA
>CAJQZJ010032066.1:6938917-6955247 GCA_907164525.1 Lophiomys imhausi | reverse complement strand
ACAGAACACTGTATAAATAATAAATAAATCTTTAAAAAAAAAAAAAAAGATAAGAAAATGTGTACATAAAAACATTAAAGACAAATCCAGAGAAAGTGCCAACAGAAACTGAGAAATGGTTTCAGGCTTCAGAGAAGCTGGCTTCCCTATCAAATTCACTTTTTTCCCTTTGAGGCTAGGTATCATTATGGTAGCCTGGGTAGCCTGGAGCTCATTCTGTAGACCAAGTTGGCCTTGAACTCACAGAGATTGACCTGCCTCTGCCTTCTGAGTGCTGGGATCAAAGGCATGCACCATCACACCTGGCTCTAGTTCAAACTTTTATACACTGGTAAACTTGGAAAAATATTTTCACACCATACCTTAAAAAAACAAAGAAAATTACAGCTGGGAAGCTTGTCTATTTCACACAGTCCTCAGTTTAACTTTGCAAAATCTAGTTTTTGCTTCTTTCTTTTCTTCCTTTAAAAGCTTTTAACTTATTGACCTCAGTATTTTTGCTACATCCATTGCTAGGATCAAATCCTTACACTTTTCAAAAGCATTCCTTTAACTGAGGTCAAAACCAATGTGAAATATGAGGAAGTTATAAAAAGACTAAAATCTAGAACAGCCATAACCCTGATGTACTTTATCCAAATTTTTGTAACTTTGAAGTGCACTGGCTACAGAAAGAAGGCAGGGTTTTATGTTCCAGCCAGAGGAACCAAGCACAAGAAAGAATGAAGCAATATTATTTCTCAATTTCATAGCCAACTTCTCAATCCAAAAAAAAGAAAAGAAAGAAGTTGAGGAGCAGGCAGGCATAGCCAACAAAAACAAACCACTGCCATTGTTTTCCTAGAAAACAATTCCTTGAGATCTCCTTTTTCCCAAAGTGGGGTGGGTGGGAATCATTTTCTCAGTTTACTTTCTAGGAGAGAAATTTGTAGAACCAACAAGTGGACCCAGACAATCCCTGCACTCGGGCTGTGAGTGGCGTCATTACACTAAGTAGCTCATGTCTGGCATAGTTCACTGTCTGGCATAGTCTGATCTTGTCCAACTTCTGTCAGATTCCCCATGGCCTTGAACTGTGTCCCACCTGAATGATCCAGAGAGAGGGGATTCATTTGCATGGCTGGAGACGATCGGCTCCTGGAAGACTGATATCCAAGTACAGAGGCTTGATTCTGGGTGGGAGAGTGATGGACGACTGTATGCACGCTGACTGTCATGTGGTCAGTGTGGTGGCAAAGTGCCATTGGCTTTGAGATTGGGCTATTTTCAACTGTAGACCTGGAGGAGCCTTGCATGCTTCTGTTTGTCCTGTTATAATTCCAGCAAGAAAAGCATGTCTCAGCAAAACCCTCAATGTCTAGGAGGAAGAGAGGTCCACGGAGAGGAGTTGCCACCCAGACCTGCAGTGGGACAAAACTGTCCCAGCATGGAGCCCAGCCCAGATCAGAAACAAGATCACAGCAGCAGAAGTAAATGCTGTCTACAGTCATCCCTGGAGGACCAGGGCTGCACTGCTCTCTGAGATCGGTATTTGCCCTGTAAGGGCTGTCTGTAAGGGTTGTGGTTCTGTATGTCAGGTAGGCAGGGCCATGTGCAGTGTCTGGTCTGAAGCAGCATGTCAGCGTGGTTCTCTTTGGAAAGCCCCTCTGCCAGCTTCTGGGATCATTCTCATGACCACCTGCCCTGCTGCCATGATGGACTCAGGCATGAGCATGTGGTCCAACTGTGCGGAGTCCATGTTGGTGGTGGAGCGGATCACTGGGTGAGCGTGGAGCCTCTTCTCCCACATCAAGAGCAAGCATTTCCATATAGACTGCTTTGGGGAAAAAGTCTGTCCAACAACAGGAAAAAAGTGAAGGCAAGAGATAGAGTTGGGGGAGAGGAAAACAAGGGAGCACCGGCCTCTCTGTTTCTTGACCATGCGTGCCATGTGACAGCCGTGTCATGGCCCTGCCACCATGACTTCTCCACCGTGACAAACCATAAAACTGTGAGCCAAGTGACCCCCACCACTTACATTGCTTTTGTCAGGTATTTTGTCTACAGCAATGAGAAAAGTAACTTGGTCCTGCTTCCATGTGAGGCTGTGACCAGGGGAAAGGGTGGGGGAAAAGCCAGAGCTGAAAGTGTTCTCTCTGTGATGTTCCATTCATGCAGAAAACTCTCGAGAGGCAGAGCGCATCCGAGGATACAGCCTCTAAGTGGCACATGACCACTAAAGGTCAGGCACTGTGTCTTCCACTTGACCATCACCTGGCTTTCTGTGGGGCTAGGAGGCATCTGCTGACCTTCCTCTCTAAAGCTGAAACACTGTGGATTCTCTGTGGGCTCTTTAATCATGAGCTGGGCAGGAACTTAGGTAGCCCAGAACTAGGAGAAAACATCAAAACCTAGCACTCAGATCCCTTGTGGCAGGAAGATTATGTGTTTTCCTGACTGAAGCCAAGAGTTGCCCATGTCTGTGTCTTCTCAAAAAATGTGGTTATCTGCAGAAGCTGAGCCTTTGTTCCTTCCAGTCTGAAGGAGTTTGTTCAATACACCATCAGTGTCAAACCCATTGACATCCAGATATCACATTAACTATAGGAAATCCATTCCTGGGCTCAATGTCCATCCAGTTTTGCCTAACAGACAAAACAGCACCACCTGCCTTTGCCCGAGAAGCTCCACACACCCCATTTGGTGATGGAGGTTTGGGTGAGGATGGCTGCTGGAGCTGGACCGACCTGTGATATCTGCAACTCAACCACCTCTTCAGTGATTCCAGGTGTGAAGGCTGTGCCGATGAGACCTCCTGTCCTGCCTGGTGTGAACATGGGACACAGGTGTGAACTGAAGGCTACACCTGGAGCAGCTCTTCAATCCAGAGCCACCTGGCTGTTCAGACAGCTGGTGACACAGTGTACAGACAGGTTCATTGTGGCCCTTGACCTCTGCATGACCTGCCTTCCATGAACACCTTTTCCACTTAGTTGGAGGTCCCAGTGCCTTGCCTGGTCACAAGCACCATCTTCTTTGACTAAAAGGGACTCAAACTTGTTCTCCTCCCTCAATCAGCATCTCAAATGGAACCTCAAATGAACTATAGGTCAGTTCCTTCTGGGATGCTGGGAGCAAGATGATGTGTACAAGAGGCTCCCATCTGCCAGCATGTCTTACCTCCAATAGCTTCTCTTTTCCTCAGTAGTCACTTCATGATTTTGAGAAAAAACAAACAGTAAGTTACTCTTTATAATATCTAGAAAATACAAACCTAGGAAATCTGATAAAATTGACATAACTATTTCAATATTGTGAGGGGCAAGAGATATTGTGATTGTAAAATAACATCTCCCAGTTTTCTCTCAGCCTTTTGTCATTTGCTAGCAGAATTTCACATGTATTTATTCACAGATAACTATAGCAACCAAAGGTTAAATATTTGAATGTAAATGCAAGTCAGAAAGGATTTAAGGTAGATTTTGCCAATTTCTCAGGGCTTTGAAAACAGGCTGCATCTTCCAGGGTAAGGGGGCAAATCTTAGGCACAGCTTGAGAGTGTGTTCTTCCCTTAGGGGAGCCTTTACCCAAGGCCATCTTTGAGTCAGGTGTTGGGAGATGCCAAGCCTCCAGGGACTTGCCTGCGAGGCATGGAGGATATGCTTAGGGATTGCTGGAGCTTGGAGCCTGCAGAGAACCTGGAGACTCCTGGGTGCCTGTGCCTGCCAAAGGAGCAATCGCTGCAAGCCATCCCAGGACGTCACCCCAAAATCATCAAATTAGCCACAACCCTGAGTCCAGATGAGCAGAGAAGGTAGATCTCAGGGGGGCAAGCACTCTGCACCCACCAAGGGGAACTGGGCAGCCCTCTTGTCTGTACCAATCCATTGGCTGCTGTTATATGGCTAGCACGTGCTACCACCCTGACCAATATGAAGAATCCTCAGCTAGGATTCTCACCCGAGGTAGAAGTAAGCCAGGAAATGATGCCCAAAACGAAGCTTTGAAGAGCCTGTCACCGCCAGGGAGCTAACCTGCAGATCCAGCAGGGAGGCTCTGTCAGGGCATATCATGGCCAGGCAGCAGGCTGTTTCAACATTGTTTCTCAGAAGTTATTAGTAAGGCTACACTGTGGGGTAAGAGATGACCCATCTATTAGCTGGCCTTTGTCATCTGAATTGACCCTGGGGAGATGAGACATGGAGCAACCGTTTCTTAGTCAAATTTCTGAACATACTCATTTCTATCTCCCAACAGGTCCCAAGAAGTGGCCTCTACCAGTCCTCATGTTTATTTAATCCCAGAGGTGTCATTTAATGACAGCAATGCCTTGTCTGCACAACAAAAACTCCACTTCCACAGCTGCCTTTAAAACATGCACACCAGGGGCCGGAGAGACGGCTCAGTGATTAAGAGCCCTGACTGCTCTTCCAGAGGACCTGGATTCAAATCCCAGCACCCACATGGCAGCTCACAGCTGTAACTCCAGTTCCAGGGGATCTGACACCCTCACATACATGCCGGCAAAACACTAATGCACATCAAACAAAAATAATTAAATATTTTTTATCCTTTAAAAAACATGTACACCAAGTTTGAAAATAAATATTATCTTGTCAGTTTAAGAAGTATCCAAAGAAGAGGTATCAAGGCCTTGGCTAAAAGAAAGATTCAATGACTGGACCAACAGCCAAGAGATCAGGAACAATCTCCCCAGGAGATGACAAGAGGAAGAAAGATTCAATGACTGGACCGACAGCCAAGAGATCAGGAACAATATTCCCAGGAGATGACAAGAGTTCCTTTTCTTCATATCTTATTGTACAATTTGAATTGTGTGCCATGTGCAGCAACTATCCCCTCCAAAGGGAAAATGAATTTTTAATAAATGAAAAGTAAATATTCAGAATTTATGCTGACTATTAAAATGTTTTTTCTTTGTAAAAAAGGGAACCGAGCTAAGCTTTTGAAGGGCCCTCACTCCCCAACCCCGAGTTCCAGCAACTATGTACAATTCTTTTAAGGAGTGAGTAAGATGTGTGGGAGTTAAAAAACACTTTTAGTCAACTCCTCCCCACACATTTGACAGAAGTGTGGCAAGAAGGGCCATCTGTTTTGTGTGAATGAGAAGTGACCCAGCATTCGGATTTCAATTAGCCTCTTTGTAGCTCTCTGTTCCGGCTGGTTCCTAACAGTTCAAACTAAGCGTGGAGAGGAGCTGACCATGCTCTGATACTGCTGATTTGTTTCTAACGACTGTCAGCGAACACAGAGACAGAGTATGAGACAATGCTGGGGATGCACATTAAAATTTTATGGAATCAAAATGCCATGTTCTGGAATCTGAGAGCTAAAGAAATAGTGATAATGTTCCTTTCAGTTAACTGAACTATTTAAAGTCAATATACTTGTCATTTAAATCGTAATTTCAATCGACAAATGTATGCCTGTTGTGGAGAATACATGCAAAGAACTGTGGTAGGGCTCATGTTGACCTGCTCTGGTGGTCATCTTGAGTCATCTTGAGTCACTGCCTGAGGCAGCAGTGCCCTCTGTTATTTCAGACAGACAGCCCAGGACAACAGGATCCGGAGTTCATCACCAGACTCAGAGCCTCAGCATCAGAGTGCTGATGTCACTGACGTCAGTATCATCCAAACCAGGCACACTCCTGCCTGTTCATACCACCTTTGTCCCAACCATACAGCCCCTCTCTGACCCATGTCACGGGTCCACTGGCCTTGCTGCCACCTTGCCCACGCAGCCAGTGCGTACAATGGCCTATGGTCACTTCTAAGGCCACTTATCATGATCAATTCATACAGCCTACACTAGCTTCTGCTAAAAGTAGCGAAAGGAAACAATAAGACTGTGTGTGTGTGTGTGTGTGTGTGTGTGTGTGTGTGAGAGAGAGAGAGAGAGAGAGAGAGAGAGAGAGAGAGAGAGACAGGGCTTCTCTGTGTAGCTCTGGATGTCCTGGAACTCACTCTGTAGACCAGGCAGGCCTCAAACTCAGAGATCTGCCTGCCTCTTCCTTCTGAGTGCTGGGATAAAAGGCGTGCACCACAACACCTGACCAATAAGACTTTGAGTCATACTTTTCTCTTTTTAAAAAACTAATTATTTATTTATTACATACACAGTGTCTGGCCTGCAGGTATGCAGGTAAGAGGACACCAGACCTCATTACAGATGGCCATGAGCCACCATGGGGGGGCAGGGAACTGAACTCAGGACCTCTGGAAGAGCAGCCAGTGCTCTTATCCTCTAAGCCCCCATACTTTTATTTTATAAAATAAAGTAATTCATTATTGGGAAAATCAAATAATCATTGAGTTCAAGAACAAAAAGAAGAAATGAGAGTCATGTGAGGCTGTGAGTACGGAGCACAAAAAGATAGGATGAAGGGAATTCCCACAAGCTAAAGGACAAAAATTTTATTTTTTAGTGTTTAGATGTAAAAATATACATATAAGGTTGCAAAAACAAAGATAAAAAAGGAAAAATAAAGAGCAGGGACTAGAGGGAAGGCTCAGGCATGGTTCCCAGTAGCAAGAAGGCAGTTGACAACCATCTGTAACTTCAGCTCCAGAGGATCCTACATCCCCTTCTGACCTGTGAGCACCAGGCACACCCATATGTAACATAGTGGCTTTATTATATTTTACTATACACTCTAATTTTATAATACTTAATACCTCTTCCTCCCTTCTAACCCTTGTTCCTTCTAACCCCCCAACACTAGGTGGGAGAGAAAGGTTAATGGGAAAAGGGATGGAAGGATATCTCTTCTCTTTGAGCTACTTCCTGCTGATTAGGGTTGTTAGGTTCTTTGGGGGCAATGCCAGTCTGAATCACAATATTCAGAAGTCCAGCAAACCAGGAAACAGCAGCAGCAAGAACCAGTAGCAGGGACTGCAGCAACCTTTCTTCTTTGTAGCCCCCTTCTCCCCCAGGCTCTGGGTTTTTCATCCCTCTCTCAGGTCCTCAGAGTTAAACTTGGTCATTGGGCTAAGCCACGCCCCTGCTAGCTCGCAAGGCAGTTAATAGTTTACACCTGTGGTCTTAACTGAAGCAGCCTCACACCTGCGATTAAGGAAAAGCATTCTCATGACTTTTTAAAAAGATAAACAAAACTTACCACACCCATATACATAAAAGTATAAGGAAATATCCAAAGTCTTTCCTGGTGCTGCACCAAGATGGCTCAGCGGACAACGCCTTCACTGGCAAGCCTGGCCACCTGAGTTGCATCCTTAGGACTCACGGGGTCCTGAAAGCACTTGAGGTTCGATTGCCCTCTCCCAAACACACACACAATAAGGTAAATAATAAAATGTAAATTAAACTTTTTAAAGGACTTATTTATGTACTTTATGTACATGGATGTTTTATCTGTATGTGCATTTACACACCAGAAAAGGGCATCAGATCTCATGGGAGTACATTTATGGATGGTCATGAGCCACCATGTGGTTGCTGGGAACTGAACTCGGACCTTTGGAAGAGTAGCCAGTGCTCTTAACTGCTGAGCCATCCCTCAAGCCCCCATAATTTGGAATTTTTTTTTTTTTTGGTTTTTCGAGACAGGGTTTCTCTGTTTAACAGCTCTGGCTGTCCTGGAATCGCTTTGTAGACCAGGCTGGCCTTGAACTCGCAAAGATCCACCTGCCTCTGCCTCCCAAGTGCTGGGATTAAAGGCGTGCGCCACCACCGCCCGGCTAATTTGGAATTTTTTTAATAAAAGATCTGTTCTGGGTTTCTTTTTATTGTGGTGCTGGGGATCAAACCCATAGGCCAGCCCATGCGAGGCAGATGCTCAACCACTGAGCTGCACCCCTTCACCAAAAGTTCTTGGTTTGCAGTGAGCAGAAAAAAAAAATGAGCTCTGTTGACAGAATGAATTATTTGCTTTGTGCCTGTAGATGGTAGAACAGCCTTACTTAATTAACATGAAAATTTAAATTATTAAAAATATGTTTTTCAAGCCAGGCAGTGATGGTGCAAACCTTTAATCCCAGCACTCAGGAGGCAGAGTCAGGTGGATCTCTGTGAGCTGGAGGCCAGCCTGGTCTACCCAGTGAGTTCTAGCAAGGGCTACATAGAGAAACCCTGTCTTGAAAAACCAAAACAAACAAATAAATATAGAAAAGATAAGAAAAGAAAAAAACAAGAGAATGTTTTTAAATATATACTTTTCCTCCTGTAATCCAAATAGTTGGTGACCATAATCTGAGCCTACAATAAGACCAATGACATGAGGAAAAAGTGCTTTGCTTTTAAAAAAATGTGTTTGGTTATTTTTATTTTACATGTATGACAGTTTTACCTATGTGCATGAATGTGTACTGTGTACATGCGTGGTGCCCTCAGAAATTAAAGTGGGCACTGGGTCCCCTAGAACTACAGTTACAGATGGCTGTGAGCACAAAGCAGGTCTGTAAGGATGTCTGACACTGTAAGGCACTTACAGCATACCACGGATGGTAACCTTCAAGTCACACAACTATCCTGGGCGGCACCAGTGTCCACACTGTACATCCTCCAAGTATGGCCATCTGTGCTCACCTTCCCTGAAATTGTCCCATGACACACTCTGGGGCCTCTCCTTCAATTCAAGCACTTTGTGGCAAAAGGTCTATAAAGAAAGAGTTGAACAACTGCTAAGTCCACCTACTTACTGGTGCTGTTTAAATTATTAGCCTAAAACTAGAACTTAAAGAGCATAACTAAGCAAAATTTGAAGTGGCATGAAAAGATCTGGAGCCATTTTTCAATTCAGAATGTGTGCATGTTGCCACAGCAACCAGCAATAGCAAATCAGAGAACCCTGTCCCCAAAGAGCTTACTCATTACTTCATGGATGCTGGATATAATCTCACTGGAAAAGGTCTTTACAAATAAGGATTTATAAGAACATTTCCAAACAGATAGCCAAGGTTCACTATTTAAAAAAAAATGTAGCCAGGTATGGTGGCATACCTTTAATCCCAGCATTCAAGGAGCAGTGATGGAAAGATCTCGGAGGTCAGCCTGGTCTACAGAGTGAGTTCTAGCACAGCCAGGGCAGCATAGAGACCCTGTCTAAAAATCTAAAAACAAGAACAAAATCAAACTAAAACCCTGTCGAGCTGGTACAGCAGGTTAAGGATGTCCAGCGCCAAGCCTGACTACCAGAGTTCATCCGTGGAACAAATTGTCCTCTTACCTGGACATACATGCAACTCTCCCCCATAAATGAATGAGAAGTAGAGTTCTTCTGAGTTATTTTTGTGTGGTGTATGCCTGTGTGTGCCAGAGGCCAGACATGAGCTGTGCTCTGTTCTTCTCCACCTTTCGGTATGAGCATTATAGGAATGACTGTACCTGTGGAGTTCAGAAGAGGGGATTAGATTCCCTGGAATTAGAGTTAGAAATGGTTGTGAGCCACCATGTGGATGCTGGGAAGTGAACCGAAGTGTAGTCAAAGCTTTTCAATTATCCAATATTCTGCTTTATCTTACTGTACTTCATTTACTGTGCTTAATATCTCTAACTTCCCCTTCCACCCCTCGTTCCCTTCAACCCCCCAACCCTGGGTGGGAGAAAAAGACAGAGGGAGAAGGGACGTAGGTCTCTTTGAGCTACTTCCTGCTGATTAGGGTCGTTGGATTCTTTGGGGTAATACCACTCTCATTAGAACTCCAGCAAACCTCGAACCAGGAGACCAGTAAACCAGGAGTTGGCAGCAGGAAGAACAAGCAGCAGTTTGGGGGAGCACCAGCAACTGGGGCAGCCCCAGCAACTGAGAGAGCAGCAACTGCTTTCTACCTTGTAGGCCTTTCTCTTCTTTGTAGAGCCTCTTTACTCTTCTGTGTGGAGTTTCTTCTCTCTTTGTAGAGCCCCCTTCTGCTCAGCCTCTGGCTTTTTATTCCTCTCTCCCAAGTCCTCAGAGTTAAACTTGCTCAGCTGGCTAAGCCACGCCCCTGCTAGCTCACGAGACAGTTAGTACTTTACACCCTTGGCTTAAGCAGCCCACCTGGGATTAAACAAAAACACTCTCACAATTGGTTTTTAATAAACTCCTACCACACCCAGGTCCTCTGCAAGAGCAGCAAGAGCTCTTAACTGCTGAGCCATCTTTTTGGCACATGGACTTTTTTTTTTTTTTTTTGACACAAGGTCAACTCCCTAAACCTGGAGCTCACCAACAGGTACCTGGCTGGACAGCAAGCCCCTGAGCTTCTCTTGTCTCTGGTCTACACCCCCGGAATTAGGGTGACAGGCCAGTAGGGCCAGCCATCTTATGTGTGTGCAAGGAATCCAAACTCAAGTCCTCATGTTTGCATTGCCAGCGGTTCACCACTGAGCCCTTCTGTCTCCCCAGTCCCATACTGTTTTTTTTTTTTTTCCTTCCTGATCAGTTTTGGTTATGCCAGAAGCAGGGCAACAGGAAAATCATCAACAACCTCCCCCAGCCCCACAGAAAAAAAAAAACCCAAAACAATCTGGTCGTGGAGTCAAATCCAGCCCAGAATCACTTGACTGACCCTGCAGAAGCCCACCCAATAACAGCCCACTACACCCACCTTGTTGCCTTGTTTACTCCCTCAGTGTGAAGACCTGGCCAGAGGAGGGCCCGCCTCTCACCCAAAACTGAGTCTCTTCACACAGCGGTCAGGTTAACGTCACTGGGGAGTAACACAAGGGCGAGCATGCTGTGACATCTGGCTCAACTTGAATGTTGAAAGGGTACTGGCAAACAATCACAGGCCGTGACGCTGAGCGGGCACGGCAGGTAAAGATGCTTGCTGCTGCCAAGACTGGTGGCTTGAATGGTCTGGTGGCTCACTGCCACACCCAACTGCAGCTCAACCCCCAGGTCCACGGCTGGAAGGAGAACCAGCTCCCCAAGAGTGTCCTCTGATCTTCTGACTGTGGCACAGTGCCCACAGACACACTCAGAGTGAATACATGAGGGTGCTTTGAGACAGGCGGGTGAGGAGAGTTAACGTCAAATTACTTCACACAGGTCCTAACCTAGTCGGACTGGAGTCTTTCCAAGAGGAAATCTGGACAGGCCGACCAGGGACGCACATTAGGAGAAAAGGCAACAGTGATTACCAGGGGTTGGAGTGCACTTCAGGGGCAGAGCACCCGCCCGACAGGCTGGAGGCCCTTGGCCCTGGAAATAAACAGAAATGGAGACCACCATCAAGACAGGCCTAGAGAACCAGGCCATCTACAGACATAGCACCTTGAATGTACCTGACCCTGAGAGAACGCAGCCTCTTGACACCTTGATGGGGACTGTTAGTTCCCAGCGCTGAGAAAGAAATCTCTGCTGTGTTCTACTGTGGGAGGTCTATTCAATAACACATTCAAACAAAACAGACTTGTATTAAAACCATTGCTGCTAGCCGGGCGGTGGTGGCGCACGCCTTTAATCCCAGCACTTGGGAGGCAGAGGCAGGCGGATCTTTGTGAGTTCGAGGCCAGCCTGGTCTACAAAGCAAGTCCAGGACAGCCAGACATATTCAGAGAAACCCTGTCTCGAAAAACCAAAAAAAAAAAAAAAAAAAAAAACAACCATTGCTGCTTTGTTTTCAGATCTGAGAATAAGACCTTCAGAGAGAGGCACCAGAAATTAAGGTGTGTCACACACACTGATCTCTCTGGCGAGATCTATCCTCAGGCTTTGCTTTTACCTTTAACTTTGGGTTCATTTTGACCAACTCACTAAGTTGCTCAGGCTGTCTTGAACTTTGGAAGGTGGTCTAAGACAATAAATACTTGTGTGCTGTAGAATGTTAACACTCAATCTATGTTTTATTATATACCACGGTGAAGGCTTTTTCTAATCTAACTCAAAGAACTCACGAGCACAGTGTGGTGTAGTTGGGAGTCACAGAGGTCTGCTGTGGCATAAGGTGTAAGTGCTTGAGGCCCCTTCTGTGCAGGCCTCCTATGAGGAACAAGTGATGAGCCAGTCGGCTGCAGGCCCAGTGGTAAAAACAGACCTGAGGAGTTGGAGGTGAGACACACAGAACTAACTGGAGGGAAGGGTCCTGGTGCCCTGAAGTTCCCGCTCAGGTGAAGTAGCTGGGGGGGGGTCCCTCTGCAGACGGAGAAGCTAGACTGAAGCAGGTCTGGGGGATGAAGTCCTCTTGTGTACAAACTGAGCTTGAGGGCTGGGAGGACCGTTCAGGCTGTCCAGGCAGCTGGTGATGGGATGAAATGGACCAAGCACATCAGTGAGAAGTAGAACAGGCGTCAACAGTCCCTGTGCAGACAGTCTCCTGTACACCACGCATGCCGTCAGGAATGGCCATACCTGCAGCATCTCTCTGGGATTCTATATAGCTAGTGTCCCTTACGGAACGGCGCTCTCGGGACAGTCATGTCTACGAGACCTAACAAGCATGGGCTGAGAAGTGCCCACTGGCTGTGGTCCAGGAGCCACTGGAGACCTTGGCAGCACTTCCAGCAGCAGCTAAGGATGCACAAGAGGAGATGGTAGAGGGAAGGAAGAGAGAGAAGGGTCGGTCAGTGCTTCTGTGCTCTTTTCCAACCACGTTGGAAATAAGGCCCATTTTAAACAAGCGAGGACAAGCATTGGACACAGAGAAGAGGTGAGCCTGACAACCACCATGTAGTGTTGGGCAAGAAGAGAGACTGCAAAACCCCTCTTTCAGAAGTGCCCAGGACGGCCTAGCAGGACAGATGACCTAGGAAGAACAGAGAATTAACAAGCACACTACCAGCAGGAACATACCTCACTCAGCTGCTTCTAGGTCTTTACAAATGCCTGGTTCCTTCCCAAAAGCCTTTAGGCAGGATGCCTCAGGGACGACACTCCCTCTCCCTCACGTTCTCCCATCACTCAGAAAGGGTTCACCAGCACTGGTGTAGCTGGAGATCTGCAACAATCCATGACAGCCTACCCGAGGAGTCCTGTGGGGCTGCAGGGCTTTCCTCACTGCCCTTCCTGTGGGTGGGTGGGGGAATGGATACAACCTGGCATTCTGTAGCCCAGGCTAGCCTTGAACTCACAGCAATCCTCTTGTCTCAACTCTCCAAGGGCTGGGATGACAAGCATGAGCCACCATGCCTGGTTCAAAAAAAATTTTTTTTAAGGTTTAATTATCTATATATGCAGGAGTGCAGGTGCCTGCAGAGGCCAGAGGAGGGTAATGGATCCTTTGGAGCTGGAATTACAGGTGGTTGTGGATCTCTTGACGTGGATGCAGGGCACCAAACTTGGGTCTTCTATAAGAGCAGTATGTTTTTAACCCCTGAGGCATCTCTCATCTTTCAATTTACATTAGGAATGTTTAACACGAAAATCCTAATTTGTGTGTGTGTGTTTGGTGCTGGGAACCTAAGCTAGACGCTCAGTGTGTGTTAGGCAAGCACCGTACCCCTAGGTTACCCCACCTCAAACTTGGAATTTCCAACTTTTAGAACACTGATAAAGTTTTGGATTTCAGACTTTGAGACTGAGTCTCAGCTAGATAAAGGCAATGCAAACGTCCTTAAATCTGAAACCTTCTGGCCTAAGCACTTTAGATAGAGGATACTAGGCCTTAGGTGGAAACTGAGAAAGCGCTCTATCAACAGGACTCAAAACCATGTGATAAAACTGTATATGTAAAAATCACCTTCAAACATTTGCGGTCAACAGATTTGAGGGAATGATGCAATGAAGATATTTTTACAATATTTATTAAGATAACAAATTTATAAATTCAAAGACTCAGAGGCACATAGTTTAAAAGGCCAATACCATGGGAATAATGAAGTCAACACAGAAAAGTAAGAAGATATGAACAATTACAACCAATACAAGATTTTTAAAAGCCACATTCCCCCCAATGAGCTTGTCATAGGAATCATCCTTCAAAATTACCATGATAAAAAGTTATTTCCTCAAAGAAAAATAATTCTTTCCACCTACCGAGCCTAGAAAATCCTATTTACAATCAACTGTCCAGTCTTTCATCAGTATTATGGCCTCCTCTAATCTGCCATTAGAAGTATTGAAAAGTTTATAGCTATTGTATTTACAAATGCACATAATATTTAAATTGCTCTTCATTGAGAACAACTGAATATATACTTAATCAAATCACAATACAAATGTTTTAGTGTTGAAATATATCTTGTGGGCACAGGTGCATGGGAAGAGGTGGGTTAGAAGTGTGTTGTTTCTGAAGGATTACTAGGCCAATAAGTCTGAGAGAACTCAAGGTCTTTGCTGATGACGATTCAGTTTATTTCTGTTTTAACTGGACACACTGGGCTTCTTCAGTCGACTTTCACCACGCTGTATATTTTGGTGACAAACCAAAAGCATGCAAAGAAGCCAATTGTTCCTAGGGGAAAAAAAAAAACCACACACACAAAATAAATCCCTTTCAAAAGAAGTTCATTAGTTTACACCAAAAAACAGATGTAAATGACAAGTTCCTTTAATAAGAATAAAACTTCTAAACTCTTGTGGGCCAGGAATATAACACAACTTCATGAGCTTTTTTTTTTTTTTTGAAGAATATAAAACCACTTAGGACTTCTTATATTGTAAAATTATGTATATTTTCCATAAGATACTATTTTCCTTTCTCTCTCTCTCTCTCTTTTTATTTTTTTGAGACAGAGTTTCTCTCTGTAGCCCCGGCTGTCCTGGAACTCACTCTGTAGACCTGGCTGGCCACGAACTCAAAGATCCGCTTGCCTCTGCCTCCCGAGTGCTGGGATTAAAGGTGTTCATACTGAATTAAAAAATGAAAAGTATATAGCTGGGCGTGTCTTTAATCCCAGCGCGTGGGAGGCAGAGGCAGGTGGACCTCTGAGTTTGAGGCCAGCCTGGTCTACAAAGTGAGTCCAGGACAGCCAGGACTTGGTACACAGAGACATCCTGTCTTAAAAAAAAATAAAAAAAGTAAAGTATGGCATACTATGATTCCCATTTAAGACTATTTTTATCAGAAACTCAAACTGCTACCATCTTTACCAGATTCACATGATAATTAGATGGGATGTTTCAAAGTACAGCTGCTAGGAAACAACAGTATTCAATGAGTTGACTCAGGGAACCCAGATGCTTCTGCAATATATGCAAGTGATCTAAGTAGGGCAAGAACAAAGACCGCCGGCCCCATGGGACACTGGCAGCGTGGCAGTGCAGAGCACTCCACCAATGCTGTGCACTACATGTTCCCTGACATCTCCAAGCCCACTGCTCTTCTGTTGTTGGAGGTGGGGCTTGAACACGGCCTCTCAAATACTAGGTAAGCACTTTCTCTACCCTCAGCTCCACAGACATCCTTTTTTGTTTTCTGACACAGTCTTGCTAAGTTATCCAGGTGAGTCTTGAACTCTTGAGTAGATAGGATTATAGGCCTGCACCACTGCCCTACTCCAAATCCATTTCCTGACCACATTAAAGAGATGTGTCCTGGACGGTTACATAGAAAAACACGTGTCTTCATTTTCAGCTACCTTCATCAGCCTAGAATCTGAAGAATTTGAGCTACATGGGGACATTCTTTAAGCCCTGAAGTGTGGCCAAAATAAAATCTATTGTTTGTGGTATGACATGTGGTATTCTTTTAAATCAATGTGTTTTTTTTTCTAAGTTACTTTTATTATGACTGTGTATGTGTGGGGCGGGGGTTAAGTGTGGAGAGCAGGATGAGTTCTCTCCCTCCACCACTGATCTGAGGATCAAACTGAAGCTGTCAGGCTTGAGTGACAAGGGCTTCTACCTCTGAAGCATCTCACCAGCCACAACAAAAGCTTCTTAAACTGTGGGCTATGACTCTATATGGCTGCGGTTCTAAACCTGTGAGCCCTTTCTGGGTCATACAACAGATATTCTAAAGCCGGGCGTGGTGGCGCACGCCTTTAATCCCAGCGCTCAGGAGGCAGAGGCAGTCAGATCTCTGTGAGTTCGAGGCCAGCCTGGTCTACAAAGCAAGTCCAGGACAGCCAGGGCTGAGAAACTCTGTCTCGAAAAACCAAAAAAAAAAAAAAAAAAAAAAACCACACCAGATATTCTACATATCAGAAATTCACATTACAGTTCATGACAGTAGCAAAAATAGCTATTTAGTAGCTATGAAATAATGTTATGGCTGGGGGGTCACCACAGCATGAAGAACAGTATTAGAGGGTCACAGAATTAGGTAGATTGAGAACCACTGCTGTACAGAATCATGCAATTGATTGTGGGGGTATAAAAATTTGGCGACAGGGTTTCCAAATATGTAATGAGCAAAAGCTAACTCAAGATCAGACATGCAATGAGCATGCTCAGTGTCACACACACACACACCTCACACACAGAGCATGCTCAGTGTCACACACACAC
>CAJQZJ010032066.1:6890022-6938517 GCA_907164525.1 Lophiomys imhausi | reverse complement strand
CAGTGTCACACACACACCTCACACACAGAGCATGCTCAGTGTCACACACACACCTCACACACAGAGCATGCTCACAGTGTCACACACACACCTCACACACTGAGCATGCTCACAGTGTCACACACACACCACCAGTGAACACTGCCCAGACTCCCCAGCTCACATTCCAGACAGCAGCATATACTCAACTACAGTGTCTTTAATGAATGCAAGTTTTCTGTTCTTACAGAAACCCAATTATTTCATTGTAGAAAACAAAGACCTTCACTGTTTCTAACCATTATTTCTTATCATCTATCATATGAATGCATCTTAGAATTATAGCATGTTAGACAATCACATCTATTCATTAATGTGCAAATTTGCTGTAAAGATTCCATTTTTATTATCTTTAAGTAATGTGTTTGGAAATGGGCATGCGTACTGCCCTAGGACACAGGGGAGATCAGAGATACAACTGCAGGTGGACGTGAGTCACCTAATGTGGGTTCCAGGGCCTCTGAAAGAGAATCACAGAGCAATCTCTCTAGTCCCTGCAAAGCTGTTTAATCTTTACTAAATGGTCAGATTATACACCAAACAATTACTTTAAAAGAATGTTCTTTATTATTAATCAGCAAATGTTTAATTTGTAAACCTATTTAAAGCTGTAAAATGGGCATCATGGAAATGCTCTGCAGTGGAAAAGCTTAAGAGGCCATGTTTAAACTACATTTGCACTTAGCATAAACTCTGACTCGACTCTACAAGGGACTCCAGTAACACTGTAAACACCACAAACTTGTTTAACAAGTAAGCAAAACATATTATTTTCCTTAGGAACAACTCTGGGAAATGCCCAATAGGTAGGGTAAGACCCATACATACAGGGGACCCATATGTCCCCTGTGAAAGGCATCTGTTTAACGTCCCACGTGGTTTTCATCATTACTTGTTTGGGACAGAGTTAGGAGGTTACAAATGTTACTATACTCATCCCCACACTGGACATATGCTGAGGACAAGTCAGGTGAAGGTTGTGCTGGGGGGAGGGCTCAAGATCACCTTTTGGGTCATTAAATGTCTTGAGAAAAGGTCAGGCTTAATTTCATAAACCTAATGGTGAAAACATAAACATCCCATCACCGTCCTGGAAAGCCTACGTGGTACAATGTACATTCTGAAAAAAAACACCTTTCCTTGGATTACATGGTAGTTATTTCTGTTGTGTAATAGACTGACTTTAAATAAAACAGGGCCGGTTTGGAATTCTGAAGCACACATAGGCTCAGCTCATCCGGAAAAACACATGAAGCTTTGGAGTGCTCCCGGTGTCCTTAAACAGACCCCTTCCTACCAAGCAGAGTACCAGAGGCCACAAGCCACGAGCTGTCTTACTGCTCGTGCAGCAGACTCAGGGGTTGGGATGGAGTCCTATCTATCACATGGAACCAGAGACACATCTAAGTGCGCCCTGGGGGTGTGTGAGCCTGCTTCCATCTCTGCATCTCACTTTCCTGAGCTGCAACTAACAGTGAACGGGCAAGTGATGCTCAACTGGGCTGAAGGTCCAGTGAGGGGCAGTAGGTAGACACACTCATAAAGGAGAAGGGAGCTGACTAAATGCTCACTAATGCTCATCATGTCTCACCTGTGAACAGGAAGAAGATCAGAACCATTATCATTGTGTAGCCGAAGTACAGGATTGTGCTTGCTGTTCCCGTGATCTGCAGCTTTGAGAAAAAGTAGTGTATGGCGTAGATTAGGAAATAAACGGCAGTGAAGCCACTGGTGAGGAAGGAGCGCCACTGCCAATGATAATCCTAGGTGGGGAAGGAAGCAAAGAGTCAGAATTACTTCCTAACACTAGACAAGGCGGAGCTGAATAGTCAAAGCAATAGCATTCACTGGAAGCCCCAACTTAATTTCCGCCACAGTTCCAAGCTGACCAACTGAACTTGGCGGATTTCCCACCTCAATGAAGGTGCTAAGGGCACACTCTTATCTGTTGTATAGCTGCCTAAAATCTGGCTAAAACTGCCCGAGAAAATATTCAACACTTTATGAATAACAGAGGACCAGACTACATTCGAAAGTTTTTTATGAAGAAAAGCAATGCACAAACCCCTTTGATGGTTCCAAATTAATATTCACTTTACTATAAAGTTCAGTCAACTTTATACGAGAGCAATTTTCTAACAAGGCCTGGCTGAGATTTATTTCCAATTACAACTCACATAATTCTGATAGGGCAGGTGGTTGAGACAGCTATCCTTGCTTTTTACCTAACGTGGTTTACAGCACACCAGAGCATCTTAAAAAAAAAAGAAAAGCTCCCAATCTCTGCTACAATTTGGGAATGTGTGTGTGTGTGTGTATGTGTGTGTGTGTAACTCTATGTCTTTAAAGCAAGCTAAGAGCTGAGCACCTGTGTAATCCCAACACTCAGGAGGCTGAGGCCTGCCTGACTGCACACTTCACCCAGGCCAGCCTGGGCAACGATGAGATGACCCCAAAAGGTAAAAAGCAAGACACAAACCCTACTGTAGCTAACTGATGAGTCCTTCCATGTTTCAGAGCATTGACACCTCCACACAGAACCAGCCAAGGGCATGGATGTACACGTGTGTGGTGCTGACAACTGAATCCAGGGCACCGCACATACTAGGCAAGCACTTTATGTCACTGAGCTATACTCCGGCCCAGGTGTGTTTTTATACATCAATAATGGACAAACTCAAAAAAAAGAATACAAAAATATCCAGGAATACTAAAAAACAAACAAACAAAAACCAAGGATTTTTTTTAAACCACGTATATGCCAAAAAGTCTGAAAATCCCAACAAATGACAGAAACCTAAATAAATGGAGAAGGCATACTTGTATCTAGACTAAGCAGAAAACTTAACAATTAAGATGCTAGTTTTCTCCACAATCTGGACTACTACAGACCCTACCAACAGCTTAACCCAGGGCTCGCTGGCACCGTGCTGGCCGCACAAGCTCAGGGACCTGAGTTCTAGTCCTCAGAGCTCACTGGCTAGTCTTGCCCAGGTGTTGAGATGTCTCAGAATTAGGTTGGGGAGTGACAGAAAGTATGTGACTCGCACCTGCAAAACATTAGGTAAGCTAACCTAGAAAAATAAAAAACCTGTTTGGGGAGGATATCAGGAAAGTGAAAAGCAACACAGAATGGAAGAAATTATCTGAAAGGCTTAGTATCCAGATGGGCAGGACTGAACACACAAAGTGTTTACCAAAGACAAAGTGTTCCCTGCTCAGAAGATGCTCAACACCACCAGTCACTCAACACACAAATCCAAGAGAGATAGCACAGCATTCCACCATACAGCTACAGCAGGAGCCACAGAGACAGGAAGTAAGAGTCGACCAACAACTAGAGAGCTGGGAATGGTGTGTTGCCAGTAGAAATGTAAAATGCAGCCTTCAGGACTTGAAGCAAAGAATCACCACATGGCAATCCAAAAGAAAACCCAAAAGAGCTAAAACACTCTTAACTACTTGATGGGTGTTCACAGCAGCATTATTTACAACAGCCAAAAGGCGGAAAAGATTCCCATGCCTGCCAGTGGATAAATATATACACAGATGCTCACATACAATGGAACAGTATTCAATCACAAAAGCACGAAATATGCTAGAGCAGAACCCTTCTTATTATTAGGTGTGTGTGTGTGTGTGTGTGTGTGTGTTTGTGTGTGTGTGTGTGTGTTTGTGTGTGCGTGCGTGCGTGTGTGTGTGTTTGTGTGTGTGCGTGCGTGCGTGTGTGTATGTGTGTGTGTGAGTGTGTGTGTTTGTGTGTGTGAGTGTGTGTGTTTGTGTGTGTGAGTGTGTGTGTGTTTGTGTGTGTGTGTGCGTGTGTGTGTGTGTGTGAGAGTGTGTATGTGTGTGTGTCTGTGTGTGAGTGTGTGTGTGTGAGTGTGTGTGTGTATGTGAGTGTGTTTGTGTGTGTGTGTGCGTGTGTGTGTATGTGAGTGTGTGTGTGAGTGTGTGTGTGTGTGCGTGTGTGTGTGAGTGTGTGAGAGTGTGTGTGTGTGAGTGTGTGTGTGTATGTGAGTGTGTGTGTGTGTGCGTGCGTGTGTGTTTGTGTGTGTGTGTGTGTGTGTGTGTGTGTGTGTGTGTGTGTGTGTGTGTGTGTTTTCCTTTCCTGCCTTTACTTGTGCTTCAGAAACTGAGCTCAAGTCCTCAGGCACTTCTTATCTGGTTAAGCCATCTCTGGCCTCTAGAATCCTTTCTGCTTTGTTTTTTTTTTTTTTTTTTAAAGAGACCTCACTACATAGCTCAGGCTGGCCTTCAACTCTTGAGCCCTCCTGCCTCAGCCTCTGAGCTCTGGGATTACTGACAGCTGCCACCACCTTCTCTTTAGAGACAGAGAACAGACTAGAAGTTGCCAGGGTCAGGAGGACAGTCACTGCTTATGGGGTTTCTGTGTGCAGAGTGAAAATATTTTACAATCAGACAAGAGAGTTGCACAAAACATGCTAAGTGCAAGTCATTTTCTTGAACTTTAAAAATGTGAATTTAACTTACATGAAAACAAACAAACAAAACAAAACAACAACAAAAAAGCCAAAAAAAGAAAGAAAAAGAAAACCTAACTCAATCTAACAGATTTTATGTGCGTAGAAAGCGACTCTGAAAGACTAGCTTTAGTGACCTGCCAGGCATGTCAAAGTCGTGACTGTGAGCTGGCCAAGGCCGGCTGCAAATGCACCTTTACAAAGAGTCACGTGAGAGCGGAGCGGGTGTGAAGTGACTGAAAAGCAGGGCTCTTGAGCATGAGCTTTTGTGGGTGACATCATGTTGCAATGTCAAGAGGTTGACACTCTGGAACCTCACCATCAATCTGGTACATGATGTATCATTGCGGTGTTGCCACGAATAAATACAACTCATTACAGTGTAATCACTGAAACTTTTCAATGAACCCTGCCACTCCAACTTCTCATCTTCTTAGAAGGGTTTACTTTGTGTGGAAATGTGTGCCTACCTGTCTGAGTGTGTACCACCTGTGTGCAGGTGCCCGAGGAGGCCGGAAGAAGGCTTAGCATCCCTTGGAACTGGAGCTACGGGGGTTGGTGTGAAGCCCCACGATGTGGGTGCTGGGAACTAGACTCAGGTCCTCTGCCAGAGCACGTGCTCTTTCCAGTGAGCCGTCTCTCCAGTCCCCAGCTACTTATTTTAATCAATTTTATGAGCCCAGAAACATCTATAAAACTATTAACTTTAATGTCAGATAGTCCTAAAAATCAACGGTGAAACTTCAGTACAATATAATATTCTTGGGAGATTAACATTCTAAAATCTCTACTATTATCTTTAAATAAATACAATGAACAAGAAGATCTTGATTCAATCCTAAAGAAGCCTTCTTTTGATTTGTGAATAGAGGTCAATTTCCTTGATAATATACATGTATATAAAGAAATTATCTCAACAATACTCAAGCTGAAATATGCCAGTTATACTACTGTCTATGAATTAACATTGAATACTGATAGCACGTACCTCTGCACATAGATGGAAATAGCAAAGAAGTATAGTTGCTTCAGAACATGTAATAACCAAAATGATAAACACCAGAAACAGGAAGCCAAACATGTAATACATCTGATGTGACCTGTAATCAAACATGTCAGCACACAATGATATAAATATTTTGACACAATAAATGAAATTCTGTTTTGAACTAGGAAGGTTTTCTTTTTTTCTCAACAAATCCAACAAGATTAATTTTATAATGGAGAGACAAGGAAGGAAAAGGTGGAAATGCCATCAGATTTTAGCCTCCTGTTCAGGTAGATCCTGAAACTACTATTCAGGAAAATGTGGCAAGCCTGTTTACCTACTAGTGAATCAGAAGAGTTTGATTAAAAACACAATGTAAAGACAGTCAAACTAGGAAAAAAAAATCACATTAGCACATAAGGTTTTAGAATCTGGATACTATAACAACTGGGAAGGAAAGATATTCTAACCATTTACAAAGCTCAAATTTATTCTAATTTCATGCTACCTCAGACCTTGGCACAACTGTGATGCATGTCCATATGATTAAAGGGGATCACAATACACTATCCCTACTTAAACACATGGCAATAAAAAGGCTCAAACTACAATAATTTAGCCGGGCAGTGGTGGCGCATGCCTTTAATCCCAGCACTTGGGAGGCAGAGGCAGGTGAATCTTTGCGAGTTCAAGGCCAGCCTGGTCTACAAAGCGAGTCCAGGACAGCCAGAGCTGTTAAACAGAGAAACCCTGTCTCGAAAAAACAAAAAAAAAAAAAAAAAAAACAAAAACCAAAAAAAAAAAAAAACTACAATAATTTTCCATGGTGTGGTGGCACATACTTTTAATCTCACCACTCGGGAGGCAGAGGCAGATGATCTCTGTGAGTTCAAGGCCAGCTTGGTCTACATAGCGAGTTCCAGGACAGCCAGAGAAGCACTACTTCAAAAAAGACATTCCCACAGGAACAAGAAAAGTGAATGCAGGCTCTGGACGATTGTGTAGAACTTTCAGTTCATGGAAATCAGCCCTTCTACCAGCCTCCAACCTCCTGTGAGCTCTCAGCTGTTTCTCTCTGCTGCAGTATAACTATATAAAACAAATTTAGGAAAGACTTGGGCTGAACTGCCACACAGTGGCTAATAGAATCACTCAATCTCCAAAACCCCACTTTCTTCTCGGCAAAATGAGGACAGAGTCCTGAAAGCTATATAAGAATTAATATGAAATTCTTATAAAGCTATAAGAATTAATAAGAAATATATGCCTTTAATTAGTGTTAGCTATTGTCACTAACCTGCTTCATCCTACAGAAAGATAACCTTTAGTCTTGTTTATTAAAGAATTGTTTCTGTGGGGCCAAACGGCTGAAGATTGATGCTGTAATGTATGGAGAGAAAATGGGAACTGTCCAGGCAGCCACAGGTATGTCATTTCTTAGTTTTGGAAGCTGCAGGCCCTGTACTTCCTATATAATCAGATATATTTATCCCTCTCAGGTCTCTGAGGTGGTTGAAGAATAGATAGCTAGAGTCTCATAGTTAAATTTTGAGTTGTTTAGGAATCAAGAGGGTGTTCTGGATCTAAGAAGATGTTTTTAAAATTGTGATGCAAGTTAGGATGAAAGCTGAGTTAGATATAGAACTTTAAACTCATGGAGATGGTTAGATAGTAGAATGTTAAAGTCAGGTGCCAAATACATATGGACTGGACATTGGGAATGTATGCTAAGCCATATAACTCTCATAATTGTGGCCTATTTATTTCTGTTGTTTTGTATTGTATTTATTGTTATAAGAGTAAGAACCATTTGTTGGACTGAAAGGGAGAGCTGTTGGGGGGGAAAAAGAAATACCTTAAACTAAAAAAAAAGGAAGAGGATGGGTGGTTGAGGGGGAAGAGGGTGGAAGGGTGGGACTGGAGGAGGGAGTAGGGAGGGGATTGTGATTGAAATGTAACTTGAAGAAATAAAAAATAAATTATTAAAAAAAAAATTGTTTCTGTAACCCACAAAACCCAACAGTCCCTCTACATACAATGGTAAGTAATGAGAAGAGGATTTTGTCCTCAGCTTACCAGATGCTATTCAGAATGAAGAAGAGTTGTATGAAGATGCAGCCGAAAGGTAAAATTCCCCCCATGATGATACCAGGCAAGGGCTTTGTGTAGAATGACTGTTCAGGAATCTGACGAGGAATCTGATTGGTTCGAACTGGGTGTTCAATGGCCTTCAGCCAAAAGAGGGAAAAAGAATTTATAATTAAGTAGCTATAAAAATACTCTGCACAATTTTTTTTAAAGTCTTTTTTTTTTTTTAGTTTTTTCGAGACACAATTTTTTTTAAAATCCCCTTTAGTTTCTATATTAATACTACTGGACTGAACACTAGAAGTCTAGTCAAGTCATCAAATTGAAATACGTAATTAGAAGCAATGACTCAGACACTGCCAAGTACAAAGTACAATACTTGGCCTGGCTTCTGGAACAGGACAAAGCTTTTTCTAGTAGTTATCAGTTATCTACTGATTAATGGCTTTACACAAAGCAAGAAATAGACAGTATGGCATTAATAAGGCTAACTCTGGAATTTCATTTTAATTATATACTTACTGAAAGAAATTAGGTGGTCCTGAAATTTCACCAATTTTTTATACTTAGGAAGTGGGCAAGAATCCCTTTAACCAACCCTATCCCCCAATTCACTGGTTTAAGAACATAAGGAGGAAATACTGCAAACAAAAAACAAAACCAAGGAAACCTTGTGCCAGCTGTGGTGGTACATGCCTGAATTTCAAGTATTCGGGAGGTAGAAGTAGGAAAATCAGGCTTGCTATAGAGAGCCTGTCTGTAAAACCCCAACATTCCTAACACTATTATTTCATGAACTTGTTTTGAAGCATAGATTTTTTTATTGTTTTGTTTTGAGACAACAAGATCTCTCTATGTAAGAGAGTCCTGACTGATCTGGAAAACTCACTCTGTAGACCAGGCTGGCCTCGAACTCAGAGATCTGCCTGCCTCTTTCTCCTTAATGCTGGGATTAAAGGCATGCACCAGCATGCAGAGCTTGAAACATAATTTTTTTTTTTTTTTTGGTTTTTCGAGACAGGATTTCTCTGTATAACAGGTCTGGCTGTCCTGGAATCGCTTTGTAGACCAGGCTGGCCTCAAACTCACAGAGATCCGCCTGCCTCTTTCTCTTTAATGCTGGGATTAAAGGAGTGCGCCACCATGCCCGGTGAAACATAGATCTTAAGGGTAAGTTTATACCTTAAAACATTTTTATAGCATCTTTTAAGGCAGAATATACCAATTTCCTCAGCTGAAACCCACTGAAATAAGTTAAAACCTATGTTAACCATTTTCTTACTTACATTCTTCTTAAAGCCAAAGTATGCACCAATGAACGTCAAAGGCACAGATATGCAGAACCAAAGGGCCAAGATGGCAACCAGGGTGCCAAAAGGAATGGCTGCTGAAGAGCCTTCTCCCCAGAGGATTAGATTCATTATAAAGAAGTCAGCAAACACAATCCTGAAAGACAAACAGCATCAAAAACCAAATGAAGAAAGGACAGTACCCTGTGATTCATGTTATAACATTAGTGACATAGGACAGAGAATAAAAAGAGAGGTGGAATTTCTAAGCCACAGGGCACACAGAATTTAAAAGTTTACTACAAACTGCAAAACTGCTTTTTCGGCTGCTTTGTCCCATTTACACTCCAACCAGCAGCTAGCTGATGCAAGCTGCCTTTCCACACGTTAGAACTGTCGTAACGTGTGTTTCTACGGACAACTGCAGTGGGTCTCTGACTTGTGCTGACGAGGCCCTGCTCACTTTTCACGGGCTGCAAGTCTTTCGCAAAGCGGCTGTGCATTATCCTGCCCTCAAGTCACTGATTCCGTGCTCTAACATCATGCTTGTGCGCTCTTCCTGAATGTAAACATGCCAATGTGCACAGGCACACTTCCACCAAGGCTTCCTGAGGACATAAACATGCCAATGTGCACAGGCACACTTCCACCAAGGCTTCCTGAGGACATTCTCAGGTGACAGTGATCCTGCATCAGATAAATGTGCACAGGCACACTTCCACCAAGGCTTCCTGAGGACATTCTCAGGTGACAGTGATCCTGCATCAGATAAATGGGCACTTCCTCTGACAATGCTCAAAGCTTCCGAATGTATTTTTTAGAACAGGCTGTTAATTATAAAACACTATTTTTCTACCCCTAGGGCTGAACCTACAGCCTCCCATGCAACTCTTAGCATATATAAGAATGTAGGTTTGATCCCCAGCATAGAAAAAAAAAAAAAAAAAAAAGCTCTGATTAGTCACAGTAAGACCCAGTCTTTATGAATCTTAGGAGGGCTGCGAGAGATGACTAGAGTAGGACTCGTGCAGGATGGGGTATGATGACCAGAAAGGAAGACACCAAGAGCCCTGACAATGGTTTCCAGATTTGAAAATGGGAATGTCATTGTAAATTTTGGTAAATTGATCAGAAAAGTACTGATGACATGAGTTTATGCTGCAAATGTGTGCAAAGCAAGTGAGAACAGGAGTGCACACTATTTTCTTATGGCACTTTTGCTAGGGATGGAAAAGAAATATTGGAAGATACTTACGGGAAGCTAGTTTTACAAGCTAGGAGATCTAAGCACATTCCTAATAAGAGTCAAAACACAGAACACGTCAAAGGGAACAGGGGATGTCAGAGATTCAGGGGATGAATGACAGGAGAGATCCTGAAGGAGGCTGACAGGACAGTCTTGACAACCAGAGCATGGCTGGAGAAAAGCACACAGACTGGAGCTGAGCAGAGATGGCTGGGATGCGTGTCAGTCCCCAGGGAGCATCTGCTTCCAATGCAGGTCTATCAAGGGGCTGGCTATTATCGCTCTCGTGTTTCTGGCCTGTCTACCAGGACCCACCATGTGGTGCTCATTGCTACTGCTTGTACAGTGGTCAGTACCCATCCACCAGAAATCTGAAGGTTATAGAGGATACTGGGTGAGATCAGAAGCACTTCTCAAGAAAGCCAAGGTTGTTTTGATTTGTGATATTTGTTAAGTTCTGGGACATGTCACTCCACACAATGGAGTACACCAAAATACTGGCAATACATGTGATGAAAACCGCACACTGGCTTGCTCGGGCATCACAGTAACCCTCCCTGAGATCAGGTCAACAGCTTTAACGCAACCTTATATGGGAACACATCAGAACAACTGCTGCAGACACAGACAGAAAGACTTCCTGTCAGGGGAGGTGCTACGTAGCCTTTTCTCCCTCAGACACTATAAAAACTTACAAGAAAGCAAATGTTTCCAGTATCAAATGTTAATTTTCCCACATAAGGTACATGGTGCTATTTAGCACATGTTTACTAAATGTTCATATTATCAGTCTTCAAAAATTAAATATTTTGTTAGGTACCTGACTTAGAGATGTAAGGGACTGAAAAGGTTGGGAGAATAAGAGACAATCATTAAGAATTACTAAAAAACTCACTTACCCAGGACAAAGAAATGATGTCAATAAAACATTTGTTTTCCACTTCTCACCCCCAAAGGCTAAGGAAGAGAACAAAAGTGTAAGCACAGATTTTTCTTTAACACAAACCAAGTTCTCAGCCTGAATGTTTATCAAGCAGTATGAGCGGCTCACCAGGAAGTAAGTGTCCCACGTGCCCAATATGCCTGTTAGTAGATGACTCACAGTGCATGGGCAGGTCCAGTATTAAAGGCTAAGCTACCCAGATCTGGCCTTATATACTGATCCCTCAAAATAAAACCAACCCCTTAAACACTACACCAACACCAATGAATACACCTGGGTATGGAAACGACACAGGGAAGACAAGTGTCCATCTTGTGGTCAGTTTCAGGATCTGTTCCATAACCTCAAGCCTGACTTGCAGCACATTTAAATTCCCACAATAGGTGTGAATCTTCAGGGCTCTTCAATACTGTGGTTTCTGGCAGGGGTGGGGAGATGAGTGTGTGACAACAGGAAAGGAAGGGAAAAGGGCTACAGCTTTCTGACAGAACAATTTTTTTCCCCCTGTTTTTCAAGACAAGGTCTCTCTGTGTAGCCCTGGCTGTCCTGATCTCCCTTTGTACACCAGGCTAGCCTTGAACTCACAGAGATCCAACTGCCTATACCTCTCGAGCACTGGGATTTAAAGGCATGTGCCACCACACCTGGCTCTGACAGAACAAATTTGCTTGTACAATTTTTATTTTCCCTTGTTCCTCCTTTTTTTCTTCCTCTAAAAATATCAAATCATAAGCTGTGCAAAGTGAAAAGTAACACTTCTTCTCCATTCCCTGTTTAAAAGTCAGACATGAAACTGGCTGAGAAGTGTTTTGATTTGATTTGAAAAAAGTTTTCATATCATTTATAACCAAGTAGTGTACATGCTTATACAGTAAAGGAAAGTGACAAAATTAAATGAATGTGAAAAATTATAAACATTTGATGTAAATCCAGTTATTGTAGACTGTGAATTTATTGTTGCATTTAATAATAAACACAACTCCAAACTTCAAACTATTTTGTTTTTAAAATTATCTTATATATGTAAGAGTCTTGCTTGCATGTATGTACATGCACTATGTTCATGCCCGGTACCAGAGGAGATCAGATGTTGGATCCCCTGGAACTGGAGTTAAAGATATTTGGGAGCCACCATGTGGGTGCTAAGAACAGACGCAGGTCCTCTGTAAGAGCAATGAATGCTCTCAACCACTATCCATCTTTCTAGCTTCTCAAAACCCTTTTAAAGGACAAACTAGCACATTGAAAGATACTACTCTGATTTATCAAATGAAGACCCCCTCTGTAGGGTGGGGGACACAGAACACTACCTTTCAGTACGTCCTCACTGCTCCATCTGACATTGTGCAGGTAGGTGTGAGGGGTGGAGATACCAGCAGGAGAAGGTCTAGGAGGGGGTAATGTGAGTGGCAAGAGAGATCTACACAAACAAGTGAACAAAAGTCTCTGTGGCTGAAAATAAGGCTGGTATGACAGGTAGGGTCTAACTCCCTCACATGTACTTCACATGTATTAAAATACACATGACCACCCTGGTCCTATGTCCTTCAGGAAAGAGTACAAGAAGAAGAATAAGAAAAGAACTTGAGAACTAACCCGAACCCCACTGGTCCCTACCCACACACATAAACAGGGCCTGACAGGGAATCAAGTCTAGCCTCAGGCTGAGGTCTCCCAACTGCTACTTGAAGGGTCACCTGGGCAACAACCTTCCAGCATTTCACCACAAACATTGCTCCTATCAGCAGACAGCAGAGAGCTAAAGACAGGGCTTCAAGCATTCCTAACCAGGGCCAAGTGCCATTCTCTGACCTTATCATACTAAGTCCAAGCTACCAACCACACTTGTAGCTCTGACCCTTTCTTTGTCCTCTAACTTTGCTTTACTTCTAAAGAGTAGAGCAGAAGAGACAGCAATGACCGACACAACAAACGTTACTTCCTTCAGGGCTACCTACCCCCAGCAGTGACATCTGTGTTTAGTTTATAAATGTTAAGTTGGTGCGTTGTTTTGCTTAACCCAAAAAGCTAAAGCTTTAAACGAAAACTGGAGAGGGGACAGCAGACAAGAAGGGTCACAACAGCTCACTCTACTGTCAAAACATTCTGAGGTAAATCTAGAACAGTCACCCAGGTAACAAAGAAACCACTATTCAGGCGCTATCTAGACACCTCTGTGATACCTGTCCAGAGTATTCACACCCCACCACACCCCGACTCTCTCCCATTCTCAGCCCTCCCCCATTCAGACCACAGTGGTGACAGACTCAATTCCAGTCACTATGATGTTTACTTACACTTGTAGAATCTGGCAGCAACATAGCCAGCAGGTGTGCCTAGTAGCACCCACAAGACCACAGCACATGTCATCAGGGCTCCTCGATTGGCAGGGGACAAGAATCCCAGACAAGCAAAAACTAAGAAGTAATCATTCAAAGTTGTAAACATTATTACTCTGCTTCCTTTGTTGTGAAATAGAATACCAGTTTTGTTTTTTACACAGCAAATACAACCTCATGAAAAATACGCAGTCCTATGCAGACATCCCAGACCTTAGTAATGGCTAACATATTGCGCAGTCATGGTCCCACACAAAGGAAACTCCACTGGGGAGTCTCTGGGGGTCCAGAATATTCTTTCTAGGTTGTTCCTGATAAAATGCTACAGGGCAACTCTACTCTATCCTCAAGTGCTAACTCTGGGCTGTCCATTTAACACCAGGCTAAGCCTCTGGCTTACTCATATTTTTTAAGATGCCTTCCCTCCCCAGGCCTACCCTCTTGCTTTGGTCTAAGTTTTATAAACCCTAGCCCTATCTCCCACCCATGTACTGACCAGGTCCGACCCTGCTTAATTTCCCAGATCAGACGAGATCCGGCGATCAAGCTCAATTGGGGGCGTTCAGGGTTGTATGGCCGGCCGTAGACAAATCCTAGCCCTATCTATTAAAGCTGTTATCTCCCTGAATTCTTACTACATTAAATCAACAGCAAGTACTACTTGGTCTTTAAAACAAGCCTAGTAATCTGAGTGTAAAGCCTGAAGGTTGTTAATTGAGGCTTTCAAACTTACTCAGATGCCAGGCGTTTAGAAATGAGTTATTCAGCCAGGCATAGTGGTGCATGCCTTTAATCCCAGCACTCGGGAGACAGAGGCAGGAGGATCTCTGTGAATTTGAGGCCAACCTGGTCTACAGAACGAGTTCCAGGACAGCCAGAGCAACACAGAGAAACTCTGTCTTGAAAAACAAAAACAAACAAACAACAACAAAAAAAAAACCCAGAGAAAAAAATGAGTTATTCCCATTATAAAAATATGCAATAATTCACTAACAGAAAATGATTACAGGGCTGCTCATGGTAGCTCACACCGTATCCCAGCACTAGGGAGCAGAGCAAGGGAACTACTATGAGGCCGGACTGGTCTACAAACTGAGGCTCCAGGCCAGCTCAGGATATAGTGATCCACTGTCTGAATAAAGTCAAACAAAAGACTGCATATACACTATTACATATTTGACCTGTAACCAAACAAGATCGTATGTTCCCTAGGAAACCTTTAAAAGGCTATCTGTGGATTCTTAAACGTTTGTTACTTTTCACCAGTAGGTAGTCCCAACAAAGAAAACCATGGTTTAAAAATATGTACACAATGCAGAAAAGTCTATTCATAAACAGGGAGGAGTCTCAGAGCCACGCTGCATTTGAGCAATCCTCAAAAGGAGATCTATCTCACTGATCAATAAACTAGCTTTCTGCAATAAGATTTCTCCAGACCCCAGGTGGTTCAAGGAGACCCTGGAGCTTTGGCAGGAACACTGCTTGAAAGAGAAGTCTTCCACATGAGAATGCAATACAAAAGCTTCCTGCCTCACCTTTGGTGCCTTCTCTTTTCTACCTTGGATGTTATAGACAACATAGCAGCGGCTCTTAGCTGACTGCTCCTCCCTGAGTTGAATGGAACAGTCAAACTGACTGGTGTTGGCTCTAAGGACCCCCACATCTGCAGCCCAGTTCCATCAAGACAAAGGTGTGGTCTCTGGGGTGCTGCAAGGAGGGACACACATAGTCACCTGCCTCCAAGGCTCTCAGAGCCAAAGCCCACAGAATCTGAGAGTCAAAAGGGCTCTTAGCACAGCTATTTGACATAGGAAAACTCATTTCCAAATATTATTCAGAAAAAGTATTTTCTTCTTAATCTTCATTTAAAACTTACACAGAGTTACAAAAGTCATAATTAAAATCTGTGTCCCGGATCCTAGAAAGACTGACAGTAGCATCCCCTTTCTTGGAGGACGGAATATATCCCCATGAACTAGTTTCCAGCCGAATTCTTCTTGAGCATCCTCCTACAAGAAGAAAAAACCAAAAAACAAAACTCAGTTCAACATGTCACATGCTAACATTTTTGTTTGTTTACTATTGAATATGCTGCTATACATTTTTTCAAACTTATGTTCATGTAAGCATGGAGTCTTAACCAGCTTTCTACAATCGTTTCTAAAGGAATGTTACATACTGAAGTCTACAGCCATCAGAAAATTGCCAGGCTCAAGGCCCTCTGTAAGATTCTCAGCATTGCCAAAAAAAAAAAAAAAGAAAAGGAAGACAGGATGGAGAAACTTTACATGGAAACATGACCCTACTTAAGTGTGACACTAAGCCGGGCTGCAAACATGTTTGTATCACCAGCCCAGACTGCACCTATCTTGCACATATGTGCTGAATCGATAGCTCTACCTGGCTGCTTTAACAGACATAATGAATAGAACTCTGAGTCCTTGCTCTCCCATGTCTCTTCTAGTAGATGAAAACTCTACCTTCCAACTACTCAGCCTCCAAAACCTTGAGTCATCTTTTTGTCAAGCTTCAACATTATATAACATGGCAACAGTATCCATATTTCCCTCCCTGTCCTTGGTTCAATTCATAACCTTTTACTTGGTCCCTGTCTGGTTACACTAAACAGGCCGGTTTCTGCCCCTGTTCCCATTTAGTTGATCCTCAATACAGCAGCCAGAGAGACCCTTCTAGCCAACTGAGTGGCTGGCCAGAAATGTGGGTCACTCACTGGCCCCTCTGGCTTCTATGGGCTCTAGAGCTAACTAGTCAGTCAGCTCCACCCACTTCCTAAATACCCCTGGATGTATCTGTCCACTTCCTTCCAACTTGGGGAGATCTGTAACGCCCTCTAGACTGGCCTCTGCCTTTCCAGTCTCAACCTGCTCCAAACAATTCTCCTCAGAACATTCAAAGTTGTTCTCCTAAAACACAAATATGGCCACATCACTGCTGTTTCAAATTCTTCAGCAGTTTCTCAATAACCTTTCTTCCCCAGACACACACAGCTCCCTAGTGCTTTAGAATGTGCCTCTGTTGGCTGGCTACTTCAGTCCTTTCTCCTTACACTCCCTCCAGGTGCATCTGAATCCCTCTCACAAGTCCACACTAAACCACTTATCCTTCTAACCAGTAGACAATACTACTGCTAACGCTTCACCTTTTTAGTTTTTAGTAAATATAAATCAGCTGAATTTAAAATGTTTTGAAGTTATATTCAGGCATGACTCCAGCTCAAGGTAACAGAAATAACAAAGTAGGTCCTTCTTTGTAGAGAATACTTTTCATGTATGTTGGTATTAACACTTAGAGGCCATTACAAGGAACACAATCTAAGTATTATTAACATGTGTGGTCCCTTAAGAGATTAAATAAAAATTTATCTGGGATTGGTCTAAGGTTAGAATCTACAAATCAATTACACCTGAGCATGAGCTGACAGGTGCTGGGTAACAGGTTTACTGATCTCTTTGCTTTGCTTTAGATTTATAACCTAAGAGGCTGCAGAGGAAGTACATGCACGTCTCTTCAGCTGAGCCATAGTGTTAAATAAAGAACTGTTTCAGATCACTTTCTGTTTATTGAACAGACACTTTTACAACTAAGCATGTGGTGGCACAGTCTTCAACACCCAGCACTAGTTGGACCAAATAAGGATCAAAACTTCAAGGCCAGCCTGGGCTACATAACGAGACCCTGCCACAAACGGAATAGCAAAGGACAACAAGACCTCAAAACAAGAAACTTCAAGGCCAGCCTGGGCTACATAATGAGACCCTGCCTCAAAACGGAATAGCAAAGGACAAGACCTCAAAACAAGAACAACAAAGAACCGTTAAATTTTGCCCAACGAGCAAGAGCTCCCTTTTCTGATAAAAACCCATGTGACTTATTAAACAAAATAAAAACCTAAGTTTTTAACCCTGCAGAAACAGTGGATTTACACCCACAACCATACACACACCCACGGACATGTGCAGACCTTTCTTTCAACTTTGCTTCTTTATTCTGGTACCATTTTAAAGCTTCTTTTCACTCTATATTCAGAGTTGTCTCATTGATGTTAATAAATGTTTAGTATTCTACTGCGTGGACATTCCATAATTTATAAGATCAAACAACTATTAACTACTTACAATTATACAATTTATTTATTTTACTTTATGTACATTTTATGATGTTTTGACTACATGTATGTGTGTCAGACTGTTTGGAACAGGAGTTAAAGACAGTTGTGAGCTGCCATGTGGATGCTGGGATTTGAACCCAGGGAGCTATTTCTCCAGCCCTAATATTATACAATTTCTAAGAAAGTATAACATATCTACTGTTTAAAAGCAAAATTAACAATAAAATCTGTTGTGTCCAGGTAAATTCCAGAATGAAATGCTGGGTCCAGGTGTTTACAGCCTGTCCAGTGCCTTCCACAGGACACACCACCCTGCGTTTTTACATCCAAAGTACATGTTCTCTTAATTGCCCAACACAGGGGCGGAGCGAAGTGAACAAACACTGTAATGTGCACGTTCTTATCGTGATACATCCACTTGGGTTTTCTAATGAAAAGACAATTTTATTACTAGTGTGTGTCCATACAGAGGCAGAGGACAACTTCCAGGAGCAGTCCTCTCCCTCAGCAGTGGGTTCTGAAGACTGAACTCTGTCAGGCTTGCACACCAAGTTTTCTAGCAGATGAGCTATCCTGTGGGCCTATCACCTGAGTTTTGCTAGGGACTCATATTTTTCTTGTGTCCTTGGTCAGTTACTTTTCTTCTGTCCAGATGAATTCTTATTTTATCCTAATACCACTCATCAAATAATATGTTTTGTCTCATATCCTTTAAGCCCTCAGTTCCCTTGCCAACTCCTCCATCTCTCAGCTGTTTCCATTTACTTACAGCGTGCTAAGTTACCTCTACAAAGATTGCTTCAGTGCAGACCTATTTGTGGCCAAGTGCTTTTGTTCATGACAAAAGTGTCTCTCAGTTCAACTAAGTACAGACTTCATTTTATTTATTTGTCTGGGAAATATCTATGCATTTTCTGTGCTGGAAAAATTTTAGCTCCTACTTTTTCTTATTTTCACATTCTGCAACTAAAGGTTTCTGCATCTCTGTGTAGTCTAAAGACTAAACGAAATGTTCTGACTCACCGTAGAGTCCATCTGGTTATATCTGGCAATATCTTTATGCAGCGTTCGTAACATAATCATAGCCACCATTCCAGATAAGAAGAGTACAATTACCAAGGAATTCATTATGCTGTGGGGAGAAGCATATCATGATGGAATTGCACCTCAGTCACAAAATAGTGTCAACCCTGTTTAGTGAGTAACACAAACAGCTCACTCAGGCCACGCCCTTAGTCCCAGCACTCCGTCACGCCACTGCTGTGCTCAGATCGCTGTTGCTATTCAGGGCATGTGGGGCACTGCATTGACTCCAGGCAACCCAGACAAGTCCTTTCCCACCACCTACATATCCACAGCCCTGCAGTTGTTGTGTCTCAAAATGGAGTTTCTCTAACAGCCCTGGCTGTCCTGGACTCACTTTGTAGACCACGCTGGCCTTGAACTCACAGAGATCCACCTGCCTCTGCCTCCCGAGTGCTGGGATTAAAGGCGTGCACCACCACGCCCAGCTCGCCTCTAGTTTTGTGGTCTGGAATCAGATTGCTCAACATTATTGGGTTAACGCTGTTTCCAAGTCACTGTAATACACACAACAAAGCAACAAAGGACTGGCTTGGACCTTCAAGAAACTTACTTACTCAGTAAATTAGTGAATGTCAAAAAGATGAGTCAGCAAAGTAGAAAAAGTAGAGACAGCACAGTGAATGAGCTCTAAGGTAAAAGCTCTAAGTCATGCTCTGGAGAGAACAATGGCTTCCACAACAGCCACTCCCTGACCACTATGACCCACCAGCCCGTTATGTCCCCAGAAGCTCCACCTATGTCTCTAATCCTTTCATCATTCCACTCCTATGAGCTAAGAATTTCCAGAATAAGCAACAAACTTAGAAATAGGTGGCCTGTCCAGATAAACACCACATTGCTTAAAGCAGCAGCTCATGTTCAACTGTGGGTCATGACCCCTTTGGGAAACCTTCACTAAAATATTCTCATTACTACTCATAACAGTAGCAAAATTACAGTTATGAAATGGCAACAAAGATAATTTTATGGTTGTGAGTCACCACAACAGAGGAACTATAAAGGGACACTGCATTAGGAAGGTTGAACCTTCCTGATCCTGACTTTAAGCCAGTAGTCTATAGACTACTGAACAAACACACTGAACAGGGTTAGAGAGGAAATGAAAAGCGATGGGGACAAGGGCGGAACAGGCAGACAGCCACAGGCAGACTAAGTACACTCTTACCTGAACCACTGGATGTGGGTGTGAGGCATAGACTCCAGAATGTAGTCCCATCTAGATGCCCATCTGATGTTTTTCTGCTCCTGGAGGGGAGAAGGAGACTGAGCATCTTCCGACCAAGGGCATTAAGAATCTGGAAACTCCCTTCACTAGCTCACCCTCCTATTCCGTCAGCACATGTAACTCTAGCAGTAGAGCTGAGTTACTAGGGGAATGAGGCAGTTTTACATTTACTCAAGTCTAGTGCAAATCAGAATGAAACCAAGCAGCAAATTAAAACAAAAAACAACCCCAAGAGACCTGGCAAGAGTTATAGCAATACCTGCGTGTTTGTGTTTTTACAAGTTCAGTTCTAATTATAGCTAGTTCAAGTGGGTTTTCAATGCCAAAATCTAGAGCCACATTTAATTTCTTGAGAAAATGGCCGAACAGCATGAGCACTTCTTTACACTGACCCTATGGGACACCTAGTCAGAGCACTTCTTTACACTGGCCCTATGGGACACCTAGTCAGACCACAGTTATAGCCCAGGTACAATGAACATCTGGTGAATGTCACTCACACTGGGTCTTACCTAAAGACACATACTGCTTATTGTGCTGGCCTTGAAAAGTAGATATACACATGGGGACATTAAATGTCACAATGATATTAGCTAGTCAAGATAAAAATTGAAAAGCAGAGATGGAACACTGCACCACACTTTTGACAACCATATTTTTCTTTCCTAAGGAACTTCTCCACTGACAAAAAACATTTTTCAAAATTGTAAGAAAACCTCCCAACCTGAAGCTTTCCATTTAAACCGATACCCTCATGCTGACTGGGAACATGATGCAGGTGTTTCCCATAAGCTTCTGATATGTCTGGCATTTTCATGTCACCTTCTGTGCCCAAGTCCTACAGTTTGGCTTATAAGCATCTTAGCTGCAACACACTCTAAGCACAATTCTCCAATTTCTGCTATCTTTTCATTTAAACTAAAACTTAGTTTAAATTATGTTGTTTGGTGCACTGACAGGCTATTCTAGAAAGCAGCTCATTAAAAGTTTATCTACTTGACAGGCTTTTTGATCATTAGTATTTTTAGTTAGGTTAAGTGATGTATATTTAAAATCAATTTCTTTTTTTAAATTAATTAATTAATTTATTATGTATACAGTATTTGGTCTACATATATGCTCGGGCACCAGATCTCAATGTAGATGGTTGTGAGCCACCATGTGGTTGCTGGGAATTGAACTCAGGACCTTTGGAAGAACAGCCAGTGCTCTTAACCTCTGAGCCATCTCTCCAGCCCTTAAAATCAATTTCTAAATTATACTAAAGATTAAAAACAAACTCACCTCAAAACTAATAGAGTAAGTATAGGCAATTTTGATCTCCCCGGAAGCCTTGTTACTTATATCCATTGGGGGTCCAGAGCAGTCTGGTTTATCTATATGGGTATGTTTGTAGCTGTGGGAAGAAACATTTTGGAAGATTAAGTTCAGTTTAGAAAATGATGTAAAACACAGGCCAAAAATTTTCTCTGTATGTCACAATGCAGCTATACCAATAAAGATGACAGTATTCATATCACATTACAAAGCCTGTCTCAAATTTAAATATTAGTGTGTGTGTGTGTGTGTGTGTGTGTGTGTGTGTGTGTGTGTGTGCTTGCGCGTGAGAGCATGTGTGCCATGCATGTGTGTGTCTGGAGACTGTGGGACACTTCTGGCAAGTCAGGCCTCTCCTTCCATTGCAGGATCAGGGCTTGAGCTCAGGTCACTACGTTTGCTTGGAGAACACACTGGCAACGGAGCCCACCACACCGCTCCTCACGTCACATTTCATAACATAAATATTTACTTCATCGAAGTAATGTGCTTACATACTCAATTACAAGCAAAGTATGTGAACACTGCAGCCCTGCTCCTCTTGTAAGATGGGGTCTCCAGGCCTGAACTGAAGTGACTGTCCTGAATCCACCACGGACTGGGACGGCAGGCACCTGCCACTGCACCTAGTCATACAGTCTTAAGAAAGCAAAGTCCACACAGGGAGTTTAAATTAATTGCCAATTTAGTATGACAAGTGTTTCTTTAGCACTAATAATGTGAAAACATGGCTAATTCAGTGGTAAGAAAAGTCATGGAAAAAATACAACCCACAACTAAAACAGGTTCGTTCGTTCTTTCCTGAGACAGGTTTCTCTGTGTAGCCCTGGCCCCCTGGAACTCACTCTGTAAACCAGGCTGTCCTGGATCTCAGAGATCTGCCTGCCTCTGCCTCTGCCTCCCGAGTGCTGGAAAGGTGTGCACCACCACGCCTGGCTCAAAATAGGTACTTTCAAGCTAACATGTGAACAATCTCTAAAGAGTCCTTTGCAAAGGGCTGGCATGGAGACTTTAAAATGACAGTGCCAACAGCCACATGGGCCTCTGAGCAGGAAAGCCACCTGTCACTGAAGAGAAGCTCTTTCCACCACAAAGGAGACCCGGTGCCAACCACTCAGTGTCTGTGGCAAATCAAAAGGCTGAACATTCCTGAATGAAAAACAAAGCAAACTGCAGAAAGGCATCTCAATCTGACCGCTTCCCATTACTGAGAAATTATTAATTACTGTTTCTCTGAGCAGATTACAGAAGATCTCAGAAACACCACACTGAAGGGAGTGCTCACTGTACTTAATCTGCAAATGTGGGAATGATTAAAGAAGAAGTTACTTGATGTCAAATACTTATTATCTGGACCTAAGCTGCACTTGCACTTGCTTACTGGGAGTTGCTGAGGTATATGATCTCACTCCTTATGCCAGGCTAGCTTGGAACTCACAATGTAACCTAGACTGGCCTCGTACTCACCAAAATCCTCCTGCCTCAGCCTCCCAAAGTGTTAAGATTGTAAGGGTGAGCCAGCACACCTGGCTGAAAGGGTTTGTTTTGAAGCCTACTTGTCCATTTACCTTTTTGGTTCAAGCTTAGCGGCCACTAGTCTTGCTCCCATGGACCCAGCTTCAACAACATGATAATGTATTTTGATGTCAACATGATTGAAGATGTAGAAAGTGTCTCTTTCATGGAATTCTGACTGTTAAACAGAACTGAAAGTTAAAGACAGAACACTGGCTATGGAAGAATCAAGCTCAGTATTTCACAAATGGCTAAGGTAACAAATAAACACCTAAGTTCAGAGGGAATTTTAACCCTTCCCTGTCACAATGCTAAAGTCTTAAGCATGACGTCCTCATAAGCCAGAATTGGAGAAGGTTAATGATGCTAAGGTTTTAACTTATATAACACCAATAAATATCTGCTTAAAAGATTAGGTAACTAATGTTTTCTAGCTTTCACCTAAAATATGTCAAGGAAATATTATGAATACGTTAAACTGCTCACATTTAAGCAAATCTCTTTCTCTGAAATTTGTAAAACTGTTTAGGTTTACAGCCAAAAACCTAAACTACTCAAGTGCCTTTGCTCGACTTTCACCAGGATTAATCAACATAGAGATTTACGCTAACTCAGTAGATCATATCCAGTAAGAGAGTAAATCAAGTTGCCTGAGTATACGAAATACATACTCCCAATATTGGCAATAACAAAATAATACATGCTGATCTTGACAATTCCATATTAATGTCTCTGCTCTAAGTACCCCATTTTCATCATAAAAGCAGGGCTTCAAAGTCAATTCTTATGAAAAGCATACTCTCAAGCTTTTGCAATACAAACTCATGAAACCTGATACTCCAGTATCAACATGGTTTTGTTTTTGTTTTTCCAGACATGGTTTCTCTGTGTAGCCCTGCCTCTCCTGAAGCGAATACACTCTGTATACCAGGCTGGCCTTGAACTCAGAGATTCTCCTGCCTCTGCCTCCTGAGTGCTGGGATTAAAGGCGTGTGCTATCACGCCTGGCCCATATGTACATGTTTTTACTGCATAAGAAGTATGCATCCTGTAGCTCTCCCTACTCTTAAGTTTTTTCTTGCTTTTCCTTAATAATTCTGTTTTCTTGGCAGGCGTGGTGGCACACGCCTTTAATCCCAGCACTCGGGAGGCAAAGGCAGGTGGATCTCTATGAGTTCAAGGCCAGCCTGGCCTACAAAGGGAATCTGGGACAGCCAAGGATACACAGCGAAACCCTGTCTTGAAAAACCAAAGAAAAAAAAATTCTTTATAAAAGATTTATTTTTAGTGGAGCATGGTAGTGCACGCCTTTAATCCCAGCACCCAGGAGGCAGAGACAGATCTCTGAGTTTGAGATCAGCCTGGTCTACATAGCAAGTTTCAGGACAGCTAGGGCTACATGGTTGAGACCCTGTCTCCAAATCTTTAAAAAAAAAAACAAAAAAACCCACATTTTTATTTATCTGCATGGCCACCAAATGTCTGTGTGGGATATGCTGTTGAAGGCAACAGGCATGACATTATCCTGAACTGGAGGGGTTGTAAACCAACTGGGAACTGAAGTTGTATTCCTTGCAAGAGCAGTGCATGCTGTTAACCCCTGAGCGGCAGCTTCAGCCCCTAAAATAAATATATTTTCACATGATAAGTCTATGTGTGTCTTGAGGGCCAGTCCTCTTCATCAGGCCTTCTGGAACTGCAGTGCAGGGCTTTTGTGAACCAAGGAACATGTGTGCTGGGACTCAGACTCAGGTCTTCTGCACGTGGTCTTAGGAGGTGAACCATGCCTCAGGTCCCAGAGTGTAAGCAACATTTAACTGAGCTACAACAAAGGTTTAGCCTTTAACTTATCATAAGAGACTGTAAATGTTGAACTGAATCTGAATTATTCTAATTCTAGAGTAAAATCTGCACAGTATTAATCTGCCTTAAATTTAAGATCTAAGTACTGCACTTGAGAACACCTAACTTTATTCATTCTATGCCTGTCAGTTCTGTTCAAGGAGCAAATTCTCCTTCTAAAAAGCAGTGCAAAGTTCACCACATACTTACACTAATCACACAGGCATCTTTTGCATGGCCTTTATCTGTGATGTAACAGCCAATAGGAAATCCAGGATTACAGAACCTCTGCCCATCCTCGACATCATAACACCACGTCACAGGCATGTTGTCCACAATCCTGTGTACGTTAAGGAAAAGTCAAGTTAGGAGAGAACCTAGTGAACAACTAAGAAGTACTGCTGAAATCAGTGTCATCATTTTATGAAATGTAAACATCTCTAAATGTCTTAAGATTCCAAAATTCAAAATGTTTTTAATGAAACCTGTGACACGCTGCAGTAAGAATGAATTTTGTAGAAGCTCTGAAACTACAAATGCACGTAGAAAAGGAGTTTTGTAAATTAGTCTGCTGCAGCTGTGAATTTCATGGCATCACCCAGGCAACTGAGTATAATTTTTACCTTCAGCAGAGCCCTTGAGGCTTGAAATAGGTGCAAAATAATGTATCTGCTCCTTAGGAGCTTTTTAGGCAGACATGAATGATGTCTATTACAGTAATTCAATAGAAAGACAAAGAATACAACTGCTAGATGAAACTTAACTAAAGGGCGAGGGAAATAAGCAGAAATGAAGGTATTTTCTGTTAAAACTTCTAAATCTAAGCCGGGCGGTGGTGGCGCACGCCTTTAATCCCAGCACTTGGGAGGCAGAGGCAGGCGGATCTTTGCTAGTTCGAGGCCAGCCTGGTCTACAAAGCGAGTCCAGAACAGCCAGAGCTGTTAAACAGAGAAACCCTGTCTCGAAAAACCAAAAAAAAAAACCTTCTAAATCTAATCAATTTATAAAAGAAACATTGCTATAAAGCAAGAGAATCAAATCTTTCAAAGTTTATAGTAAAAAAAAAACATTAAAAGAATAATGAAGTTCTGTAGCCCCGTGAAACTACATTACAGTCCGAATGTGTGGTCCCTATGCTTAGACACTGCAGGGTACAAAATAAAAAATTAGGAAAATACACTAGCTGTATTATAGTCATAAGCCTGCACTCCAGGGCATGTTTTATTTTTTAATTAATGTGTTCCCAAGGTGTATGTTAATGACCTAATAAAACACGTCCTGTCATATGGAAGTGCTGCTTAATAGCACTCTGTGTACCAAACTTTAGAATCACCTATACTATTAAGCTGCTTACTATTATACCCAAAAGACTATAACATTATAAAATATTAGAAACATAAAGCAATGCCATATAAATAATTCAAGAGTTTTGTGGGAAACTAAATAATCAGTCAGTTGCTTTAGACAGAATAAAGTATATCCAATGAGTAGATACAGGTAACATAAAATGTCTTTACGCTAGCCAACTAGAAAGAAAATGCTACAAAAAATTAGAGTGCTGTGATGGGGTCATATTTAGTGAATATGCGGTGGCTTCTGAAGGGCAGTCTCTTAAAAGGGGCGTGGAGATCAGCCTGGCAGCTGTGGGCACCTGGCATGGCAGCATATGGACTGAAAACGGGTTACTGGCTTGGCACTGCTTTAGGCTGAAGTCAATGAAACCAGGAGACACAAGACCCTATTTCAGCATGTGGGGGCGGAGGCCCCTCCATCCCCCCAAAGCGGTGATCCGAAACAGCATGCTTCATCTGGTGGGGTCCAAACAGGCTGACTAAAGAGCAAACCTCAAACTGAGCTGTAAAAATATGGTCAGCTCTGAGCCCGAGGGAGAACAGCCTTGACCCCAAGGTGGGAAGAAGCAAGAGAGCAGGGAAGGCCCCAGCAAGGCCACAAAGCTAAGGACTACACCCCGTGCCAGCACCTACCCTGAGGGGTTCAACTAGTTCAAACTCTGGTCTGAATGGAACTGGGGCCAGCTGGCTAACTCCGGTCAGCTGAGGCGCCCGAGAGAAGACCGCAAGACTCACTGAAAGTGAAGCTGCTGTAGCCATGCAATAGCCAGCTATCCCAAAGGACCTCCGCCCGAGGGGTCCTGAGGAAAGACTGTTGTTGACCAAGTGCCCCAAAGGGCCTACAACTGAGGACCCGCCTCAGAGGCTGGATCCTTCTAAAGGGTCAGAGTTAGGTGTTGGGCAGTAGGTGTCTGTAGTTAAAACAAAGTGTTAGTTTCAAAGCGCTAGTTACAATAAGGAAGCTGGGGCAGTTATGGCTTTAAAAACATTTTACTTATTTGTAAATTATAGCTATTTCAGGCACTAGAATGTACTAAACAGGAAGAGAAACTCTGAAATAAATGTGAGAAAATTTAAAGAGTATCATTTAAAATTACTGCTTTCCTAAGTCAAGAAGCAGTATTTAATTTCTGAAAATTCAACCCTATTTCCAATTTGCAAGAGTGTGGAAGAATCCAAGGTAACAGTGGGGAGGCTGGTCCCAACTTTCTACTAGAAAGAACTCGTTCCAGTGTAAAGGGAGCTTCCTCCCCTCCATTCCAGGGCCTCTCTGTGAAACATTGCCACCAACAGAACTTTATTATAGAGAACTTAACTTTCCCAATAAATCAGTTATACAAGTGTCTGATTAAGCCGGGCGTGGTGGTACATACCTTTAATCTGGAGGCAGAGGGAGGTGGATCTCTGTGAGTTCAAGGCCAGCCTGGTCTACAATGTGAGTCCAAGACAGCCAGGTATACACAGAGGAGAAACCCTGTACTTGTCTAGACCCCCCCCCCAAAGTTTGTGATTAAACTGGAGTAATTAAATTGTAGCAAAAAGGAATGAAAATTGACAATAAAGGCCTACTGTTTTTTGTTTGTTTGTTTGTTTGTTTGTTTGTTTTGGTTTTCGAGACAGGGTTTCTCTGTGTAACAGCCCTGGTTGTCCTGGACTCACTCTGTAGACCAGGCTGGCCTCGAACTCACAGAGATCCATCTGCCTCTGCCTCCAGAGTGCTGGGATTAAAGGCGTGCGCCACCACCACCTGGCTGCCCTACTGTTTTTAATGGCCCAGTGAAAAGAGAAAATTACTCAACTCAGATAAGAAAACTATCTCCCGTTAGCCTTTCATTAGAACAAAGTGGAAGAATTTATGTATGGTTACAATGTTCTGTAGGAAAAAACAATCACCATCCACATCATGTAATTCATATGACTGTAGACACAAATGAAATATAGATCTAAAAAGGCACATGACCTGGGAAAATGCCCAGTATATCAAATAAGGAATCAACAGAATAAAGTGCACAATAATGTCTCAGCTTTTTTATTTTCTAATGACACCCACCCACAAATGCAGAAATCTGAAAACATGCATGACAAACCCTGCTGCCCAGGAGGGAAAAACAGATAATAGCTGGAGAATAGTGAATGCCTGCGACTCTTACTTGCTATGCTATATTTTCTGTACCACTTGAGAGGGATTTTCACAAGCATATATTGTTTAATGATTTAGAAAATAATCATGGCCTCCCTAAAGCAGCTTGATACAATGAATAAAATGGAATGCACTACATTCACAGTAAGATTCCATAAAAATTCAGTACTTTTGAAGGTCTTTCAAATTCTGAGGGACACATTTCATTTCTGTCAATTCTGCTTCAAGTTACATAGTATAAACCTTGTAAAACAAAAATATACTCAGTTTCAGTAAATCCAGAATTTTCAGAAAACTGAGAATCAATGTTTTAAAAAACAGTGACCTGGGGCTCAAGGACTAAAATCTAGAATTACTACTCTCCAAATTTCTGTTCATGATGCAGACTTGCAATCATAAACTCTCCCAATTCAATGGCAAAAACTATTTTTTAGATGTTGCATTGATGTATTATGTTTATATTTTAATAAATATAACATACATGGTGGGATCTAGGACATTTCTTCTTTTTTAATGTTTATTTATTAATTCAGGTTACATCTCCATCACAGTGCCCTCTTTCCACCCCTCTCTGTCCTGCCCTCCTTCCCTCTACCCCCATCCCTTCCATCCCACTCCTCTGGAGTGGAGTGTCCCTACATATCAGTCCCCTGCCCCAGTTCAGCAGTCATATGAAGGCCAAGAACCTCCTCATACACTGGGGGCCTACAAGGCAGCACCACTAGGGCAGAGTGTCTCTCTGACAGTAACAAAGTCTATGTAAACTATTATTTACCAGCACTTTTCCAGTTGACTTTTTAAAGCAGAGTCATTTGTTTCCAACTGCCTTTACAAACTACTTAGTATATTTTACTAGTGATTAACTCTTTGTAAACTACCTTCACTTGATTTTCTTCTTATTAACTTAACTTTAAAATAGGACCTAGACTGATTTAAAAGATTAGCTAATGATGTCTAGGTACCTTCCTGAATGGAAGCTGCTAAGGAGTAAATGTTTCTGTCCTCTCTGCTCCCTGCAGCACTGGGCAGAACCAGGGCCTTGCACATGGTGCCAGTGTTCTGCCACCAAAGCATACCCTAGCCTTTGCTCCTATTGTATCCAGAGTCCAGAGTCTAGACAGCTCTTCTAGAGCAGAATGGCACAGAAAGAGCCAAAGTAACCGCAGGCCTGGCAAGTCGGTCAACAAATGAACAAATGAGCCACTGTTAGGACAGATGGAGGAGAAAGGAGCACAAGAACATAGCGTTAAATAAATACTCTTAGGTATAAAGGACAATTTGAAGGGAAGAAAAAGGGCCAAGTAAACATGGCTCCCCACCCTCTGAGCTGGTGGGTGACCACATCTGCACAGATCAGGTAGTGAGGCTCTTGTGCGAGGAGGAGCTATTGGTCACTAGGCATGCTCCTGTCAACACTACTTCCGGCTTTCTTCTTCCAGGGCCCTGCTTACATCGAAGGACCCTTAGTTGAATGGGGCCCAAGTCCTAGTGCTGACCAGATAAAAACAGCCTACCCAGCCAGCTCATGACTGGACTGTGGCCCTAGACACCCTCCGCCCTGAGTCTGTACAGAGGAATTGGGCACACAGTGGTGAGGAACACAGGTCTCAACGGGGGCCCAGAGCTCCTCATTTCCTAAGACTGCATGAGCTTTCCAGCCTAAGACACCAGTACAATGCTCAAGGAACGAACAAAACACAGTGTGAGTCACCACCAGCAGCAACTCAGTTTCTATGAAGGAAAAACATACATACCCCAAATCTACACGGCACACAGGCATGAGCACGCAGTTATCTTGAAAGGTGGATTTGGAGAGACTATTTTATGTTTGAATACTGGACAAGTGTATACTACTTAAAAACAAAATGAAATGCTTTTTTTATTTCAACACAACGTGGTAGAAATGTGTTGATGTTGCACCATGGTTACAATACGTGCAGTAGACGTGACTTCTAAGAAGATGCTACTTACAAATGCTAAACTTGTTTTCTCAACACTCCTTTTCTTGGCCCACAAAATCTAAAAGACGGATCCCAGCTCTTCCCCGTTCAGTACACATGACCAAAGCAGCAGTGGGATCAGAGAGACAACGCGCCTGACACAACCAAGGGAGGGCAGCTCCTTAAATCACACGTTAACACTGAAGTGTCAGTTAATTTGCTACATTTTATCAACCTACAATTTAATTTCTATAGACACTGAAATAGATGAATAGTTCATCTCCAAAACCCCAACTGCGGAGCCTCTGTCTCACCAGTGATGCTGATAGTTCAGTAGCATGCTTTTTTTCAAGAAGTCTAACTTTTGTTTGTCTTCAGCCTTCTCTGTATGGTATGTTTTCGTACAAACGAGCTTACAGGTTTCCACTTTATTAAACGTAAACTGTATAAAAAGAAAGCAGAAAGTACATTAATAAAAATTATCCAAGAGGATAAAGGCTCTTCCTAAGATAACAGAGCTTCTCAAGTCATCAATGTTGGGGATAAGCATTTAAAATTCACCACAGCTCACTCAATTACACTGAACCTTCAATCTGTTTCTCTATAAAGAGAGTCTGCAACTTTTCTTATCACAAGTTTTTGTTTCCTGTTCTGATGACTTTGATTCATCTTCTACATGGAAATGAGATCCAGAAGAAAAGGAAGGAAGAACAGTTTCCGCACAGGCATGCTCTAAACTTTCTGGAGTCATCTGGTTCTGATAACAAGGACACAAGGTTTCTGGGCTAGCATCCAAGTGGACAGTCAATCAAGTGCCCCTGAAGTTCCCTAAGGGACTCAGCAGTGATCACAATGTCACATCTGAACATACAAAATCAAAGCAAACATGACCGTTTACTCAAGTACAAGGCTGACAATTTTCAGGATTCTATTTCTATAAAAGGTAAAAATTAAAAATTTGTAATTTTTTAAAACCAAATTTAAAAACTAGAAGCTCCTTCCAATCTTGAGTCCAGAATTCACTTCATATATATAAAAACAAAATTCACAGAACATTTTAATAATAGGTCATGGTGATGTTCTAGGAGCCATTCAAGTCTTAAGGGAGCAGTGCACCCTGCAGGGCATGCGAGCAGGAGGCTCTGGTTCAGCCTCCAGTACAAAGTCAAAAATATCCCCCCATAAAGACATCTTTATCTTCAAAAGCCTGTGACGTATTAATGATATAAATAAACCATAATTTTTAATGCAAAAATTATGTTTTGCCAGGCAGTGGTGGCACACGCCTTTATCCTCAGGACCCAAGAGGCAGAGACAGGTGGATCTTGAGTTCAAGGCCAGCCTAGTCTAGAGAGTGAGTTCTGGGACAGCCAGGGTTATAGAGAAATCCTGTCTCAAAAAAACAAAAAACAAAAATATTGTTTCATTTCTAAATAGTGCGCTTCACTTGCCTTTTTCGTTTGTTTTTGAGACAAAGTCTTACTACGGTGCAGTTTGGCCTGAAACCCAAGACCCCCAAGGCGGGGAGGGACCCCTGTGGGCGTGCTCCGTGGCCTACTTCTGCAGGTGTCATCTACTGACACCCTCACCAGCTGCGCTGTCACCCACTAGCGATGGTGAATGCTCAGCCCACTGCTGCCACCTGGCAGCCAACACTCCAATGCTCACCAACTGCTACCTCTACAGAGTTTGCCCCGCTATTTTCAATCTCAAGGCTCGTTTTTTTAAACAGGGAAAAGTAGGAGCACAAAAGTACTCCTGGCAGAACCAGAGGCACAGAGGCCACACACAGATGGGGGACAGAACCAGAGGCACAGAGGCCACACACAGATGGGGGACAGAACCAGAGGCACAGAGGCCACACACAGATGGGGGACAGGCATTTCCCTGCCGTCAGCCACACAGCAGGAGATCTCACACCTCAGTCTAACTGGTGGTCACTGTAAAGGAAAATAAAAAGACCAAAGGAGACAGCAGACAGTGAGTGTGTGCGTGTGTGCACGTGTGTGTTACATGTGAGCAGCGTACGGAAGCCACGGGCCAACGTCAGACATCCTCTTCTAATGGCTCTCCACTTCAGTTTTCAAACAGGCTCTGTCTGTCCCTGAACCTGGAGCTCACTGATTCACAGCGCCAAGGTTTCTCTTGCCTCCCCAGCTGGGATCACAGGTACATGTGTTAATGTACACAGTTGTTACATGGCAATCGCTTTACCAACTGAGCCATGTCACCTCAGCCCTGGTGACATATGATTGCATAGCGAGCATGAGCATTCTCCTAATGCTCCCTGTGCTCTATGTACTTTATATTCACTAAGGGTCATGTGTTCCACCCAACAACTGAGTAACGTTGGCCCTTCTTATTCACACTTTACAGATTAGAAAACCAAGGCATAAAAGACACAGACTAAGAAATGCCAGTCAGGGTATGACCCAAGAGAGTCCAGCTATACAAACAATGCTCCTCTCATGTTTGGTGGGAAATTCTGTATTTTAAATCACTGTTGTTGTGGATTTAGCAGTATCTTTTTATTTTTATGTGTGTGTCTGTGCACTACATGCATGCAGTGCTCATGGAGGTCAGATGAGGGTGTTGGATCCTCTGGGACTAAAGTTACAGATGGTTGTGAGCTGCTATGTGGGTGCTGGGAATCAAACCTCAGTTGTCTGGAAGCACAACAGTGCTTTTAACTGATGAGCTATCATCCCAGCCCCAGGTACTTAAGTTTTGCTAAGAATTTAAAAATGTTATTCGGTGCCAAGGAACTCAATCCCTCTTCATGTCATACAACTCAATTTTGTTCTGTTTACTTAGTTTTACTGTGGTTGTGTGGTGTGTGAATGCAGAAAGCTGTGGGGGTGTCCATGTGTGTGGGAGCCAGGAGGTGTCCTGTCCTATCACTCTGCATGTTAGGAAATGCACTTCTTTAATTTTTACTGTGTGTCGGTCTGTAAAGTGTATGTGGGTGCACAGCAGCTACGAGAGGCCATGAGATGCTTTACACCTTCATGTCCTAAATTTACTCTGTTGCTCAAACCATTTCTGCTTTTTCTGCCTTAGGAAATGAAAACCCCAGTCTAGATCCTACTCCTTAGATAATTCTCTTGGCTCCACTTTCAAACACTAGGCTGCTGCGCCCAGGGCCTCCCTCAAGAGTGCCCGTCCGCGCCCTACACTGACCTGTGCTCCTCTAACACGCACCACTGCTCTCGCGTCCTCACCTCTCACTCGCTCGCTCAGGTTGTACTGCAGGCAGGATCACACCTGGGGACCTGGCCTGCAGGCAGGATCACACCTGGGGACCTGGCCTTGGCTGCCTACCTCTAAAATACCTCCCCCCTAGGCATTCCTGTGGCTTACTCCCTTATTTTTAAGGTCTTTTATTCAAATGTCATCTTTTCAGTGAGACTTTTTAAATTTACACTTTTAATGTCAACTCTCAGTAAGTCTATTTAAACTGACAAACTCTGTCCACACTCTGTTTTATTTTCGGGAGTTCTTTCCTAAGCAACTGACACACTATACACCCAGTCTCCTTGTCATCAATCAATATAGAAGATCCACAAAGGCCAGGGATTTCTTTTGTCGTGGCCTCTGTTATATTGTCCTTCTGGAACAGCGTCTGGGGCACACAAAAAGTAGCTAAGCAACAAATGTTAACCCAGTAAACGAAGGAGGTTTTATGATCCTCATTGTGTCTTATGCTGCACTCCATACGTCACAAAAAAAAGGTGACAAAGTCGACGTCAGATATGGATTCTCCTCTGCTACTGATTATCATTTTTGTTCCTATTGCAGATTTAAATAGAGTGGAAATATCTGAGAATGCCAGGCATGGTGGTACATACCACTAATCCCAGCACTCAGGAGGCAGAGGCAGGGAGGTCTCTGAGAGTTCAAGGCTAGTCTGGTCTACAAAGTCTATGGATACACACAGAAACCCAGTCGCGACAAAAACAAAACAAAACAAAAAACAAACCAAAAATATCTGAAAATGAAGTTCAGAAGAATCAAAATGAAATATATTGCTTAGCCAGGCGGTGGTGGCACACCCCTTTAATCTCAGCACTCAGGAGGCAGATCTTTGAGTACTGATCAGGCCGACCTGGTCTACAGGGTGAGTTTCAGAACAACCAGGGCTACACAGAGAAACCCTGTCTCCAAAAACCAATATATTTCAAATACCTTTAAGGCTGGTTTAGAAAGAAAAATGTCACCTCCAACACCGTGTTTTCATGTGTTCAAGAATCTTGTTAAACTTGGGAACTGAAGAACTTAACACTTTTTGGTTTGGAGGACAGGATAACCTGGAACAGCTCTTAGCATTCCTACAGGCAGATATGCCACCATACCCAGCTTAACATAGAGCTTGATCCGAAAAGTTTCTGTTGAACGTAAAAAGTCTAGGACCCACCTTTCTCCATTTAAGCATCTTCCTTTTCCACTTTTACCTCAACTCCCAGGACAAGGGGTTAAATCTGAAAAGTCCTGGACCCAAGGGTTACGGATACGTCGAGAAAGAGCCCATACTAGAGGCTGTAACTATCTATCTTTTTCTGGTTTCCCCAGTTTACTGTTGTGCCAAAAGCTGCCTGACCCTGGCAGTGTGAGATCCTTGCAGCAGAGATCTGCCTGTCTCTGCTTCCAAAACACTGGGATTAAAGGTGTGAGCTGCCTGGTGATGACTGCCTGGCTCCCTCCACTTTCCAAGGTGAGCACTAAGTACACAGAGACACCAATCAAATGTCTAAGCTGTTTGTACAACTTCACAGATATGCCTGACAGTCACCCTCTACTACAGAATGAATGCAATGACCATCAAAGTGATAATCTCTCACAACACTCATATAGGGGACTGCTGCTCGATGTTCCCCATGCAGGCACAATGAGCTCTTCCCCAGTGACCTCATTCCCTATGGGCTTCAGCCGTCTTTCAGAATAATTTAAAACCATTGTTTAGGTTTTTTAGAGCTGAGAATTTCAGATTAGAATACTTGAAGAGGACAGACTTATGATTAAAAATGAGCCTGTAGGACCTGGAAGAGATGGCTCAGTGGTTAAGAGCACTGGCTTGGTTTGGTTTGGTTCCCAGCACCACCTGGCAGCTAACAACCATCTGACCCAACGTCATTTTCTGGACCCCACAGCCACTGCGCAAAGATGATACAGACATGCATGCAAGCAAAAACACCCATTCACATAAAATAAAATTTAAAAATTAAAAAGAACACATAGTGGATCAAACCTCTACAATGATTATGTCTTTCTGCCCTAAGGCTTTAGGGACAGTCCTGGACTGAGAGGGAGTGAGATGGCTATTGGGAACAATGTGGGCTCAGGGTTAGCGAATGGATGTTCCCCATAAGGTGCCATGGGTTAGGAGTGCTTAGTGAGAAGGAGGCTGCTTGCTAAGGGTAGAGTCTAAGGGAAGAATGGGAAGCTGAGAGAGTCAGCTGTGGGCTGGGGAACACCACCTGGGGGTCAAATGACAGCCATTACAGGGAAAGTTCTAGCAGGATCAGATGCCCAGGGAATCAAAGAGAAGCAACAATGCAAAGTGTGGAATACATTAAAATACCAGTAAGTCAATCTAATTGTATTTATATCAACTTGTAGGTGTGTAGAAATCTTCAGGAAAAGTTAAAAAGAAACTTAAATAGAACTAGGAGAGACGAGAGACTTACTCTTCACTTTATATTCTTCCACACCACTTAATTATTTATATAGTGACACATTACGATTATAAACTTCCTTAATTTTTCTGAAAGGGAAGGCTTACTGTTCTTTGTGAAGTAGAGGAACACATATACAATGAGCAGAGGACTGTTCAACACGGGAAGATAAAAAGCTTCAGCAATCACAGCTAAAAGGGGGTAACTATGGGAAATGATGAAGCACACATGTTAAAGACAGCAGTGTACATTGGGTGCAGTTTCAGTTAACTGAGGTCCTAAGAAATGTATGACATGTTCCAAATAGACTGTCTTCATTTTTGAAACAGATCTCAGGTAGCTCCAGGCGGGCCTCCAACTCACTAAGTAGCTGAGGACCCTCAATCCTCCTGCCTCCAATCCCTGAATGATGGGATTACAGGCCTAAGCAACCATGCTTGGTTTTGTGATACTGAGGAGAGACCCCAGGCTATTATACATGGTTAAAAAAAGAAACACTGTACCAAGTGAACTATATCATCCCTCAAAAATACTTTTATTGATTCAAACAGAAAGAGAAGCTAAATAAACCAAGACTAAAAATAAAATTTAAAAAAATCTCAAAATAGCAGTAGAGAAGCGTAGGCAATGTCACACGAGAACAAAGGAAATCTGCAGACACTATTCAGAAAGGAAAGGAAACAGAGCGCGAGAGATAAGCTGTGCGTGAAGTGCGCTTCGAGGTGGGCAGGCGTGCCCACGCTGTGTCACAACGCTAGCTGTGTGAAAGCTCTCTAAGACAGACCTAACCCTGACTCCACGAAAAGAAGGGGGGCCTCTAAAACATGGCTTTAAGAAATTACTACTGGGGCTGGACAGATGGCTCAGTGGTTAAGGGCACTGGCTGCTCTTCCTGAGGTCCTGAGTTCAATTCCCAGCACCCACATGGTGGCTCCCAACCATCCATCATGAGATCTGGTGCCCTCTTCTGGCCTGCGGCCATACATACTTCAATCTAGAACACTGTATACATATTAAATAAATATTTTTAAAAAAGAAAAAGAAAAAAAATTACTACTGGGAGCTGGACAGATGGCTCAGTGGTTAAGGGCACTGGCTGCTCTTCCAGGGGACCAGGTCTTGATTCCCAGCACCAACATGGCAGCTCACAGCCCTCTGTAATTCCCAATTCCAAGGGGCCCCATGGGCATCAGGCACACAAGTGGTACAGACACACATGCAGGTAAAATACCTGTACACATAATATTAAAAGAAAGAGAAGAAATTATTCCTGATGCAAAGGAATTGCTCCTTACCTGTGAGATCCAAGTTATTTGAGACCACTTTCAAAACAAAAACAAAAAGACACCCCCAAAACCATGACTAAATAATTTTTATTTAACACTAAATACAAACCTTATATGGTGAAGGTTCAATTCTTTCCCCGAATAATACCTGACCAAGATTTTCAGATGGTCGTTTTCCTTCTGATGCTTGGCAAAAATCAAACCTGAGGAAAAGAATGTTAGCATTTAAACAGAGAGAAACAGTGAAATAAGAGCCACTTGCCAATCTTGAAAGACTCCTTATTTTAACAGCAATTTCAATGAGAAATGTGATCATATTTAAGTCCCAAGTATCACAGTTCCCACCAGAACCAGAAATATTCTATATTAAAAAAAAATTACACATTGTACCTTACTCCTGAAGTCTAATTATAAATTTATAATATTTCCTTATTCTTCAGGATTTATCTGTTGCAACTTTTTAAAAATTATTTATTTACTCTTATGTACACTGGTGTTTTGATTGTACGTATGTCTGTCTGTTTGAGGGTGTTGGATCCTCTGGAACAGGAGTTACAGGCAGTTGTGAGCTGCATATGGGTGCTGGGATTTGAACCCAGGTCCTTTGGGAGAGCAGCCAGTGCTCTTAACCGCTGAGCCATCTCTCCAGCTCCTGCTGTAACTTCTTAATCCAAATCTTTCCAGAGGATGCCACTTCCAGAAGATGTACCAGCTTTATACCCACCTTACCCAGATATGGTGGCCACCCATTCATTCCCTGTGAGAGCTCAGAATGCTGGAAAAGCACATTTTGCCACCTATGATTCTCTAGATAATTCCATGTAATGTGAGTCAGCGTTAGTGAAGCTCTGTTTCAATGTGACAATTTTACCACAGAAAATTATAGGGCATTCACCATGGAAAATCGTGGGGAGTATGTGAGACTAGTATTGTAATGGCAACAACAGTGAGATCACAAGGTGAATTTCAAAAATGACAACACTGGGGCCGTGCCGCCCTCCAAACAAAACTTCATCTCCTCTATGTATGAGTTAGGCCAACAACTCAGTGTTGTACTTAGGCAGACAGATTCTTAAGGGGTAATATCTTTTCTATATGCTTTTCTGAATACAAAACATTGTCTTTTAACTCTGAGCAATAGAGAAATTTTAAGTAAATTCGAATCTAGGAACTATGTAATAACCAATATGGAATACAGTAGTCAAATGATTGTAGGTCTTTTATGAAGTACACTTCATAATACAGCGAACAACAAAAACCATACATACCCTGAAGGCCACAAAAAGGGCTCACTGGGCAAAGCGTTTGTTGGCCAAGCCTGACAGTCTCACTACAATCAGCTATGCACGTAAAGGTGGGGGTAGAGCACTGACTCCACAAACACATTACATACATGAGGTAATAAGAAACAACCTGAAAACTCTAAAATTAGATGCTTATAAATAAGTAATCAGCAAACACTGGTGCTATACATAATTCATGCACGATACAAAAAAGACTGAAATGACTGCAATATTGACACGAAGGATGTGAGGATATGGTTGAGGAAGATGAGGTGCAAACCTAAGATGAGCTTATCCTTACAATGAAACTATACAGTATGGCTACATACATTCAAATATTCAGAGGGGAAAAAATGCCTCAGAGACAAAATAGTGATTCTTTCTAGAGACGCCGTGAAGCAGAATTCTCTTTTAAAATGTATAGGAGAGGCTGTAGAGATGGCTCAGCTTTCTAGGGTCCTGAGTTCAAGTCCCAGCATCCACATGGTGGCTACAACCATCTCTAACTCCAGTCCCAGGGCATCTGACATCCTCTTCATTTCTACAGGCATGCATGGGTGACAGACATTCAGGCAAAACATCCATACACATAAATAAAAATTTTAAAAGAGCAATTAATATTTTAGTCAGATAAAAAAGGAAAGTCATTTAGTTGATACATGTTATACTGCAAAGCAGTATCTAGAAGAACATGTACTCTGAACTACTGAGCCACCTCTTCAGCCCCAGAACAGCATGTTTTACCTGAAAGTGTTTCTCAGCTGGGTATGGTAGTGTATTCCTGCAATTCCAATACTTGAGAGACTGAGATAGGCTTGCTAAGAATTTGAACTTTGCTAAGAATTTGTAGTTAGGGCTACAGAGTGAGAGACCCTGCTTCCACCACCTCTACCCAATCTTCAGCCCCTATGCACTTAGGAAATGACAGTTCTACACAAAAAGTCTGATGAGTCACATAAAAGTTTATACAAAACCAAACTGGAAAACTTACGCTGTATATTCATAAGGAAGAACAGATTCCACTGAATCAAGCCGGTTAACAAACAGCTCTATCTCGGCCTAAAATGAGGAAGCACAGATTAGAACATGAACCCTGAAGACAGATACAGGTCATGCATGGAACTGAAGAAAATACTACATGCTTGAACTATTAAACTGCTCTCTTATAAATATCTTCAGTTAATGAATTATATGCATTTAAAACATACCTATATAACTTTTACAGGTGTAAATATCTCCAATATTTCTAATGCTTTTGAAATTCTAAATTTCCTAAAATGTTAAATGTATTTTAAAAAGCATTTATTGAACTGTTTTTAAGAGCCTGATTTCCAAATCCAGTACTTCATTCTACAGCACAAAAATAGTTTCTATTTTTTAGGGGATAAAGAGACTGTTAAGAGGGTGTATTGCTCTTGCATAGGACCAGAGTTCAGTTCCCAACACCCCTGCCAGCTCAGCTCACAGCCACCTAAATCTCCAGCTCCAGAGGATTAGACGCCTTCTTCTGGCCTACACACACACACGCACACGCATATGCACACTCACACACGCACGCGCACACACACACACACACACACACAAATAAAAACACATCTCTTAGAAAGTAATTTCTGTTCCAGGACAACCACAGACCTTGTCTCAGTAAATACACATTTAAAAAAAAAAACAGTAATTTTGCTGAGCAATGGTGGCCTATACCTTTAATCCCAGCATTCCCAAGGTAGAAGCAGGTGGACCTCTGTGAGTTTAAGGCCAGCATGGTCTACAAAGTGAATACTAGGACAGCCAGGTCTACCCAGAGAAACCCTGTTTTGAAAAAACAAACAACAAACAACAAAACAAAACAGCTGCCACACTGGTTGGAATTTTATCAATCAAGAACACTGTGAATATAACCCCTGCTAAGCAGCCAGGAGAGGACCACGTGGTCTAAGTTTGGACGACACTGTGACCAATCCGAGAATGGCACATTACAGTTCGTAATAGTGATGAGGTTTACAAGGACAAGATCAGGTTCAACACAATGGATAGGGAGAAAAACTGACTATGTCCTAGGAAATAAGGACTAAGTGGCATCTTTCTACTAAAGTTCTCACAATTTCTCCTAGATATCTGAAGCTTCCCAGTAAGCCATTTGTGTCCTGAAATTAATTCTTCTGGTGCTAAACAAATCTTAAGATGCTCAACTGGAACAAATGTCTTCACTAAAATTGCTGTGGCTGAAACAGCTGAAGATCGATGCTGTAATGTATGGAGAGAAAATGGGAACTGTTCAGGCAGCCACTGGTATGTCATTTCTTAGTTTTGGAAGCTGCTGGCCCTGCACTTCCTGTATAATCAGATATATTTATCCCTCTCAGGTCTCTGAGGTGGTTGAAGAATAGATAGCTAGAGTCTCATAGTTAAATTTTGAGTTGTTTAGGAATCAAGAGGGTGTTCTGGATCTGAGAAGGTGTTTTTAAAATTGTGATGAAAGTTAGGATGAAAGCTGAGTTGGATATAGAACGTTAAACTCATGGAGATGGTTAGATAGTAGAACCTTAAAGTCAGGTGCCAAATACATATGGACTGGACATTGGGAATGTATGCTAAGCCATATAACTCTCAGAATTGTGGCCTATTTGTTTCTGTTGTTTTGTATTGTATTTATTGTTATAAGAGAAAGAACCATTTGTTGGACTGAAAGGAGGAGTTGTTGGGGCGAAAAAGATATACCTTAAACTTAAAAAAAAAAAGGAAGTGGATGGGGGGTTTAAGGGGGAAGAGGGTGAGAGGGTAGGACCAGAGAGGGGAGTAGGGAGGGGATTGTGACTGAGAGGTTAGACCCAGGGTATTCCTTCTTTCCCTTTTCTGTATCCTTCTTTATCTCCTATGTAGGAATGCACGGACTTGAGAAAAATTGAGACATAGACATAGCACAGGAAGGACCAAGAAGAAGGGTCAGATTATTGAATATGCCCTTATACCTTTGTATATTGATACAAAATTAGTAGTATATTTGGCTAAAGTGGTATTGACCATTGTTTATTGTGCAAAAATAAGATTGTATTGGACTACCTCAGTATTGATATTTGTATATTGATACAAAATTAAGATTATAGTTGGCCACAATGGTATTGACCCTTGTATATGGATGCAATATTAAGATTGTATTGGGCCGCATAGGCATTGATCTTTGTATATTGATACAAAATTAAGAGTATATTTAGCCACATTTGAATAGATCTTTGTATATTGATACAAAATTTAAGGTAACGCTTCCTAATGGTATCGTACCTAGAGATACTTAAAAATGAAATGTGAAGCTCTGGCCTCTTGATACCAACCATCTTAAACTGTTTAGGATGGTTAAGAAAAACAAACTCCTAGTCATGCACGCATGTCACCTTGTTAGCTACTATGACAGTCTATCACAGATATTCTCTAAGCTACTCAGTAATCAAGTTGTTAAGAGACAAGCAACATTTGCTTATCTAAATACAAGAGATAGATAGGGCATCTTCAAAAACCCCAAGAGATCTGCAGAATATGGCATTCAAAGATGTGGTCTTAAATTAAGATTTTTTTTGATATCGTGACATATCAGCTCCTGACAGCACCCCCTATTCTACTCCAAGTAGAAGAAAAGCATCGAAGAATCTCCAGTGTGAGATGGTTGAATTAGTGGCAAGCCTATCTCTTGGCATGTAAAAACTCCTTGCTTCAACTGCAGACAGACTGCTGTCCAAAAAGGACAAAACTTGGTAGCAGGGAAGTCGACAGCCTAGCTCTGCCAAGACAGGGTAGGTTAGTCCTTCATAATCCCTGCTCTACAATAAATGTCTGTCAGAGAAACAGGACCAAAAGGCTGAAGACTGATGCTGGAATGTATGGAGAGAAAATGGGAACTGTCCAGGTAGTCTCTGGTTTGTCATTTCTTAGTATTGGAAGCTGCAGGCCCTGCACTTCCTATATAATCAGATATATTTATCCTTCTCAGCTCTCTGAGGTGGTTGAAGAATAGACAGCTTGAGTCTCATAGCTAAATTTTGAGTTGTTTAGGAATCAAGAGGGCGTTCTAGATCTAAGAAGATGGTTATAATAGTGATGCAAGTTATTATGAAAGCTAAGTCAGTTATAGAACTTTAAACTCATGGAGATGGTTAGAAGGTAGAAGGATAAAGTCAGAGGCCAAATATGTATGAACTGGACATTGGGAAGGTATACTGGGCCATTTAACTCTCATAAATGTGGCATAGTTAATTCTGCTGTTTTGTATAGAATTTACTGTTATAAGAAAGAACCATTTGTTGGATTGAAAAGGGAAGCTGTTGGGAGGGAAGAGGGTGGAAGGGTGGGACAGGAAGGGGGTTTGTGACTGAGATGTAACTTGAAAAAAAATACTTATATAAAAAAAAAACTAAAAAAAAAAGGAAGTGGATGGGGGGTTTAAGGGGGAAGAGGGTGAGAGGGTAGGACCAGAGAGGGGAGTAGGGAAGGGATTGCGACTGAGATGTAACTTGAAGAAATAAAAATAAAATTTAAAAAAAGTTAAAAAAAAAAAGATTGCTGGTGACTGCCTCTGGATGACATCAAGAGGCTGTCAAGAATGGCTTAAAGCCACTGCCATTCTCATTTCACCAGTGTGCAATACTTATTAATAACACCCCACTCCCAACATCAAGACAAGATATGCAATGTGCAATTTAAACGGGCCAAGAGGGCCAACAGGACAGCTTAGATGGTAAAATTGCTTGCTGTGTGACTCAGACAACCTGAGTTCAGTATCTGGATCCCAGGATGGAAGGAAAATCAACTGCTGAAAACTGTCCCTGAATTCTACATGCTTGCCGCTCCCCTACTACTAATAAGAAAAAATGAAAAATTAAAGTAATAATTAAGTACACTTGCAGGTTAACAGTAAAACATGGCGGACCAGAGTATAGATTGTGGGCCAGACTGCCTGGGTTCCAAACCTTGTGCAATTTTTTTTCTTTCTTGGTTTTTGGCCTCAAAATCACAGAGATCGCCTACCCAGAGTGCTGGGATTAAAAGTATGTGCCACCACACCCAGCGCAATCCATTACTAGCTGTGTGACTTGGGTCAAATTATTTAACATGTCTTTTCCTTATGTGTTCACTCATCTGCGAAAGGGGGTAATGTTTATCTTGTAGGGCTGTGTGTCACATTACTGGTTGCCATGTATAGTCTCTAAACTGATAAAATACAGACAGAAGGATTGATACTACATCCGTTAAACTCCTAAAGACACTGTGAGCCTTTGTAAACAGTTTCACAGGCAAACACTATACTTCTACTTAACAACAACTACCTTAAATCCCAGCACTCAGGAGGCAGAGGCAGGCGGATCTCTGTGAGTTACAGGCCAGCCTGGTCTCCAGAGCGAGTTCCAGGACAGCCAGGGCTGTTACACAGAGAAACCCCATCTTCAAAAACAACAACTATACAAACAAAAACAAAAGAAATAGCAACTCAATAGCCACACTGACTCCAACACTAAAAAAATATGTCTCTTTGCATAAAATATACCACTGGCCATTCATTTCAGCTAAAGATGATGGGGTATGACATTTCAGCATCACAGAATGTTTGATTAAAGATAGATACATGCAACTGTAGTGAAGGCAAAACTTCTAGCTGATGGCTTACTCAGCAAAAAATTTTCCCTAACCCTGTCACGAAGACAAGTTCAAATACTCTAACCCCTAAGAAAGAGAGGGAGGCCCAGCTTTCACCTCCAGATCTCCCCTGAGGAATAGTTATTATAGTCTATATGACTTTCTATGTCCTCAGTGTCAATGTCTGCAGACCTCACTGCTCACACGATGCAAGTCAACCACTACCACTAGGCACATCCCCTTCTCAAACTCGTGTTGGGAAGCCAGGCTGCCAAGGCTTCAATCCTAGCTGCGACCCAAGCTGGGTGTCTAGGCAGGTTCCCTTCTCCCTGGGTCAGGTTTTCTCGTCTGAAGAATGAGGATGACAATCCCAGTGGGTAGCAGCTGTTGAGAAGCGTCCCCAGTGACGTGGGAAAGGTGAAAGTGAAGTGTTCACTACTGTGCAGCAATGTCCAACAGAGCGATGTGCTGGAACACTCTTCATCCGTGCTGCTGGATGCAGCAGCCTCTGGACCACACAAGCCATTAGGCACTGAGGTGCTAGTCCCTCAGACTGTGCTCAGTTAGCACAGCAGAAGAAACTCAATTCTTACCTTGCATTTAATGTTAGCTAAATTTAAATGGTCACAGGAGGCCACTGGCTTCTCAATTGGACAGCAGAGTAATAAAATGCCATGCTGCCTGGTGCCACATAAATAATCTCTTTTTATACTTAACATTTTTACTACAGCCACTACGGCCTTTCTGTTCCAGAAAAATAACTCTCATTTTATAAGTCCCTCCTAGAGGTTGCAAACTTTTCCTATAGAGACAGAGTAAATAGTTTAGGTCCCAGCTCTATCCCTGTAGTGTAAAAGCAACCTAGACAATTGGAAACTGAACACATGCCTATGGTCCAGTAAGCTAAATGGGGCTCTTAAATAAAAACATCAGATGTTCATGTAATCTTCAATCATTACTAAATAATATTCTTTCTTCCTCAACCACTTAAAAGCATAAAAACCATCTGTAGCTTGAGAGCCCTCCAAGACCAAGCAGTGAGCTGGGCAGGACTCCGAGTTTACCTGTAAGGCTCATTTTTAGAGACTGTTAAATGTTCTTCAAGTTCTGCACCAGCACATCCAACTCTCTACTCCCATTTCTTCATCTTTGGTGTCTTCTATGAGTCACAAGCCTTGAAACCTGAAAGGCTGCCATCTTTTCAATGACCTATCTTTACCATGCAGCTGGTTTTCTTGGGGCTTTACTATGCGCTCACACAATGCTCTTAACAGATATGTCATCATGCACAACTATAGCAAAATTCAAGGTTCAAACACCAAAGTGTCTATAATTCTTATAGAATGCCAATGTTAGTTTCCAGCAGCCTCTCTGTCCCTATGAATAATTCTTCAAAGACCCTCATCTCTCTCATGTGTGCTATGCCTAAAGCTAAGCGCTCATCCTCAAGCATACATTATTTCAAATGTTCTTTCAAACTTACTTTATTTGGTCTAGTAAACTTAACAGACTCAACTTTGCTGTTCTATAACTTTTATTTTTGTTTTTGAACAGGATCCCTCATAGCCCAGGCTGGACTTGACCTGCCTGTATGACCTTGAGTTCCCAATTTTCCTGCTCCCCTCCCAAATGCTAGGATTACAGCAATAGCACCATGCCAGGCCTTCCATGTAATTTTAAAAGCTTCTGAGGTTGTATCCTATTACATTACATTCATTACAGATCCAACACTACCACTTAGGTAAAACATTTCAGCCTCAGGTGCCAGTCCTGATGTCTAGAGAAAAAACTACCCACCACCCTACAGCTACCCACTCCCTTAAGTTAGCCCAGACCTGTCTTTAAATTCCAATTTAAAACAACCTTAAAAAGAAACCAAGCTTACTAGTTCCTTCTTCTAAAAGTGTTTTCCACCCTGAGTTAGGGTCTCACTACGGAGCCAAGGCTGACCCTGAACTCAGGCTCCTCCTGTCTGTACCTCCTAGGTACTGAGATCACAGACAGGTGTCACACCCCTGGCTTAGAGCAGGTCTTTCACTGATGGCCAGGAAAGCCTCTCTTCCTGACCCCATGAGCCTTCTGTTTCTCTAACTCAGTGTCACTTAAGGCAACTGCTGCCACCATACTGCGCCTTACTTTACTGCTCATTAAGCTTCATACCAATTCTTGTCCTACTATCAAATATTATGTGCACTTTATTAGTTTTTGCTAAGTCTGCACCTGGCATTGTTTTAATATCAAACCCTCTATTTAGTTTACCTTGTCTTTCATCTTTCCCTCATCTAGCAAAGTAGCCTCAAATCCCACATACAGATGCTAACAATGCCTACAGCTTTGTGATACAAAAGAATGTAATTAACAAGAGCTTTTCACAAAGTTTCCATGAGTGTTATTTCTCACAAATCTTCCATCTGAAAACAAAGTTCATTTTTTTTTTAGCACAGCACATAAATAAGGACCACAACATCAGTTTGGAGACAGTATAGCATTAGATTGCTGTGGGGATTGGCAAACTGACTCCAAGGAGCTGAGCTCACCCCTAGAACCCACACCGGTGGCATACAACTACCTATAAAGTAGCCTCCAGATGATCTGATGCTTCTCTGGCATCTGCAGGCACCGACGGCACATACCCACACATAACCAAAAAAAAAAAAAAAATTACATCTTAACAAACAGAAGCCAAAGTGCTGGACTCACTTCAGACTTAAGGTGTAGTGTCAACAAACATGTGGCTGTAGAGACTCGATGTGGCACTAAAAATAAAATAAAATGGTGTATACAGAAGATGCCCGTAACTGGCTTGCAATTATTACATGAAAAGAGTATGTGTGCCTGTTCTTGCCATCCGCTAGTTTATAGAAGGTAAATATGCTTGGGTTTGGGTGCAGATTTACCAGTATCTGGTAACCCCAGGGGTTTAGCAAGAGTCTTCTCCCCCTCAAAGCAGTGGAGGTGGCACTGACTGTTCACGATGGGTCATGAGGGCGGGGCTTCGAAAACTTCTGCTGGGACTGTAGCCAGGGAAATTTTACAGAACACTAAGTAATGCATACAAAAAATAAAATCAAACATTTATTGATAAAATGAAAGCAAATTTGCATACTCATGAATGGAGGTGCTTGTCATTTTTAACATAAATAAATCCTAAACTGGGCATGGTGGGGCACGCCTTTAATCCCACCATTCCGGAGGCAGAGGCAGGTGGATCTCTAAGTTTGAGGCCAGTCTGATCTACAAAGAGAGTTCCACGACAGCCAGGACTGTAGTCTGTAGAGAGAAACTCTGTCTGGAAAAACAACAACAAAAGTATTGAGGTTGGAGAGATGGTTCAGAGGTTAAGAGCACTGGTTCCTCTTTCCAGAAGACGCAGGTTCAATCTTCAGCACCCACAGAGTGGCTCACAGCCATCTGTGACTCCTGTTCCAGGAGAATCAATATCCTCTTCTGTACCACTGTATGCATGTGGTGCAGACATATCTGCCTATATTAGGGAGAGCTACTGAGTCTCTGTGGGGTTTAATTTTATTATTAAAACAGCAAGAACTTTAATGAGTGGCATTTAGATAATGGGGGTGGGGTGAGGTAAATATGACGCAAATATATACACAAATGAAATTTTATTATACATTTGCAATATATATACATATTTATACACAACTATAAAAAGCTCCCTGTGGTTGGGTGTGGTATTGCACACCTTTAATTCCAGTGCTGACTCAGAGGCCAGCCTGTTGTTCTATGCACCTAGCTTCAGGACAGCCAGGGCTATACAGTGAGACCCAGACTCAAAAGAGAAGAAAAGCTCATTGTCATATATAACTACCATATGCTAATATAAAACATGAAAGTGTTAAAATCTTTTTTTTTTAAAGGCTGGGTCTCACATAGCCAAGCTGCTGCAGAGCTCACGATTCAGCTGAGGATTACCTTGGACTCCTGATCCTACATCCCACTTTCAAACTGTCGTCTGGCTGTTATCACAAGCTCACACACAAAACTGGACATAACATTTTAAAGAAGTTACAGATCACTTAGACAAAGCAGTATAATGTCACTAAAATTTATACAGCAGGTGACTCTCCCCAAGGCTCAAAACAAGCATATGAGCACAAGGGCTTAGCTTAATCACGAATATCTGCTGCTGCTCATCAATGCCAATGCCAAGGGCATTGAAGACAAGGCAGGAGGAGGCTCTGTGCCTTAGAGGTCTTGACTCCTTGGACCTATGGAGGATCAGCAAATTTTTCCAAGTTTATTCCAAGAATACACTTTTAGGAGCTAAACTGAGAACTGGGACCCTCTTCTGGTATTGACTTCAAAACAGTCAGGGAGAGAAAGAAAACTTATCCAGAAATGAAATGGGAACAAACACTTAACCTTTCCTATTAAATTTGGTAAGGATGACTTTAAACCTTTCTATTAAGTTTGGTAAGGATGACTCTATTCTTGTATAAATAAATCTATTAACCACTGAAAAAATTCCACAGCAGAAGTTTTATCTAATGTAGAATTCAGGCATATCCCTTCTAAATTCTTCTTCCAAGTGCATATTTTATTTTCTGTTCCAATCAGTCCCAGCTGTGGTCACAGCTATTTTACTGCTTTAGACACAGGGTCAAGCATGTCCTTGTTCTCTGCTGCTGTGGGTCCCTCTGAGTCCTTGTTCTCTG
>CAJQZJ010032066.1:6871009-6890012 GCA_907164525.1 Lophiomys imhausi | reverse complement strand
TGTTCTCTGCTGCTGTGGGTCCCTCTAAGTCCTTGTTCTCTGCTGCTCTGGGTCCCTCTAAGTCCTTGTTCTCTGCTTCTGCTCTTATTGTACTTTCTGACACGGCCACCACACCTGCACCACCTAACACCCACAACGAGAAAAGGGCCCAGAGGAGGGAACAGCTCTGCACATGGACAGTCACAAAAGGGTCTAGACACAATAGAACAGACATAAGGGGAAGCCACAGAAGACCGCACTCCCTAAGGTTAGACAAGTCTACGGTGAGACTGATTTGAGGAAGTCTTAATGCAAACATGATAAAAAAAATCTTAGTAGGAAGTTGTTAAACAGAAACTCATTTTACAGTAAAAGGTGGGAGTGTTTTATTGTTCACAGAAGGTGATCTATTTATTCAGGACTCTCTCCTCATACCTCTGAAAAAAAAAAAAAAGCTTAAATTTTAGACTGAATATAAAGAATGGAATATAACCCTGACCACTGAGCCAGGTATGATGGCATACACTTGCTATCTACCACTCAGGAGGTGGAGGCAGGAGGATCAGGAGTTCAAGGTCAACTTCATCCACTGGGATTATTATGTGGCCAACCTATGTGTGTAAAACAGTAAAACTAGACAAGACCCTGTCTAAAAACACTGCCAACAGAAAACAAAACCTGACTACTTCAAAATTCTTTACATACACACTTTTTTTTTTTTTTGACTAACACATCAATTCTGAAAGTTTTGGCTCCCAGGAGGCAGGGCAGCAAAACAGGAAATGCACAGGGCATCTCAGAGTGGTAAGGAGCCAGGGCTATGGAGTCAGACAATGCTGGGTTCATCTGCTTCTTGGCTGAACTCCTACTGTCTTCCACGAACTTGAGACATCATATCTTCCTGAGCTTCCATTTACCCCACTTATTAGCAGAGGACATTTAGAGGGCCTGAAAGAGGAGCATCGGGAAAAATTCACGTTTCCTCCAAAGCCCCTTATGGAAATTGAATGGTCTTCTATTTTTTTTTTTTCTTTTAAGAAAAGTAGCCCTGGATGGTCTGGAACATGCAACATAGGAAGAAAAGGCTGTCTTCAAACTCAGGGCTCTGTCGGCCTCCCTTCCAAATGCTGGGTAAAGCAGGGTCCCACCATGCCCTGCTGCATACTTCATGGCAACAGAGAAGGATCTGGTTGCCACAAGGAACTAGAAAACCTACTGAGAAGGCCACAAGGAAGCCTGGGAAACGGGTGATTTAAGGAACCTGGTGGGAGGCTGACACCACAGGCCAGCCAGTCCCAATAGAACCTGGAGTAGATGTGTAGGTTTACCTGTGATGTGTGCTGTACATGCCTGAGACTGTCTTCCATGTGGTTAGTTATACACCTTTGGAAGGAAGAGCTGGTAAATTGTCTATTTATTGTGGTAAATGCCAATCCTGAAACACCATCACCCACACACTGCTAGCTTTCCAGAAGTTAAGAATCCATGCTTTAACTCTAGAGAAAGCTACAAAGGTGTGAAACTAAATACCAGTTAGAAAATACTGATCACTTATAACAATAAACACATACACACATAAATTGGTTTTTTTCAGTACTTCAGAATCTTCATAGTACTTCCATAGTCAAGTGCAAAGTGCTAGAGACATACAGACCTGCTTTCTTAAATCCGACTCATTCCATGTTTGAAGGCAACTGCTCCTAAAATGACACAGTTTATAAAAAGCTTCTAAAAATAACTACCAAGAAAGGGAGGCTAAAGTATGACTAAGCTTTCATTTTATCAGGGTTGCTAAGTTAATGTAATTGAACTTTGCTGTTATCAGCCACTAGGGGGTAGAGTTGGCCATTTTTCTTTACAACACAATGTCAATTTTTTTCCTTACATTAACTGCGCCCCTCGTATATGTGTGTGTGTGTGTGTGTGTGTGTGTGTGTGTGTGTGTGTGTGTGTGTGTGTGTGCGCGCGTACGTGGAAGCCAAAGGATTCCTTTTGGGGATAGGTTCTCTCCACTGTGTGGGTCCCAGAGTTTGAACTCAGATTGTCAGGTTGGTTGGCAAGTGGCTTTTTGTTTTGTTTTTGAGACAGGGCCGCTCTGCATAGTCCTGGAGCTTGCTATGTAGACCAGGCTGTCCCCAGTGTCACAGAGGCCTCTGCCACCCAAGTGCTAGGATAAAAAGGTACACCACCAAGCTCAGCTGGCTGCAAGTGTCTTTCTTTACCAGCTGAGCCATCCTGCCAGCCCCAGGAAAGAAAATCTTACTCTTTCCTTTTAGAATATGATCTCTGTATTAGGCAGTAAAAAAGTGTCCAACGTTTTGATAGTTTGTGCTGTTTTAGTTTTAGTTCTGAACTGAACACCTGACAGTTAAAAGTGTGAAAGTGAAGTGTCACTTCCTCAGTTATAGACACCACAAGGCCACTCAGTCCCCATTTTACCCTGTGCAGGTCTACCCACACTGCTCAGGGTTTCACTCTATTCATATAGGCCATGTATCTCTTGATGTTAAAAGCAGAGGCTATAGAAACACAATCCCTTTGTTGTTATGGTATTAAAAACTAATACCATAAGGTGCAGAAGTGGGGGGAAAGCCAAGCACCTCAATAGCTCTGAAAGTCAGGCATGCAAGTGTTTTCAGAAATGGGTCTGTAGTTCAGTGGTAGGGCACATGCCTAACATTTCCAAATTATTGGGTTCAATGCTTAACACTACAAAAATTAAAAGGTTATCATATAGTTCTTAAATGTATAACTAAGCTGGACCTGGTAGCAGCACACTCCTGTAATCCCAACACTAGGGAGGCTAAAGCAGAAATATTTTGTACTTGAGGTCAGGAGCATAAGATCCCCTCTCAACAACCCAAACCAAAGGAGTTTGGTTCCCAGCAGCCATGCCAGTGGCTCACAACCATCTATCATTCTAGCTCTAGTGGGACCTGAGCCCTGCACTCCTTAGGCAACTGGGAAGGGGTGCGTGCACAAACACAAACACAGAGATTACTCAGCAATTAAGACCACTAGCTGCTCTTCCAGAGAAGCTGGGTAGCTTGCATCCACATGCCTCTAATAAGTGTCTATACTTCCAGTTCCAGGATATTTAATGTGAACTCTCTGGAAACAAGGCAGGCAGGCAAAACACTCATACACATAAAATAAAATTAAAATACAACTTACACTTAAGAATAAACAAATAGAGATGGCTCAGTCATTAAGAGCCAGCACTGCTCTTCAAGAGGACCCGAGTTCAATCCCAATACCCACCCATCTGGTGGCTACAACCACCTGTAACCCCAGCTCCAGGGAACCTGACACCTCTGGCCACTGTGGGTACCCACACTCATTTGCATCTATATACAGATACACATAATTAAAAATAAAATAAATCTTAAAATATGTATAGTAATTCCTGCTAAATACATTCTAACAAAACTAGTTAGAGCAGAGAAAAACTGGAACCAATCTAAATGCCTACCAAGCATAAATTGGTAAACAAGTCAGACAGCACACTGCTAAGAATAATGCTGCCATCTCTAACAGAAACAAGAATGCATATTTCATGACTACACAGATATTTAAATGTATGTACATGGTATTATGCTAAAAAAGAGTAAATCATGAACAGCTCAGTATTTATGAAGGCTAAGATCATAAATCAGAAGTCAGAGGAACATAAATATGATTTTATGTTCAAATGACTCCTGTTTTTCTGTCAGGAAATTAAACATAAAACTTTGTTGTTGTTGTTGTTTTTGAGACAAGATCTCTCTACATTGCCCTGGCTGTCCTGGAACTCATTATGTAGAGCAGGCTCTCTGCAAACTAAAGAGATGAGCTTGCCTCTGCCTCCAGAGTGCTGGGATTAAAGGTGTGCCCAGCCATGCAGAGCTTATACAACAATTTAATGGTAACAAAATATTCAAATCCTCAGTCTCTCAAAATCCATATTGAGATTTCTGTTATCCTGAAAAAACAGAAACAGTCTCTTCTGACTTTTCCAGTCAGGAAGTATGGAGTGCTATGGTTGCCCCCAGCTCCTGTGCTGAAACAGTAGACCCTTAGGCGACGGTACTGTGAAGGAAAACCTTTTAGAGGATGACCGGGACCTGGGGGGCAGAGCTCCCATGAATGGCTTAGTGTCCTCAAAAAATGGGCTAAAGAAGCTCTTTCATCCCTTCCACCACATGAAGACATACCTACGTATGGACCAGGAAAAAAAATGAACCCTTACTAGACTTTGAACCTGTGGGCACCTAAACCTTAGATTTCCCAGTCTCCCAAACTGTGAAGTAGGTTTTTGTTCAGAAGAGAGGGAAGGGGTGTTTGAAAACAAGCAGTTACCATCCTGACTGAGGTAATAAAAAATTTAACTGTTTACTATGTAGAGTATCTCCCCACTGAGAGGAAAGGGAAGACATTTAGGTTCTCCACCCCAGCTAGTTAAGCTGGAGAGGCCAGTAACATGATTCTCTTCCCACTGGCCAACAGAATAGTTGAGAACAAAGATGAAAATCCAAACATCCAGGATTATTATCTGTTTTGCCTACTTTGTTCCCACACCTATCAAAATTAAACACCTCAAAGGACCTGAAAGGTTAAAAAACGAAACACTTAAAGACCTTGTAAGAAAACAAAACTCACCTAGCTTGCAGAACACCTATAAATTCTCTCACACACATCTCTAAACTCCACCTCCAATGTGACTTCTCAGCAGCTGCCCAAGAAGACTTCAATCACAAACGTTTCCTCATCTATGATCTCTAGGAATGCGGGACATAACTTTCATAACATCAGATTTCAGTAATCTCTTCATAAGCCTCTGATCTCCAGTGGCTGCTGGAGGAGCTCTGGGGATGTATTTTTCTCATTGAGGAATTATGAATACAATACACATTGGATGTTCATGTAAAGGTTGGCTACTGAAACATTTAACAGAAAAATCTAGTTCTGCAAGACTGGATCTTACTTTGGGTCTAAACTCTCCGTAAGGAGGCAGACATTCCTGCTTTTGGGATTACCACAGTTGAATACTGATGGACTGTGGCTCTGAGTGAACCTTACAGATTTATAGATATTGTTACTGATACAGGTTTGTTTCTTTTTAAAAACTGATATGACCGTGCCAACAGGAAATCGACAAACCTAAAGAGTAACTGCAAAATACCTTGAAAACTTTAATGCCTCAACCTCAACATTAACAGCTGTGGTAAAGCTAACAGTCATAAAATAAACACAAGCTTTAAAAAATTAATAAATAAGCCTATTTACAGAGTGTAAACGATTTCTTAACTATTTTGAATTATTAAACATGACAGTTTCAAGGAGTCCCTCGATCTTCGAAATGATTACGTTTTAGTAACCTAACAAAATAATGGTGTATTGTGATGCTCTATACCTTGTAACATAAACGCTACTATTAGCTGGTAAACTGAAAAACTTGCGGGTGGATGTCCTTCGAAGACAACATTTTCAAGATGGGTTCTTTCTTCCGCCATATGCTTCTTTTAAGTGTTTTGGGGGTCTCCTGCATATTTTATAGTTTTTTTTTCCTTAACAACACTTAAAGGCCAGGGATTAAGTGTCTCGACAACTAGTCTTTACTAACGCAGATTTTATGAGGGTTAGAATGTGTCCCAATCCACAGGTTAACTAATCAACTGCTAATCCTGAAGTTAGATATCAAAGTCCTAGAGAGAATAAGAGGTGGTGACCAGGAGTTCCAGTAAAGTACAATGAAACGAAGTTACTGGAAGTTGTCGCTCGGCTGGGAGCGCCCCTTGGGAGCAGCAGGTCACACGGTACCTGCGTGCAGGCCAGTCCAAGGGCTCCCCGCCCGCTGCCGGGGTCCGGGACGGCGAGTCCGGCTGCTGCTGCGAGCAGGCGGGGACCAGCCGGGGTGCAGCCGTGCGGGAGCTCGCCCCGCGCCCGCCCCCGCTCGGGAACGCGACCCCACCCACAGCTACGCCCCCTCCCGTCGCGGACCCGCGGCCCGCCAGGCCTCCCCCACCTTGCACTCGTCGCTCGTCTTCTCTTCGGTGCAGAAGTTGACTGGCGCCAGGCCGGGCAGGTAGAAGGCGCTGCCCGGGCGCGGGCCTGGGACCGTCCCCAGCAGGAGCAGCGACAGCAGCAGCAACCGTGGGCCCCGCGCTGGCGGCGACGCGCGCGGCCTGGCGCTCATGCCGGCGGCTGCGAGGAGAGGGCTGCCGAGCCGAAGGGACGACGAGGGAGGCGGGGCGGGGGCTCGGAGATTGTCTCAAGGCCCGAGCGCCAAGCAGGCCGGCCCGCAACGGCTAGTTCCGGTTGCGCTAGGAGACACCGCGGACCCCGCGGCAGAAACCGAAGCGGGCCCCGACGGAGCATGCGCGGCACCGCGCGCACATGCCCAGTGCGGGCGCCGCAAGCGCAGCGGGCCGTTTCCGGGCGGGGCGGGGCGGGGCGGGGATCCGCGTTCCGGGTTGTCAGCTCTCGGGCTGGGTGACTTCCGCCTGCGCGCTTCCGGCGCTCACCGTCAAGTTCTGGAGTACAGCCTGGCGTTTCTCGGGCTCTCCTCTTTTCTGTTCTCAGTAACTTCCAGACACACGCCCATCAGCCCAGGACTGATGAACCAAGTACTTACTGATGGAGAAGGAGTTGGTGGATGAAGGAAAGCTCAGGGGATACCTAGTGGGTTCCAGGATATGGAAATAAATGGGAAAAACGACTCGTAAATCTTTAACTCAGGTATTTGCAAAGATAATTCCTAAGCCTCCGAAATGTTGGTGCATTCTTGTGTGGGACAAGTGTGCACATAATAAACGTATCTTTCAGAGTTGAAACGAGACAAATGGGAGCAGGTGAAGGAATATGACGCAGCATTGGCACGGGTGTGCAAGGAGGACACGGAAGCTTAATGACCAAAGTAGTAACGCCAAAGAAGACTGCTACGACATCATTCTTCGGCAAGTTACATCGCTTCTCCCACTGATGGGAAATCATGGGGATGTCTATATCCGTAAGTGGACAAACATGCGTGCCCATGTGTTGCTTTTCCTGAACATTTTTCAAGGAGGAAAAAAAGTTTAGCATAAAGCCATTGGAGCTTTAAGACTTCAATCGAATTCTTCCCCAAAGTGCATCATAGAGTAGAAAACAAACACTAACAGTCATAGGCAACCCTAACCCCAAATTCAAGAAAGGGCACGCTCAGAAAATAGGTAAATCAAAACAGCTCTCAAAGTGCTTCTGGGTGTTCATATATATCCTCCAAGGAAGGTTTATAACTAGCCAGATTTTCAACTGGATCTCGCACCCTGCAAAAGAACCACTGGCATAACCAGAAAGAGATGACATCAAAGGTAATTAGTGCTGGCTGAGTGCTCTAACTGGAACATTACAATCTAGCTATGTGCCCCTGGGCACAAGAGTTGAAGGGAGAGACGAAGGTAGGAAGAAAACAAAAGGATGCTTATCTTCCTAAAGAGTGGTAAAGATTGAATGAAAAAAACCTATGGAATATAGTAGTTCTCTCAGGAGATGTTAACCACTTTTATAACAGAGAGCAGTAAAGTGTGTCCACACACACCCTGTCTCTCAAATACATCAACATACTGAACTTTGGGCTAGGAGGGTCATGTCAAGTTCCTTTGTCAAAAGGGGAAGCAGCTGTTGTCTGCAAATAAAAAAATGGGATTTTACCTGTTTTCTTTTTTCTCCCTGATATTACCTATAGTTCCGATACTACCAAACTTGACCTTCACTGTTGCAGCCTCCGCCCCAACCTTGTTACTATTTTTTCTACCTCAGACAACAGCACCTTTGTCTCAAACCTCACTCCCCGTAGCCGGCGTTGCTGCTCATTGTGCCAACGAATTACAGACTGAGTCCTCTTGGTGGTCTCTGAGCTCATACTACCGCCCTAGGTCACTCTGGTCTCCTCAGCATCTACTTGTGCTAAGAGGGATAATGTACAATGCGAAAGTCCTCAATTCCACCGGTGCCCCTCAGTATCAACCATTTACGGAAACGATCATATTTATTCGTTCACTGCCTTAATTCTCACGGGTGCAGAAGCCCAGCTCTATAACCCTGGCCTGGAGAACCGAGGACCAAGCAAACTAGGAAGTGCAGCGGCCCTGGTCGCCGGACAACACAGCTTCTAGGTCCGAATTTAGGGCCAGACTTTCGGCGCTAAAGTCTGAGGTTTTCCAGACGCGTTTAACCTGCCGGTTCCACAGAGCAAGCCAAGCTTAAGACCGAGGATGGCTTCCCACCGTGGCCTAGGCTACTCGGTAATGCTTGACCCTGGCCACGGGGCGGTTCTTGCCTCCAGCCCCCGCCAGGCTCGAAACCCTGGGCAAAGTGAATTAAGGACCCGGACAACCGGAGTCATTGAGAACGAAAACCACATCGGGCTTCCTGACAGCTGACTCGCCCAGAGCCCGACCGGGTGCACGCAAGGAACGCCAACTCCTACTTCGACACGTCACCGTGCTCCGCCGCCTCTTGGCGGTGGGCGGTGCGCCCTCTACTTCCGGATCCGGCCTCTCGGGTAACGCCTGACCGGCGGTTCCCTAGTTACCTGCTGGCGGGGAAGGCGAGGCGATCCGGGGTGGGGAGCTAGCTCCTGGTGGGTGAGCACCGGGAGGCAGAAACACGTCGGGAGATCATCCTTACCAACTGGGAAAAAGGTAAATTTCCTCTGCGTTCTTCCCACAGATGGTGACGCGCCTTTCCTCAGACTACTGATAACTGGCTGGAGCACAACCTGAGGAACGTGATTTTTCTCCTATGCTGCAGACTGCATTTGTCAATTCGGAGAGGCTGAGGGAAAGGAAAGGGTGTTTTTATTAATAATGGATGCGAAGTTTCAGTACAGAATGAAAATGTCTAGGAGGGATGAAGTGATGGCTGCACAATTCAATATACTAAGGTCTCTGAGCTTTATACTCAAAATGGTTAAAATGGTAAATTTTATTATGCATAGTTTACCACAGTTAAATAAAAATTCAGAATTCTTTTTTCCCACTCTGCTGAAATAATTTAGACGTCCATTTTTTTCTGAGTTTCTCACATTGTATAAATAGGACAGCCAGATTTAGTAAACAAATATACAGATTGCCATGTTGGATGTTTTAGTTTCAGAAGGTCAATCAAATATTACTCAGGACATACATATATATTATCTGGCTATCCTACACGTGTCAAGTGTAAATTGATAGGAAAGTACCTTATATTTGAAAAAGTGTGCATTATATATTATTAGCTATGTGCCTGTAAATGAAAGCATCCTCAAGATTCTTATAGAAGGGAAAAAAACAACCCAGATGTCCACTTTCCAATAGAATATGTCATCAATGACATCAGAATATCATACCCAAAATATTCTATTTGGGCATCAAGACAATCCAGGGTTAAAGGCAACGGAGAATTGGTGTGTACAGGATGGTCTTCCTCTTTGTTGTCTAAGTGGTATAGCAATTTCCCTTCATAGAAGGGCAGTGGGGCCTGTGGGCCAGGCCTGCAATCCCATCTGATTTGGAGGTTGAGACAAGGATCACAAGTTCTAAGCCTGCCTGCCCTGTGGATTCCTGAGTTGCAGGACAGTTTGGGGAACTTAATGAGACTGTGCCTCATTTTTTACTAAAAGAAAGGGGTGCAGTGGGGTGAGTGGCTTGGTGGTATCATGCTTGCCTGGCAGGTCTTAGGTCCTAGTTTCAACCCTAGAAAAGTAACACACACACACACACAGTAGCAAGCAGGAGATGAATTATTTGGCCAATAGAATCTGAACTTCTTTGTAAGAAACCTTAGCAATCAGCGAAGAAGGACTATTTGGTCAGCATAACCTAGAAAAATGAAAACCATGGGAACAAGTCAGTGTGTCAGGGGGGACAGTGACAGAGAGCTATGAGGTAGAAGAACATAACTTATCCCTTATACTGACTCGGTTGCTCTAAACTTAGACCCACTGAAATGTCTGTTTAAAATTTAGAATACTAGCTGGGCAGTGGTGGCACATGCCTTTAATCGCAGCACTCAGGAGGCGGAGGCAAGTGGATCTCTGAGTTCAAGGCCAGCGTGGTCTACAGAGAGTGAGTTTCGGACAGCCAGGGCTACACAGAATAACCCTTGTCTTGAAAAATAAAAATAAAAATTTAGAATGCCAAATTCAAGCAGATCTCCCCTCTGTTTTTGTCGTGAACAAGTTTGTTAAAATAGTCCTTTCTTGTACCAGGCAGTGTTGGCACATGCCTTTAACCCCAGCACTTGGGAGGCAGAGGCAGAGGCAGGTGGATCTCTTGAATTTGAGGCCAGCCTTGCCTACAAAGTGAGTCCAGGTCAGCCAGGGCTACACAAAGAAAAAACCCTGTATCAGAAAAAAAAACTTACTTGTAAACTTATAAACAAGCTTATTGAGGTATCATACAATTCATGCATAAAGACTATTCAGCTCGACTTTATTAAATTTAGTTGTATAGCAGTCACTGTGATCAGTTTAATGTCCTTTAATATCTTGTCCACTTTATCTTATTATATTATCTTATTATAATATCCCACAGTTGGTGCCAAGAACCACTAACTTTATGTCTCTACAAACCTTTCTGGGATTTTCTTTTAATAAGCTGACAAATTGTCATTGTATTTACCTATCAGTTCTTATTTGTAGCTCAAATAAACTCGTGAGAAGTCAATCTGTTTTAGGGCTGACAAACTCATAGTCTCTGACTGTTACATAGTCCCAAGGTCCCCAATATCAAGGCCCTCCAACCATCAGGGAATCTGGTGGGTTTGGTTGATTGCAGCTTGCAGCAAGAGAGAAGGCACTACGTAAGAGCCACAGGAGACTCTTGGTAAGGGGATTAGAAATGGCTTCCATGATCTGAGCATAAGCCTCATAGTCTGGGGGAATACTTTAAGAAACAGAGTTTTGCTCTAGGTGGGCTCCTGTCAGGAAGCAGGTGCAGTTCTTAAAGCATTCTGACATTATAACTGACTTACTTATAGACAAACTATATACCACCTAAAAATCTATTCCAATCAGAGGTGGAATTTGCCCAGCGGGAAGCAACATGTCTGACCCAAAAGGAAGGCAGATGAGTCCAAAGCTGCCACTGTGACTGGCCCAGAAGCAGTAGCTCACAAGGGACGGTGTATGCTGATTTTTTGTGCTTTGGACAGTGTTCAGAGTTTTGTGTGCTGCTGAGATATGATTACAGAGGGTGTTTTGGTCTCAACTTAACAAGGTTAGATCAGAACTGTTCATGTCCCATGGAACTGTACTGAAGAGAATTCCAAGGCATACTGGCTAATCCAGCTCCTCATACACTCGCTGCATTTCTCTTTCTCACCAAGGTAAATGTTATCCATGTAAGCACCTTGAAAAGTAACTAGTCAGATATTGACAGACATTCACAGACATCGCAGTCATTCACTCATGTGGACCACTACATACTGATTTTCTTTATATTTTTTTTAAAAGACAAAGTATGTAGATTGAATTCAAGGCCACACACACACACACACACACACACACACACACACACACACACACACAAGCTCTACCATTGAGGATCATGCCTCAAATATCCTTTTTCTTTTTATCTTCTTTCTTTCTTTCCTTCTGTAGTTTGTTGTTGGGTTTGTTTTTGTTTTTGAGGCAATGTTTATTTCTTTATGTAGCCCTGGCTGTCCTATAGACCAGGCTAGCCTTGAACTCATGGATCTGCCTGCCTCTGACTCCCCACTGCTGGGATTCAAAGTGTGCACCACCACTGCCTGACTTCATGACTTTTTCTTGATGTGTCTAAAACTATCAGACCACTGAAGTAATGCCAACATTTGATCTCACATTGCAATAGTTTTACAGATTTTAAGTGATTCATCTTATGAGGCTGTGAATAGTAATATTACCATTCTGTTTGCATCATTTGTAACCCTAGGAAATGATTTGATCTCACATTGCAATAGTTTTACAGATTTTAAGTGATTCATCTTATGAGGCTGTGAATAGTAATATTACCATTCTGTTTGCATCATTTGTAACCCTAGGAAATGAATCTTCTAACTACACTTTAGCAATATAACATATAATAACACAATTCCTATGCATAAACATGGACATAAATCAGTCTATTTCAAAATGGCCACTAAGAAGAAAATGACGAGAGACCAGGATGGTCTTACCATGAGACTACATAGTCAATGGTTAATAACAGTAGCATGTTCCATGTCATCGTTCACCAGGGGATTATAAACTAATATTTTCGCTGAGTAACATAGATTTACATAAACAACATAACAAATATTTTAAACATTTGTGTTATTTTTAATTATAAGTGTATGGAAAGGGTATATAGATGTGAGTGGCAGTGCCTGAATTGTCCAGAAGAGGGTGTCGAATTCATGGAGTTTGAGTTACAGGCAACTGTGAATGATCCCATGTGGTGCTGGGAACCAAACTCAGGTCCTCTGCAAGAATGGCAAGTGCTGCTGGGCATGGTGATCCACGCCTTTAATCCCAGCACTTGGGAGGCAAAGGCAGGAAGATCACTGTGAGTTCAAGGCCAGCCTGGTCTACAAAGTGAGTCCAGGAGCTGTTACACAGAGAAACCTTGTCTCGAAAAAACAAACAAACAAACAAACAAACAAACAAAAAAAGAATGGCAAGTACTCTTAACCACTAAGTCATCTCTCTAGATCATAACTAAAAAGTTAAGGACTGATATATCAAATGTTGACAAGGACATAGAATGCTACAAACTGTGAGTTTGGATGTAACTCTGAATAGTGCTGGGGATATAGTTCAATGGTAGGTGCTTGTCTATCAAGAGTACACATATTTGGAAAAATTGATTAGCATGGATATTCTACAACCCATAAATTTTATTCATCCCTCTAAAAGTTTATGTACAAAAGATGTGTTCTCCAAAATAGAGCTCGGATATTCATTTTCAAGATGGATAAGGAAATTATGGTATAGTTCTACAATAAAACACCACAAAGCAGAAGTACAGATTACTATTAAATAATGCAACACATCAGGCTCACAAGAACTGCTGTAAGACAACAAACACCTGCATACTTACGTAAGGTTCAGAAGCAGGCAAACCTGAGCTATGCAGTCACCTTAAAAAAAAAGATTTATTTTTACTAGCATGTATATGTATCTGTGGGTATCTCTGTTTTGGGAATATGGCACATGTATGCAGGTATTCTCACAGGCCAGAGGAGAGCAGCAGACCCCTTGGAGCTGGCATTATAGGCAGTTGTAAGCCGCCTCACACTGGTGCTAGGAACCAAGTGCTCTTAACCGCTGAGCCATTTCTCCAGCCCCAGCGAGTTCCTTTTGAGAGTCAAGAAGAGGTAGTAAGTAGGACAGTGGGAGGCTTCTTCTGCATGGCTAGTGATGCTGTGTCTAGAAGGATTCCAAGTGAGTAAGATATACCTCTTAGGGTTTCCATGGCTGTGAGGAGACACCATGACCACAGCAACTCTTATAAAGAAAAGCACAGTGTCAGAGGTTCAGTCCATTATCGTCATGGCGGGAAGCACGGCGGCAGCAGGCAGACCTAAGTGCTGGAGATGGTTCACAGAGTTCTACATCTGGACTGGCAGGCAGCAGGAAGAGAGTAAGAAAAAGACACTAGGCCCGGCTTGAGCATTTGAAACCCCAAAGCCTATCCCCAATGACACACTTCCTCCACAAGGCCACACCTACCCCAACAAAGTCTGGCCTCTTGATAGCGCCACTCCCTAATGAGTAAGCATTCAAATACATGAGCCTAAGGGGCGATTCCTATTCAAACCACCACCACACCCCAGACCACAACAGTCCTAACAGATCCATGTCATTCTCTCACAACCAACGGGGAAATTCACATGTGAAGTCAGTGTACCAACAAACAAGATCAACATACCTAAAATGTAAAAGGGCATTTTCAGTGCATGTATCAACTTTGAATACACAGTACATATTTTATTGCTATAGGTGACAAGACATTTTGAAGCAGTTTTCATGTATCTCAAGCTATCCTCAAACTTGGTATATAGCTGAGTCTTTACCTCCCTAGAGCCTGGGTTGCAGGTGTGTGTCACCGTCCTGATTTTGGGGTGCAGGAGCTTGGATTACAAGTGTACACCACCACCCGATTTATGCGGTACTGTAGATAAGATTCAGGGCTTTGTGCCCGGTAGGCAAGCACTCTGCTACCGTAGCTACATCCCCAGCCCTGACAAAGTCTTTTACTCCAGGTCAAAGGCTATTTATTTTATTGTATTGTGCTATATTTTTGTGTGTATGTATGTGTGTGTGGTGTGAGTATGTGTGCATGTTCAAATGTGTGTGGGAATGTGTGCACATCCCTGCGGATTAAAGGCATGTCCCGCCATGCCAAGCCACCCTCTCTCCCCTTCTTCACTCCTGGGTTTTTACGTGTGTGCTGGAGTCTGAACTCAGGTTCTTACCCTTGAGCACTTTCTCCACTGTGTTATCACCTAGCTCCCTAAAACCTTTTTAAGTGAACTTAAGTAGAATTTTGCCATTCCATAAGTATAGATTGAATATGCTAGAAATAAGTGGGATATGCCATTCATGTTCTTAAGAGAAATGAATACAGGATTCTGGATTTTTTCTCAGACTCCTGGCTATGATTGCTTGAAAACTTCTAAGTATTACTAGATGAATTTCTCTGCAACAAAATGCTATGTAAAGATTTCATAATAGTGTCTGCAAAGAGTGGCAAAGATAAAGGGCACCTAAACCCAGACACTATTGTCCAAAGGGTGGTGAGGCTCTTCACAGCTGTGGTCACCAGGTGAAAGACCCAAGCAAGCTGGGCATGGCAGCGCAGGCCTTTAAACCCAGGCAGAGGCAGGCAGATCTCAGTGAGTTCCAGGCCAGTCTGGTCTACCAAGCAAGTTCCAGGACAGTCCATATTGTTACACAGAGAGACCCTGTCTTGAAAAACAAAACAAAATGATCCAAAGCATGCAAGTCCCCAGAAGAAAAACACTTCAGAGTAATTAGGGAGTAGAATGTTTCCAGAAAATCAAATCTCATCCTAGAGGCCCCGGGAGCATGAAGGGAACTGTGTAAGAAACCTCATGGAATCACAGCACAGCCATGTTCTTCTTGAGCATCATATCCACACAGAATAAATATCACTGCATCTGGTTCATAAACTTAAGTTTCCTTTCCTTCTCCTTCTTCATCTTAATGCTGGTCCTAGACCTCTGACTTCATAATTTTCTCTGTCCTCAAATGCCTGCTGACACAAGAGATGGCTGGGATGACTTTTAGGTTCTTAAATTCACTGTGTGTGGTGGTTTGAATATGAACAGGCTCATAGATTGGTCATTAGGGAGTGTCACTACTTGAAAAGGATTAGGAAGTGTGGCCTTGTTGGAATAGGTGAATTCTTGTTGGAGGAAGTGTGTCACCAGGGGTGGGATTTGGGGTCTCAGAAGCCCAAGCCAGGCCCAGCTGCTCTCTCAATTCCTGCTGATCTAGATGTAAAACTCTCACCTACCATGTCTGCCTGTGTGCTGCCATGCTTCCTGCAATGCTGAGAATGAACTAAACCACCAAAACTGTAAACCAGCCTCAACTAAATGCTCAGCAGTTAAGAGCACTTGCTGCTCTTGTAGAGGAGCGAGGTGCAATTCCCAGCATCACATGTTGGGACTCCAGTTCCAATGTAACCAACACTCTTTTCTGACATTCTTTGACACCAGGCACATATATGGTGCACCATCCATGCATGCATGCAAAACATGCACACATATAAAAATGAATAAATATATATTTTAAGTAATGACTGTCGTCTGGTGTGATGGCTCAGTGGTTAAGAGCACTTGCTTTTCTTGGAAAGGACACAAGTTTGGTTCCCAGAACCCACAACATATAACTCACAACTGCCTGTAACTCTAGTTCCAGATGATACGCTGAAAATTCTTTTTTTTCATAGTTTAATGTATTTTAATAGCAAACTTGCAGGAACAGCACAGAGACAGACGACATTAAAAACATATACTTGCATGTAGGACAACTCAGTCAGAAAAGTATAGTGAATGGATGGAGTCTATGGTATGATAAAAATGCTACAAACACCATTTTTTTAAAAATCCAAATGCTGGCATTGTCCAGAAGATTGTAACAGGTTTATTTGTGATTGTTATGGGCTGAGCTGTTGAAATGTGGTCACTGAAACACTTTGCTTGCATTAGTGCTTTACATCTTCATTTACATTAAAAATTCACACACAAGGGCTGGAGAGGTGGCTCAGAGGCTAAGAGCACTGGCTGTTCTTCCCAAGGTCCTGAGTTCAATTCCCAGCAACCACATGGTGGCTCACAGCCATCTACATTGAGATCTGCCCGGGCATATATGTAGAGCAAATACTGTATACATAATAAATAAATGAATGAATGAATGAATGAATGAATGAATGAATAAATAAATGTTTAAAAAAAAATTCACACACAAATGAAAATGGAAAAACCGCCAAAACCTGATTTCTGTCCCCTATTATTCCACTCGCAATCATAGACTTAGGTACTTTTTGACCCCCTGGAAAAAATAGCTAACATTGAGAACTATTGATAACAGGAAGAAGAGGAAAAAAATTTTTCTTGAGAATGAAATGTTTCTCCTCATAGCGGACTCTTACGCATGTTCTCTGCATATGTGGAGTGCTAGCTGGTTATCTTTTGGCATAATTGTTACACGTTTGGCATGGATAGCACACAGGTTGGTATCTTCAAAAAGGCCAACCAGATAGGCCTCACTTGACGCCTGCAATGCACCAATAGCTGCACTCTGGAAGCGCAGATCTGTTTTGAAGTCCTGAGCAATTTCTTGCACCAGACTGTGGAAAGGGAGCTTGTGAATCAGAAGTTCAGTGGACTTCTGATAGCGTCTGATTTCATGAAGTGCCACAGTACCAGGCCTGTAACGATGAGGTTTCTTCACCCCTCCAGTAGGGCACACTCTTGCAAGAGGCTTTTGTAGCTGTTTCCTGAGTGCTTTACCACCGGTGGATATAAGGGCAGTCTGCTTTGAACGAGCCATGCTGTGGGCATCTCCTTACTTACCCCTCTTCTTCTTCTTCGGCTGGAGCTCAGCAAGCAAGAGGCGGCACTGGCCTTAGAGAGTGGCGGCAGTGCGCAAATGCTGAAAATTCTGATGGCCTTTGGCTTTGCAGGCACGTACGTGCATGTGGTGCACAAAAATTAATGAAGGCATACACATCCACACAAGCTTAAAACAAAAAAAGCATATTCTTTAAATGCTTTATAAATATATAATCTGAAGGAATAATCGTTCCAGCTTTTAGGATCTATTCTTGAGAAATATTTTGAATGTGAAGAAATGAAGCTCAAGTATCACTTAACTTCCCTTAAATGCCCAACAAAGGAATTTTCTGGATAAATATGGCTCTACAGCTACCGATAGGAGTGTGTTCTGCCGGCATTATGAACACATTGAGGAGAACTAGTGACATGAGAGGTGTTTAAGAGAACACTGGCAAACGAGAAACTACATCGTAAAGAGCACACACATCTGACCCCATCTTTTGCTTGAGTGTTTTCAGGGCTGGAAGTGTGGCACAGGGACAGAGCACTAACTCAGTGTGTTCAAGGCCTTCTATTCCATTTCCAGAAAACACACAAACAGAAAAGCAATGAAGCAAAAAACAGAGAAGCAAAGTTTCTCAAAAAACTGGAAGAAAATATCTGTGAAATTTCTAACAATAAAGGACTTGTAAATATATAAAGGAATTCAAAACTCTACAGGAATCTAGCACTCGGGAAGCTAAGGCAGGAGGATTGCAAGTTTCAGGCCAGCATGCAGGCTATATGCTATAGAGTAAGACTGCCTTTTTTTTTTTTTTTAAGTGGAAGACTTGAATAGATAGCTTTTTTTTTAAAGGGTGTGTGGATGGTTGTAAGTGAAAGAGAATATAATCGATGTCACCTCAGACAACTGAGAAATGAGGATGAAATCATGAGCTATAGAAGAATGTCATTATAACCCATCACTTTTACAATTAGTATATGGAAATAACAATTATTATAAACCTGACAAGATGCCTCCATGCACTTGTTAGAATAGCTGGCAAGGTTGAGAAACATCACAATCTCATATATGCTGCAGAGAATGTAAGAGAGTGGTTAGTTTTTTACAGAGTTACACTTAATATATAACCCATTAATCCCACTTGTAGGTACTTAAAACCCTGGAGAAAGTAAAACTTAGATGAGCTCAGAAATTTACACACAAATATCTGTGGCAGCTTTATTTGTTATTATCCATACTGGAAACAATAAGGATCTTTTTCAATCTGTAAATAAACTACAATATATTCTTATAATGCTATATTCACCACTTTAGTTTGCTTTCTAGTGCTGGTACAAAAACCATGACCAAAAGCAACTTGAAGAGGGAAGGGTTTAAAGTACCTTCATTGTATGGCTGACAGGTCACAGAGGATCATCAGCTGAAGCCGAGCAGGGACCTGGAGGCAGGAACTGAAGCTGAGACCACGGAGGAACAATAGTTACTAGTTGTTCCCAAGGCTTGCTGTAGTGGCTTGAATTGGAGTGGCCTCCATAGACTCAAATATTGGAATATGTGGCCTTGTTGGAGGTCGTGTGTCACTGTGGAAGTGGGCTTTGGGGCCTCCTATGCTCAAGCTAGGCTTAGTGTGGCACACAGCCTCTCCTTAGTGCCTGTCAATCACGATGTAGAACTTTCAGCTCCTTCCCCAGCACCATGTCTGCCTGCATGCCGCCATGCTTCCTGCCATGATGATAATGGACTGAACCTCTGAACTGTAACCCAGCCCCAGTGAAATGTCTCCCTTTATAAGAGTTGCTGTGGTCATAGTGTCTCTTCACAGCAATGGAACCCTAACTAAGAAACTTGCTCAGCCTGCTTTTTAATAATACCCAGAGCGGCATGTTCAGGGCCTCTGCTTCCCGTCTCTATAACCAAGTTGAATTCACATTCATAAAGATCCACTTGCTCTGTTTCCTGAGTGCGAGGACT
>CAJQZJ010032066.1:6847306-6865125 GCA_907164525.1 Lophiomys imhausi | reverse complement strand
AGTGAGACGTCTCCTAAAAACCTGGCCACGGTTCCAAAGAGTGAGACATCTCCTAAAAACCTTGGCCGCCGTTCCAAAGAGTGAGATGTCTCCTAAAACCCTGGCCGCCGTTCCAAAGAGTGAGACGTCTCCTAAAAACCCTGGCCACCGTTCCAAAGAGTGCTTATCTCATGGAAAATGTCTCTGTTTACAATTTCTCACTACACACAGCATAATCAATGTATTAGAACAGAAAAGGGGGAAACATAGTGAGAACTTCATAGTTTTGGTTTCTTTAAAGAACACAGAAATGGGTTCCCCTGGTTCCTTAGAGCTTGTCATCTCTCCAGCTTTCTGACTTTTAATTTCCAGGACTTGCATTCTACCATGTCTTCTGAAGAAGGGAAGCTTCTCTTGGGAGGGCTCAACTTCAACACAGATGAGCAGGCACTTGAAGACCACTTCAGCAGCTTTGGGCCTATCTCTGAGGGCTCCTCCTTTCCACTTATATATTAGGATTCTAACGTTCCTATTTCTGCCCCCCCATCCAGTGGTTGTTGTCAAGGACCGGGAGACTCAAAGATCCCAGGGTTTTGGCTTCATCACCTTCACCAACCCAGAGCATGCCTCAGATACCATGAGAGCCATGAATGGAGAGTCTCTGGATGGCACCAGATCCGTGTGGACCATGCAGGCAAGTCTGCCCAGGGAACCAGAGGGGGCCTTTGGGGCCCATGGGCATGGTCGCAGATACTCTAGAGGTGGTGGAGCTCAGGGCTATGGAGGTGGAAGGTTCAACACTGACCTGGAGGATGTGGGTATGTATATGGGCGGTCTAGAGACTACAGCGGCAGTAGGATAGGACCGCTACTCAGGAGGAAATTACAGAGACAATTATGACAACTGAGATGGGACATGCACACTTAATATACACAAGGAATAACACTTCTGATCAACGGTCGTCCTTCCAAATTGTTGTATTTATAAAGATTTTTGGACCTGCACTGAAATATCTGCTTTAGTACATCAAGTTCTATTTTTGAATTGAGCTTCCATGGTAGTTTGTTAAAGAAAGCTCCATCTGTTCTTTAAACACTTTTTCCCCCTTTAAAGACAAATTTTAAGATACTTGCTACAGTCCCAATATATTTCCTTTTATCAGAATTTTTTATTTAGGCGCTCAGGATTATTGTTTCTGCCCCCCCCCCAAAAAAAAAAGTGGCCACACTGTTTTTAAATTTAATATGTATTTAGGGGACATTTTAAAACTTGTACACAATGTTTATCATGGCCCCAAAGTGATTTCTGAATGTACCTATGAACAATCTGAATCAAGATCATGATTATTTGAGATGTTTATTTTTTTAAACTATTTATTTATTTATTATGCGTCAGGGTAAGTTGGTTATTGCAGTCTCACCTTAAATAAGGCTTCATGCTTTCTTCTCTGTGGGAGACCCCAGCCGTCTGCAGGCCAACTTACTTCTTTTGAATCAGGAACTCAGCTGCTCTGCCTCAGTCCTTAAAGCCAGGCACAGTTTCCTTTAGGCCACTGTTTGGACAGATCAAACCCCTCTAGGCAAAAGCTGAACCACAGGGTCCAGTCCTTGGCCTTTTGGTGTCTTGCTCAGGCTTTCTTTGCTCACCGGCTTCTTTCTGCTTCAGGGAAGTCTGGCCATCAAATGATGGCCAGCACTTTTTTCAGCAGGACTCTTGGAGCTCTCTAGCATCAGGGGCCTCTTCTTTTTTCTGGGCTCCATGCACTGTCCTTAAATAGGAGGAACTCTGTTTCAGCTTAATTTGGGCTCCGCCCACTTAGCAGCTGAAAACAATGTCAGGCCAGATACTTTGTTTCTTCAAGTCTATTGAGTCTTTCCTGTTTTTCCTGACTTCAAACTTGTTTTTCAGTCTATTACGTCTTTCCTGTTTTTGCTGACTTCATGCTGATAATGCTCTTCAGGCCCCGAATTAAGAGACAGTATCAGAAACTCCTATATATTTCCTAAATCTAATTTATCTAACTCCTACAATTATGTATACAGTGTTCTGCCTGCATGTATGCCTGCAGGCCAGAAGAGGGCACCAGATCACATTATGGATGGTTGTGAGCTACCACATGGTTGCTGGGAATTGAACTCGGGTCCTCTGGAAGAGCAGCCACTGATCTTAACTGCTGAGCCATCTCTCCAGCCCTTAGAGATGTTTTTTATTCAAGATCACTGTCCTGATTACATAGAAGAACTTCTTTAAAATGTTTGTGAATGTCATTTTAATACTGGAAGAAAAATATTCTGTTGTGTCTGATGTGTTTGGGATGTCCTTTATGGAGCTAATTAAAAGATGAAACCTGAACACAAATCAAAACAAAAACAAAAACAAAACCACAGGAATGTTATGGGAATATGTTATTGTTTTAACCTCAGGAGTGGGGATACAGGGTTATTTCATAGCAGCTGACTATGATTTTCCTGGTGCTCTGGCAGAGGAGTGGTTTTGATAGCTACAGATAGTTTGTGCGAGTGTGTTATGTTTGGAATTCTGGGGACTTTTCAGAGGATATATAAATGCTAGAGTCCAGAGAGGAGGAGGTTGCTGTTGTTGGCTGGTTGGTGGTTGGATGGTGTTTGTCAAGTAGCTGTGAGCAAAGAAATGAGAAGGAATTACTTATCCTGACGGCAAAAGTGAGACTTGCCCCAGGAATTTGACACCCACATCAGCAAAAAGTAGTCTAATGACAATCTAGTGTTGGGGGTTAATAAGGGTGGAAAAGGGTGGAAGAGAGAAAGGAACCCACAAAGTAGCCAAGATACTGGTTATATTTACCAGCCCCAAATCAAGAGAGGATGTCTATCACAAACAAATTATGGGTCCTTGAAATCCAGACTCCTGTCTGTTCCAGCTCTGGGCATACCTTCTTACCAAAGGAGACCCAGTTATCACTGGTTGGGTTGACCAGCCCAATGAGGCTATTTCATCTTTTCCTGTTTCACTAAAAATGATCTTTGCTCACTTAATGAAAATGATTAGTAATGTTGGTATGTAGGTGGTACTACCTGTACTGGAAATAACCAACTCAATCAAGAAAGCAGGTATTTCCAGAAAATACTTCATATTTTTTCAGGCTTCAGTGGATTCATTCAATGTAATGTGACCAGCAAACAATAACTACAATATTTTACACCCAAGACACCGTTCAGTATACAATGTTCAATGTTTCTTCAAACATGATACAATTATCATAAGCACCCACATAGGAAACCACTCTTAGAAGTCTCAACTCTCTCCATCTTTTTCTTGCAAATGTGGTCTGTACTGAAGCAAGGAAATAATTTTGACTGGTAAGGAGGCCAGGTGCTGCAAGCCCGGTGAGTAGTTTACAGGGTGGTTTAGTGAGTTTCCATGACACCCCAAAGGTACTCTCTCCAGCTGATACAAAAACAACACTTTTAAAAGTGGTATTTTCTTTTCCCTCATAATGAATGTTTCAGAATAAACTCTGTTATTTGATACAAAGAACTTTTATTTAACTAAAAGGTTTTGTTATGCAGATAGCCAATCTTTTCTCCCTATCTGTCTGTCTGTCTCTCTCTGACACTGCCTCCTGCAGCTCAGGCTAGCCTTGAGCTTATTCAGTAGCTGAGGATTTCTTTGAACTTCCGATCCACCTTCCTTACCCTCCTGAGTGCTGGGACTATGGGAATGTACCACCTTGCCCAACTGACTTCCCTTTTTGATTTCCAGGGGCTGGCTTTATAAAAAAGTTGTAAGGAAAGCCAATTCTAGGAAAGCCCAGTCTTTTGAAGGATGTCATGCAGTACTGGGTAAACACAGCTAGGGCCATCCTACTTGGGCTGACTCATATTAGCCGTCCAGCTGTCAGAGAGCCAATGTTTGCTTGGTTTTATGAAATCTCTTATTGACTTATACATTCTGGATTTTTTTTTGTTTTTTATTTTTTTTTCTTTAATTCACCACCTGTTTATGGGTGGCTTTTATGACTGACAGCAATTCTTTATTTTACACATTAACTTACATTTCATGCTTGATATTTGATGAAGGAAATTGAGCTGTTCCTTCTCTTGCCCAAGAGCAGCATATCTTGGGAGTAAATGGTGCTGCGCAACGATCCAAAGCCATCAGAATCACTAGAGAAATGAGCTCTGAAAAGGCAGGCACTTACCTAAAATTAGATCAAGCCAAAACTGCAGTTAGGTAAATCCTGTTACTAAATTGCCTCCAGCAAGTCAAGCATGGGATAATAGTGTGTTCTAGAGAATTAAACACAAAGAGGAAAGCCTTCACAAAAGACAAGTGTAGAAAATCCCTAATGTTTCCAAGCCACCTTTCACTTTTCTTGATGACTTTTCCAACTTGGAAGAAGACATAGTGAAGGTCGAGGACAGCTAATTGAGGGCACAGGAAAGATGACCCAGTTTTAAAAACCGCCCTCCTAAGTAAACAGGTGCCACGTTAAGATCACTTAGTGATGTCTGAGAAATTAGCGATTTTATTCTGGGATATAATGGGGGTAAGTACATTTCAAAAACAAACAATTTGTTCTCAGTGCCCTACTTTTTTATTGCAGCTTCAGGACTTCAGCAGAAAGCTCAATCATCCTGGGGATTAAGCTTTCCCGAGCAAAGGGCAATAAAACAAGAAATGTAGAAAGCTCGGAGGACATGATCAGAGCTGTGGGTGAGGTCCCACAGGGTACTGAATTCTCTCTCCCAGGACTCTGAGTTCAGCCCATTAGAACTTTGTCTAGTTATCTGACACCTGTTGGGGAAATTTATGAGATTGGATTCCATGTTTACATATGTATTAAGACAGGGTCTTGCGTAGCCCAGGCTGGTCTACAGCTTACTTTGTACCCCAGGCTCCCTGGCTGACTTCCTGCATTATAGATTGGCACCATTTATCAATCTCTAACAATAATTTTGACAACTACATCGTAATTAAATACAGTACTTGTGGAGTGCCCTAGTTTGCTTTCCACTGCTGATCAAAAACAACTCAGGGAGGGAAGGGTTTATCTGGTTAATACGCCTTGGTCACAGCTAATCATTAAGGGAAGCCAGGGCAGGAAATGTAAGCAGGAGCAGATCAGGGAAGCACACTACTTACTAATTTGCTCCCAGACCCCTGACTTGCTTGGCTACTTTTCTTTTACTACCCAGGACTGCCTGCCCTGTAGGGGAATGGTACCCCCTACAGTGGGCTGGGCCCTATCATATTATTCATGAATTAAGATTCCCCAAATCTAATGGAGTCAATTCCTCAACTGAGGTTCCCACTTTCCAGACAACTGTAGCTTTGTCAAATTGGAAAAACACACAAACAAACACCCAGCACATAATGCCCTAGCACTGAAGGAGACAGGAGGACCTGTAAGCATGGAGGCTTACAGCCTTAACAACAACGATAAAACATCAGCTCTGCGTTCAATGAGAGGCACAGAGTGATACAGGAGGGGACTTGATGCTACCCTCTGTCCTCCCTGTGGACTCACAGAATACACACTGGCACACGCAAGTGCACACATCACACACCACACACACACTCATAAAAATTGAGTTTTGATGTGATTACAGATGTGTAAAAGTTACAGGTATAAATGAACAATGGCCCATTTTGGTCAGAATGTTTAAAACATCTTAAACTAGTTTTGCTTTAATTTTGTACTTGGAGAGAGGGGCAGAGATAACCTGTATCTCTGCAGCATTACAGAAGACAGCTGAGGGAAGTAGTGAACACCACATTGGAAAGTCAGGCTGCCACAGGGCATTTTCCCCCAGGATCCAGAAGGTTGTGAATGCAGCTGAGAGCTTTTGGAATTCAACCAGGTTGTTGAGGAGTGGGTGGCAGGCCAATACCTCAGGATGCCCTGTCTGGGGCCAGAACATTATTTGGGTGGGGACAGACGTCCCTTAGTTACCAGCTAGGGACTGTGGCGTTTCTGCACTTCAATTACTGGGCCAGATGTAAGAGTCCAGTAAGTGGATAAAAACTCTAGAGTAAGGAGAATCCTGGTGGGAATGAGAGCACACTTGCAGAGGTGCTGCTTGTTACGTGGGTCTCTTGTGGGAATAGTGCCTGTGAGGTATGGCATCAAATGTCTGCACACACTTTGTTCTTGTGATCAGCTGAGGACACAGCCTAATGGCTCCCCAGGATAGGATGGAAGCAGGGCCTGACCACAGTCCCAATTGGGGCTAGTTTGCACAGCTGGGGCTTCAGTTCTTCATCCTGTCCCTCCTTCCCACTTCTGTCCACCAGTGGAGCTCTCTGGCCTTTGGTGGGTGATAGGGATGAGAAAAGACTTGGTACTTGGACCTGGGAGGTAGTCAGTCCCTAAGTGCCTTTTAGTATTGTATTTTCCTGCTGAACACCACATGGAGAAACACAAGCTATCCACAAAGGGCAGTATCTAAGACTTAAGAAGTCCCTGGTGAGGATGCCAGGCACCCCTGAAGACTGAACACAGTATCGCCCTCATTTCAAATGTGAGAAGGCTTAAACTCCAAGAGAGCAAGTGTTCTCTTCAGCTTACTAAGTCATTGCAGTTTTATAAATATGCTTTTGGGTCTAGTTTGACTCACTGAATAAACTAGGTACTTGTTTCTAGTTTGTTAAGAACAAGCTGTGAAAATGGTAAACAGGATTAGTTTAGATCTTTTACATAAAACATATATATATAATGTTTCATATATATATAACATTTTATTGTACATTAATAATGAGGAATTAGACTCTCCTGGTACAGCTGTAGTTCTCTAAACTCACTTTTTCTTACAACAGTTATTATTGCAGTCTGCAATACATTTGCATGGTGCCAGCCCTCCACTTGTATCACCTTTTAAAGCGCTAAACCACCTCCTTAGGAGCCCCCACTATGGTTTTTTTTTTTGTTTTGGTTTGGGTTTTTGTTTTTTTTTGTCTTTTGTGATGGGGTCTTACTATATAGTCCAAGCTGGCCTCAAAGTTGTAGTCCTCTTGCCTCAAGATTCCTGGTGCTAGGATCAACTGCATGAGCCCCATGCACAGCTGTATTTTGCATTCATTATGCCGAATTATAGGCAGCCAGTTAGCTGCACAGAAAAAGTGTAAGCCCACCAGCCAAGTTGTTGAGGGCAGCAGAAATTTGACTGCTCTTCAAAGGCAGATAAGAATGGAGCTGTGGGAGCAGATATGAGAGACTGTGGAAAGGATGAGATGAAGGTTACGGGTAGAACCTTAGGGGACTCTCCCGAAAAACAGGTAAACAGGAACATTAGGATTGCCCCAGCAGAAGCATCCTGGCAACGGAGACATCTGCTTCCTGTTTGCTGGCATAGCCAGACAGTTTGCTTCTCAAACACATTTGCCCAGCACCACTGTAGGTCTGGGAATGGAGCTGGACATTGAGTTCAAGCCAGAAGGAAGCACCCTTGCCAGTATTGAGGTTCATGCCTAGCCATTGTGTTACGGTTGTGTCTGTCAGGCATCCAATCACTGCCTTCTGTTTTGGTGACCAGCAGTCAAGGAGAGCCATCCTTAGCAAGAACAATGTCCCTACCAGCTCAAGACACCAGCCAGATCGAGTCTCTGAACAGGCCAGGAAGGCCACAGAAGACCCAAGCTTAACTTGGCTTTGTCTCATAGAGACTATGTTTGATTGGCCATACCCTGGCTCTCAACCCTGGAGCAGAAGACTAGGAGGCAACCTGTCATGTATCCCAAGATACACCACATGGAAAACTTTGGGCTTCCTTAGTGACACAACTGCCATAAAAATGGAATGTCCTTTCATCTGGTCTGCTTAGACAAGGAGCTCTGTCAGAGGCCGAACTAAGCCACTGAATTAACACCTACCACTCAGCCATGGGCCGGCCACTCCTCTAAGGGGTGGGGATACAACAGTGGGTCTAAAGGCATTCAAACGCTGCTGACCAGCGTTAGTCAGTCATAGGTCTTAATGCTCCCACCTGTGTCTGAGCAGGTTGGTCTTTGAGAAATAGGCCTGTATGCCTACTCTCAGTCCTCAGCTGAAGTCACTGTCATTCTGTCATCTAACACAATGAACAGAGGCATCGTAGTGCACTGTGGTTTGCTTTGAAGATGGGCCCATTTCAAGTGTCTTCTCTGGCTGACTGGAAGGACAAGATGGGTGTATGGGAGGCCTTTGCAGGCCAAGGTCTGACTCCAACTTGGCCCTAACCCTACTTCCTGCTCTCCTCCAACCCTACTTCCTGCTCTCCTCCAATCCTACTTCCTGCTCTCCTCCAATCCTACTTCCTGCTCTCCTCCAATCCTACTTCCTGCTCTCCTCCAACCCTACTTCCTGCTCTCCTCCAATCCTACTTCCTGCTCTCCTCCAACCCTACTTCCTGCTCTCCTCCATGTTTCATGCCCTAGCTTGAGCTGGGTGTGTTGGACCCTGGGGGTCCCCCGAGGTCCTGACGCCCAGAGACCACCAGAGACCGAGGTTTGCTGCAAAATGCAAGAGGATTTTTATTAAGCCGATGCACCAGGGCTCTACTCCTTCGGGAAGGAGTGAGCACCAAATAACAGTTACAGGCAGCTTTTAAACACAGTAACCGCAAACAGGTGGGGTACAGGGGGAGCATTTCAGTTAATCTTCAGCAATCATTGACTTTGGCAACGGGTGGGACCATTGTCTGTGGTAACAGCTGCAACCTTGTAATTAAGTGGTTCCGAACTGAGTTCTGTGGAATGTCCCCAAGGTCATAAGGTCAGGCCCTCATGAACAGAGAGGAAGGAAGGCCTTCCTAGGGAGGGGCAGTGGTATTTTTCCACAGCCTCACAGATAATGATTTTGAAAGGCATGTGATTATCTGGTTTCTGAACACCATACTTTGTTGGTCCCTGGAAAAATGTTCTCTCCTGAAAAGTAGTGTTCTCATTGCTCTTTTATTTCAAAGCTTGTCCTTTCTGAAGGACCCTTCTAAGGATGATAGGCCTTGACTAGCATCCCTCATGCCCTGCTATGTTTTGCTCCAGGCTCGAAACAATTACTTTACCTTGTGGTATTTATGGCAAGGGTTCCAAGGGAGAAGGATTTCATCTGCTTAACTCTGGTGCCATGTTTGTCCCCTTGGCAAGGGCAAGGAGAGATGCTCAGCACCACGGAGACCACCTGGGAAGGGAGGCGCACGTCAGCAAAGCCAAGGTGCTCTTTAAGAAGGAAGTGGTCACCATCTCTGAGGAGGAAGCAAGGTGCGACTCAAGTGTGCCCACACATCCAAGGGTCAGACTGAAAAGTGTTCTGATCCTGGGGTTCTGGGGTAACCTGAGAGACAGCGACTTAGTGACGTCCCTGATGCAGCCAGTGCTGCAGACCTACTGTGGGCTGTGCTCTGAGAAGCCAAGTGTGATGTCGTCTTGAAAGGAATGGAAATTTTAGAGACCCCCCTTGGCGAGAGCCAAGCCAGCCAGGTTTCAGGAACTTAGCTGAGCCCCAGGTTCCAGGAACTTAGCTGACCATGAAAAGGGTGGAACCAAGAATGAAGGTCAGTCAGGTCATGAACCCCAGGCTCCAGGATAGGGTGTTTCCTGCATGACTAGCTAAACAATGGGCTGGTACTTTCCACTTGTATTTCCCCCACCACCTTGATTTGTGGTGTTTCCCTTTAAAACCTTCGCTCCCTGGCAGCTAAGGTTCACAGCTCCTCTACCCCTGAGTGGGATATGAGTTGCATCCTCAGCGCGCTGGTCCTCCCCCCCCCCCCAAGTAAACCTCTTGCGATTGCATCAAGATGGTCTCTTGCGAGTTTTTGGGTGGCCGTGATATCCCGAATGTTGGGTGAGGGACTTCCCTCTCCCAGGTCTTTCAGTCTTTCTTGAAGCAAACCATCTTTCCATCTTCTCAGTCTACCTCAGTGCCCTGGTGTGAACACCGCTAAAAACACTGTCGTCCTAGGACAACACAATGCAAGAGTTTCCTTCTTCTCATCTGATATATGGAATGTTAAAGACTTTAAAAATTAAAAACTAAAGAAATGTCATGTTTCCTATACATCAAGAATAACCAAATAGAAAATACAAAGGAAAAGAATCCCAACATGCTGTTTCAGGTTAGTGGAAGAGTTTGTTATTTCATAATAGTTTGGATACAGCTGACATTTTTAAGAAAAAAAATGAAGTTAGAGCTTTATCTCACACTACATACAAAATAAAAATTCTCAAATTGAATAACTAGTTTTAAAAAAGTATTAGAAAGGAATGCAAGAGGTTTATCTTATGATCTCGTAGGGGAAGACTATCTAAACATGAACTAGAGCTCAGATGTCAGAAAAGCGATAGACTTGGGCACTTTAATTCTCACTCAAGAAACTGGGTAGTTTTGCCCATCTGACTAGCAAAACTTTAAAAATAGAAGATAATTTGAATTTCTTAGCAAAATGTACATTTTTTTTTAATCAGTCTTCTGTTACCATGAAAAACCCAACTTCATCAATTTACAAGGATGAAGGTGGGGGGCTGTGAGGTCCACCAGCAGCTTGCCGGCAAGCCTGGCCCTAGCCCACATGAGAACTGCTCTGGAGGGTTCTCTGACTCCCGCACACTTTCCACAACACCCCACCCCACATTTAAAAGAAAAAAAATTTTAAGGGGGAAGGTTTATTTCGGACTCAGAGGTTTCAGCCTGTGATCAGTTTGCCCATCACTCCAGGCTGCCTGTGGAGAGCAAGCTCATCATGGCAGAAGCCCTCACCTCATGGGGGCCAGGAAGCAAAAGAAAGAGACCTGAAAGACCAAGCTGTCTCCCAACAGCCCCTTCAAGGGCATGTCCCAGCTGACCTAACTTGTTCCTGTTAGGTTGCAGCTCCTGAAGGTTCTACTATCTCTCAATAGTATCACATGCTAGGGACCAAACCTTTAACCCATGGCATTTGGGAGACATTCCAGATCCCAACTTGTTAAGAGCCTGTGTTTACACCATCAGGCCAAGGTCACCTGATATGGCCATGAGGAACTAAACCAGGCCCATTGGAGGGTCCACAGCACAACTGAGGCTGTGGCAATTTTATTGAGAGCAGTTAGACTTCTTATCAGAAACAGACTATAATGGCAATTGGCAGGATAAATACGGTTGTAGTTGCCAGGATACAATGACATTTATAATCTATACACAGTACAGAAGACTAATGTCTAAGAGCAACTGTCCTGTCAAACCTCCATGCTTCCTTCACTTCCAAGGGAGCATACAGAGAAACACAATGTGGCCCAAACACTTCACTGCCTGAGGGAGTGCATCCGTCTCTCAGGAACCTGGAGGCACATTGTGCCACAGGAGCCATGAACTCTATATGAAAAACCTAAGACATATGACTCTCAAGGCAGCTAGGCCAGGTCAGTGGCTCCTAGGCCATGGCTCTTTGAACCAACGAAAGCAGTGCACACTACTACAGTCCCCCCACAGCTGTTGTAGTTGGTGGTGGTGTGAGAGTTCACCAATGCACTCAGATTCCAGGGATGCTTGAATCTTCTGTGACTAGGATATATTCACATATCATTCAGCAACAATGAGCAAACTAAAATGTGTAAAAATAAAGTAAAACAATACCAATTTGTTTTATAATATAAAGGTCATAAAAAATAAGAAAACAACTTACCAGCAAAGCTATCTTTTTTTTTTTTTCTAGGTAAAACTGTTTGAGAATGGCCATGTTAGGGATTAACATGTTTTGCTATATTCTGGTACTAAAAACCCATAAACTGGTGTTTAATGAAACTCTCTCCAAATATAATAGCATTATCTGGCTGGCTGACTTATCCTTGTAAGTCCAGTGTCAAAACACACCTGCTTGCAAGGTCATTAAGGGTAAATTATGACAGAACACTCAGTTACCACCAGATGGTCAATGCAAAAGAAACTTCTAGACTAGGAATAAAAGAGACTTCCACTGAAACGGACACCTTCACATGGCCTTATGTCACCAGCTGCATGTGGCTGGCTGGCCAGTGTCACCTGCTTGAGTCAGATCAATAGCCTTGAGCACACCAAGATACTCTGATGTTTCCATCTGTGTTTGCATCAGGACTGCATAAGAGCTGGAGGAAGTTAACGCCCACCCCTGGCATTCCTCATCAAGCAGTCAGGGTCTGCATGAAGCCAGGCTCTCTACTAAGCACATGCACATCAAAAGGCACACACTCAGAAAGCTAGCACTGACATTTTCTTCCCTGATGCCCCATTCCTGGCTGCACTTCCCTCTGTTAGGACGGCTGAATTATTCACTGGAAAAGTCATATTCATTTTCCAAAGTGCCCTGGGATTGGGACGGTTTTCCACTCCATTTTTGTTTGGATGGCTCTCCATCACTGGTGTTGTGCCCCAGAGTGCTAATAAGAGCAATCTTGTGCTGGGTAAGAAGCACATCAGCTGTAGAGGGGCAGGGACCTCCCGTGACCCTTCGAAGACATCCAGAGGTCTCTCTTTGAAGACAGTAAAGCCCACGCGGGGCAAGTGACCTGTCCTGCTCATGGCTATTGGTGTCTGGAACACTCCCAGAAACAAAGCTGGACTCAGTCCAACACCGCATCAGGCTGATGTATAGGGCACTGGGACACTTGTGACACAGAAGTGATGGCTGCCAGCCTGGAGTCCTATGAGTGCAAGCAGTCTCTGTCCATGTCTGTGATCCCAGCACGTAAAGAACACATGCATCAGGAGTTTAAGCTCATCCTCAGCTTGCAGCAAATCCAAGGCCACCCTGGGCTACATGAGGCCGGCTCAAAAAACAAAAAGGAAACTCATCTCTGCTCCATTTACAAACAATTGTCCGACTTTTCACTTCCCTCCCCTTTAGCTTTTTTGTGACCATTGCTAAGCTTTCCCTCATGTTTCTAGACTGATCAGCATAGAAGCAACAAGGTTTTCCTGAGGCCATGTAAAGACCTCCCTGTTTTGTGAGACAACCTCTGTAAGGAGACAGCTTGGCTCTCCAGCCTAGAAACACGATTCTCCACACGGCCTGGTCTGAGTTCCCACCATCAAGGCTGAGGTGCACTGAGTACATGAGGATCAGGTTAAGAACTGGAGCTGTTAAGCCAATTTGAGCTCTCCCCACTTCTCCATTATGAACTCGTACCCAGGGATAAACTAGACCAGGATACACAGAGTGGGAGGATGACTTCCCAACGAGTGGAAAAGAAGCATGTTTAGTCAAAGTAAGCCAGATAGATTCAGGGGCATCAAAGAACATGTGGTCCTCTAGGCTAGCATTTGTTTGAGCAAATTTTATCATAAGAGAGGAGGCAAGGTTACAATGTGAATACATGATACTGGTACTGTTTCCTTGCGGGTCTTCTAAAGTAATTTTAAGCTGTTTACAATCACAACTGGTAGAGTCCCAACCAGATAGTGTGTTTCGTTGGACTTTACTTCCATATAGTAGGGTGGCAGCAGATCCATACATAGCCATAAGTCCTGCCCTAATTCTGGGTCAGAAGTGTTTAAGGGCAACAGGCCTTCTATAACATGTCTAGCATAGGAGGAGGGGCTCCACTTGGAATGGGGTGTCTTAATGACTGTTCTATTGCTGTGAAGAGACATGTGACCAAGGCAATTCTTATGAAACAAAGCATTTAATTGGAGGCTTGCTTACAGTTTTAGAGGTTTAGTTCATTTTCATCATGGTGGGGAGAATGTCAGCATATAGGCAGGCGCTGGAGTAGTTGTTGAGAGCTATATCCTGACTCAGAGACTGAGAGACAGACACAGACAGGCAGGCAGGTGGAGGCAGACACTGGGCCTGGCTTGGGCTTTTGAAATCCCAAAGCTCACTGTCAGTGACATACTTCCTACAACAAGGCCAAACCTCCTAATCCTTCCAGTACCTTCAAGGAGCTCCAGTACCTGGTAACTAAGCATTCAACTATGAGCCTATGAGGACCATTCTTTTTTTTTTTTTTTTTTTTTGAGACAGGGTTTCTCTGTGTATACCTGGCTGTCCTGAACTCACTTTGTAGAGCAGACTAGCCTTTGAACTCACAGAGATCCACTTGCCTCTGTATCCCTTGTGCTGGGATTAAAGGAATGTGCCACCATGCCCAGCAATTGCAGACAGCTGTGAACTGCCATGTGGGTGCTGGGATTTGAACCCAGGTCCTTTGGAAGAACAACCAGTGCTCTTAACCACTGAGCCAGGCCATTCTTCTTCCAACCACTACTAGTGTGAGTGAGTCTACAGGAGCCTATGAGGCCATTCTTCTTCTAACCACTACTGGTGTGAGTGAGTCTACAGGAGCCTATGAGGCCATTCTTCTTCCAACCACTACTGGTGTGAGTGAGTCTACAGGAGCCTGCTATTAAGGTAGTCAAGGCAGGCATGAAAGAGGGATGGGTTCTCTAGAGCTTTGGTTCCCTTTTGGGATTATGATTAGGAGGAACATAACAGAATTTGATCTGATGGAAGCTGCCCTCGTGAGTGGGTGTTTTTTCTGGTTAGTAGATGAATCCCTTGGGTCCCTTTCAATAGTGTAAAGCCAGATTCTCCCTGTGACCCAATAGGGGGTGCCTGTCATGATCCAGGCTTTGGCTTTAATGGTCATGAGGGTTCCATCTTCTAATATTACAGGTTGAAGGGGTTTCTCCCTTTCTACCTGGATAAAGGGGTCTTTGTGTCCCTGGGAAGAATCTGTTTCACAACCCCAAGCTACACAGAAGGATGGACCAATTTGCAAGACAGGCATACAACTGAAGGGTTTGAAGCTCCCTCTCTAGGGCAAAAGGATCACAACCCATCTTCTTAGACCCCCACTTTTTGTCCCAGCCCCTAGGAGGCAGGTTCATGAGGGCACAAAGGTCCAACCAGAAAATATTTTGGCTATACAAAGTCAGGTTGAAGAGAATCTTTCCATTTTCTGTCTTTCTCAATTCCCAACTTCAGATTCCTTATCTATGGGGGGTTACAAGCCCATCTTCCAGGGAGGAAGGAAGAAATATGATACTGGCATTTAAGGGTTCCAGGTCAACCTTATCTTTAGGGGATCAGAGGTTCTGTGTGGCAGTTCCGTCATCCTCTGTGGCTTCCTCTAACTGGGAGTGATGAATACTGGGATGACAGCAGCTGCTTTGACAGCTGGGAGGGGGTGAAGATGACTGGGTAGATGTTGGAGGACCCTGCAGTCCACCATGTCCAGATAGCTCTTGGAGAACCCCAAGATTAAGGACTCCCTTTCTTAGCAGGACCCCCTCTTCTCTGCTGCCCTCATCTGGAGGACGACCCTGCACAGAGCTTTCTGTCACAGCTGTTTGCTGCCTCGCTGAAGAAAAACTACAAGAGTGAGGTCCAGGTTTAATGAGATCCCCTCTCTAGGGAGTCAGATGGAGAACAGCAGAGAAGGACACTCAGTGTCTCTATATACATGCACATGGGCTCGAACACACACACACACACACACACACACACACACACACACGCATTCACACGCACAGTTTTGTTGAAGTAAAATGTAAATAACATGTCATCTAAAACATTTAGGCCAGTAAGATGGCTCAGAAGGTAAAGGCAGCTCATGTCAAAGACCTGAGTTTCATCCCTGGGATGCACATGGTAGAAGGAGAAGACCAACCCCTCTGACCTCTACATGTGTGTGCCATGACATGCACATGTGCATGAGCATGCACAAACTAAATAAAATGTAATCCTTTTTTTTTTTAAATTCAGTGATTTTTTTTTTCTGCTACAGCTAGCAGCATGCAACCATCACCACACAATCCAGCCTATGAGGATCCGTCTGCCCATTAGCACTCCCATCCCAGCCCCACCCAAGGCCAGGCAACCACAAACTGGCCTTTGTTCTCTACAGATTGTCCTTTGCTAGACACTTCACACTAAGGGATTCAGAGATGTGGTCACTTCTCTGAACTGTCTTTCCATTGCTCCATGCTCAGATCATCTTCTAGTGGCACGTGTTTGCTCTCCTGTCCCACCTTGTGCCACATAGTGACTTGAGGAGCCCTAGAGCTCCCATGCTGGTCAGGAAACATTTCTTCCTCCTGATGCAAATAGGAGCAGTGAACTGTCTCTGCTCTGCTGGGCCACCCACCCCAGGGCACACCAGCCAAGTTCAAACTGCCGGCATATTTTCTTCTTTTTCAGTGCTTTTCACTGGCCATGAACACAGCAGGAGGAGGGGCAACTTCAATCAACCTCTTGCAGAAGTCAGTGTATAAGTTCCCTTTGTGTTGTGTGATGAAATGCTGACATAAATAACTTAATGGCAAGAGGAAAGATTCTGAATCACAGTTACAGAAAATTTGGTCTGTAGTGACTTGGTCAAGGCACTTGGGTAGAAGAATCATGACAGAAGACAGGGAACAGAAGAATAGGAAGTGGTTAGGAAAGGATTCTATCCAAGAATCCTCCTCCAGAGACCTACTCCCTCCAACTAAACTGCACCTCTGAAAGTTTCTAGACCCTCCTAAAATAGTGTCAGACCCTGGACAGGAGCCCCCCCATACCTGGGGACCAAGCTCCAAACTGTAACAAAGAATATATAAACACCTTGCTCGTCACTTCTATGGAAGACCAAAGTCATGTGCTTTATACTGACTGTTGGATCGACTTCTTAACCCCTCTGGTGCCTGGTCTAATCACTGACCTCTTGCTAATGGCACATGAACTATGCATATCACCAACGGCAGTAAATTTGTCTAAGTCCACTCAGATTCAGACCTTTACAATACCTACTTATTAAAGGATGAGCATTGTAGGTTGTTTTTATTTCCTCAGATGAGTGGCTTCAGCTTCCAGCCTCTGCCTGCTAACCTAGGCCTAGAATGTTTTCTGCTTCTCATGAATTGTTCTGCTTGGAAAAGCTGCCTCTGAACTCCATGAACTGAACTGCACGAACTCAACTGCATCAACTGAACTGCACCAAACACTACTGTACTGTCTCCATAAACTCACTTGCTCTCTCTTTGTGCTGATCTTAAGTAGCCTCTCTTTCCTGTCTATTTTTGTGAGAGTTGGGCCTATCCTATCTCCAACTCATTCTGTCAAATATTTCTCTGATTCATCACTTTGCCCCTCAATTAGACATCACTTTCAAACCTGACTGCTACCTTCTATGAACTAACCTTACCTTCATTGTTTGGGATTAAAGGTGTGTGCTAAGGCTGTGTCTGTATCACACAGACCTAAGTCTTTGGATGTGATCACTTGCCAAAGCAGCCATGTTGCTGGATTATAATTCCTCTGCAGAGGAAGAGTGACAAGGCCAGTGTTTCTAACCAGGGAGCTGTGGCTGCACATTAATTGGGAAGGAACTGGCTGCACATTAATTGGGAAGGAACTGGATTACTTTATTTTTTTAACAATCCCAAACAAAACTGAATTTTACAGTAAACATCCACTATAACTCCTGCCTGGAATTTTCTAATCATACTTTATAGCCTGCTAAAACCCATCTGCCCTTTTCTTTTCCCATCCCATCACTTACCCTGTATTCTTGCTGATACTGATTTATAAGCAATGGGATGTGTCTCTTCAAACGGTCTGTTAACAGAGTGAAGTGATGCTTCAATGCTTAGGAGCACCAGCTGCTCTTGTTGAAGACCTGTGTCCTAGTTAGGTTTCTATTACTGTGAGGAGACACCATGATCACAGCAACACTTACAAAGGAAAACATTTAATTGGGGCTGGCTTACAGTTCAGAGGTTTAGTCCATTATTGCCACAGTGGGAAGCATGGCAACATGCAGGCAGACATGGTGCTGGAGAGGTAGCTGAGAGTTCTACATCTGGATCAGCAGGCAGCGGGATGGGGGGAGAGATAGAGACAGAGATAGATAGATAGATAGATAGATAGATAGATAGATAGATAGATAGA
>CAJQZJ010032066.1:6829198-6847296 GCA_907164525.1 Lophiomys imhausi | reverse complement strand
AGATAGATAGATAGATAGATAGATAGATAGATAGATAGATAGATAGATAGATAGATAGTCAGACAGACAGACAGACAGACTGGACCTGGCTTCAGACTCTGAAACCCCAAAGTCCACCCCCAGTGACACACTTCCTCCAACAAGGCCACACTTTCTAACAGTGTTACTCCTGTGGGCCTATGGGGGCCATTTTCATTCAAACCATCACAACCTGGGTTTGAATTCCAGCATCCCACATGGTGGCTCTCAACCATCCACAACTCCAGTTCCAGGGCATCATCACCCTCTTCTGACCTCCACTGGGCATACACCCTGTGCATATGCGTATATACAGGCAAAACACTCACATACATTAACTAAAATCAATAAATCTAAAACCTTTAAAAATAAATACCTTATTATCTAGGATTCAATATTTTTTTTTTAGTGTAAAATTTGTTCTCAGCAACATACATTTTTAAAATGTCCACTTGTCATTTCGATTATGCCATCTTACCTTTTATAAACTGGATCATGATAAAAGACGTTATAGCACAGGCACTTTAAGATCATGCTGCCTTTTATTTATAACTCCAGCACTAGAACTATACAATACTGCATTGCTAACCAGGCATGGAATAGGTGTATGGGATAGATGAGGGATACAAAGGAAGGCACAAAGTATCCTGCCTTCAAACTGGTCCTTAGGCAAACACTGAATGCAACCAACAATAGGATCACCCAGTACCCACTTCCTTTGCACAGCTCAATCAGTATCAAAGTGACTGGAGTAAGGGCTAGGGACATAGCTCATAATACTCATACTGTTGGTATGAGGATGGATTGTAGGGAACATGTAAAGGGCATTCATAGTCAGCCTCAAGCCTCATACCTGTGGGAAACACCTGGCAGCATATGGTCCTGGGCAACAGATGTAATTGGTGAAGCCTGGGAAACTGAGAAAAGGGGCTTTTGGACGCTGACTTTCTTCCAAACACTTGAGAGGAGCCGAAATGGGCAGAAACCAGTTGAAGTCGTGGCTCTGAGAGACCCTGTGCAAGGGTCCTTGAAAAAGCCTTTGAACTGCCTGCCCACGGCCAAGGACCTTGAGAGAGCCCTCGAGCTGTGAGTTACCACAAAAATTGTGAGAGACAATGCCCTACTTAAGGGACATAGTGGTGGAGCCCGAGAGCCCTACCAGAGAGACACTTGTGCAAGAGATGACAAGGTGCGAAGCCATGTGTGCCGTCTGCCAGCCCTGAGGCTACACTAATATAGCACAGCCCTGAGGGGGTTAAGAGGCAGGCGGAGAGAAGACTCCACATAAACTGAGAGGCAGAGTCTGAGAGAGAGAGACTCTTGCCACAAGCCAGTCCAAGGAGGCCGAGAAAAGTCGTGCTTCCCCATCACTGGACCTGCCATAAGTAAGCTCGGGCTGGCAAGAAAGTTCGTGAGGTTCATGAGAACTGGACGCTGAGGAGATCTGTGCCTGGCTGGCTGTTGCCACGGTGGCAGGAGTAGAGCGACTGAGGCTGGACGGCAGATAACAACAGCACTAGGCCCTGAGCCTGAAGAGCCTGTGAAGGCAGGCGTGAGTGCAGTCCCTGCCATGTGAGGGCATGGTATAAGACCTGCCATAACCACCGAGTTAAGTGAGGAGCAAGGCACGAGGGCCCTGAGGCTGCGGACAGACTGGGAGGAGACTGCAGAGACAGAGCCATGCCAGGGCGAGGCTGGGAGGAGATGGCAGAGACAGAGCCCTGCTGGGGCGAGGCTGAGGAAGTCAGGGACCCACGAGAGGCCTCTGGTCAGGTGGACATTTGCCAACTGCTGGCAGTGACACCAAAGACTAGGTCACTTGGCACAGCGTCTGCACCATGTAAATTCGACAGTCTCAGCTGACTGAGGAAGCTGACCCCAAGCTGAGAGGCTAAGGCAAGCTGGTCACACAGACAGACAGGTAGCAGTGACACTAGGCCAGGAGGAAGCTGAGCCAAGCTGAAGTTCATGAAGTTGCCATAACAATGCCAGAGCCAGGTGACTGTTGATTGCGGCGTTCTGGCTGACAGACTGCACACTAAGTTGGCCAAGGACCCACAGCTTGGTATCCTTTCAAAGGGGTTAGTTATGGTAGGGTTCTTTAGGTGTTGTTAGGTTATAGGTGTTTATTAGGTGTTATTAAATATATTTAATAAAATTTCCAGCTGCAATGCATCTAGAAGCCTCTGACTCCTGCAGGAAACCCAAACCACTACAGATACCACTGTATCATGTGCTCAAGCTCTTTTTAGTGCCGTGCTGAACATCAACCCCCCAGAAGCCTACATTAAGCACATGCCCTAGTACTGGGCTGCTGCTCCCCAACCCCAGGCTATTCTTTTTAAAAATTATTTTTAATTATTATTAGTGTGTGTATGTGTGTTCAGGTGCACTCGCTTATGATACACACGTGAAAACTAGACACTGAGTGTCTGCTATCATTTCCACTGTATTTTTTGAGACATGGTCTCTTACTGAACCTGGGACTCCCTATTTCAGATGCACTGGCTGGCCAGTCAGTCCCTGAGATCAGCCTGTCCCCTCCCTCCAGTGTTGGGGTCACAGGCACCATGACACTCACTGCACTTGACTTTCATATGGGTGCTGGAGATGCAAACTCAGATCTTCATGCTGAGGCAGCAAGCACTTTACCCTCAGGACCAGCACCCCAGCCCTGCTCCTTGTGTATCTGCATGCTTTCTACTGTCCTATATAACTTAGATATTACAAGTAGCTCCAGCTATAGGATATGGTTTAAAACAACTTCAGTACCAAATGTTCATGTGATCCTTTGAACAATGGTAGGAAACATGTAGTTCAACAAGTAAACAGGATCGCAGGCTTTGATCCCAGCACCTTTATCGACCTTCTAAAAGTAACCTGAATTGAGAGAATGTTTGTATTTGCAGTGGAGTGAAACACTGACAGTCAAAGAGCAGTGTGGGCCGGGCATGGAGGGCAGAGGCAGGGGGATCTCTGTGAGTTCAAGGCCAGCCTGGTCCTCAGAGTGAGTCCAGGACAGCCAAGGATATACAGAGAAACTCTGTCTCGAAAAACAAAACACCACAAACAAACAAAAAAAGAGCAGTGAGTCTCCATACTTTGCACAGGCCCTCTAGTGCCCTCTTCTGATACAATGTGGTCCTACATCCCAGGCTGAGGTTGACGGCCCCTTTGGGTTTTGTAAGGGTCCCCCTCCCAAAAGGCCACACACACTTATTTTAAAGATCCTTCAGATAGGAAGTCATTTTAAGAGAGCGACATCCAATCTCCAGAAGGTGGGGTGGGTGTTTCCCCCCCTTTGGTCATTTGATGAGTTATAGATAATCTTGTTATTTAGGGGGAGAGATTACAAGCTGTTAAATGGTCTTGTTAAATAGGTTTTGGAGGTTAGACCTAGGGACTTCTCTCTTTTTCTTTTCTGTATCCTTTCTTTCCTATGTAAGAGTGAACAGACTTGAGAAAAAAATGGAACATAGACATAATACAGGAATGATAAAGAAAAAAGGACAGATTATTGAATATGCTCTTATACCTTTGTATATTGATACAAATTAAGATTATATTTGGCTAAATCAGTATTGATCTTTGTATACTGATGCAAAATTAAAGTTGTTGGGCTATGTCAGTATTGACCTTTGCATATTGATACAAAACTAAGATTATATTTGGCCACATTGGTATTGATCTTTGTACATTGATACAAAATTAAGGTTAACTCTTTTTAAGGTATTGTACCTAGGTAACACTTAAAAATAAAATGTAAAGTTTTGGCCTTTTGATAGCAACTGTCATAAACTGTTTAGGATAATTGAGAAATGCAAACTAATGGTCACTCAAGCATGTCATTGTGTTAGGTACTAGGACAGTCTATCACAGTTATTTTCTAAGTTAATCAGAAATCAAGTTGCTAAGAGACAAGCAACATTTGCTTATCCAAATATAAGGAGATAGATAGGTGGTCTTCAAAAACCTCAAGAAATCTGTAGAATATAGCATTCAAAGATGTTTTCTTAAGATTTTTTTTTATATTGAGACGTATCAGCTCCTGACAGCACCCTCTATTCTACTCAAGTAGAAGATGAGCATCGAAGAATCTCCAGTGGGAGATGATTGAATTGGTGGTAAGCCGTTCTCTTGGCAAGAAAAACCCCTTGCTTCAACTGTAGACAGAATGCTGTCCAAAAAGGACAAAACTTGGAAGCAGGTAAGTCGACAGCCTGGCTCTGCCAAGACAGGGTAGGTAAGTCCTTCATAATTCCTGCTTTACAATCAATGTCTGTCAGAGAAACGGGGCCAAATGGCTGAAGATTGATGCTATAATGTATGGAGAGAAATTGGGAACTGTCCAGGCAGCCACTGGTATGTCATTTCTTAGTTTTGGAAGCTGCAGGCCCCACACTTCCTATATAATCAGATATATTTATCCCTCTCAGGTCTTTGAGGTGGTTGAAGACTAAATTTTGAGTTGTTTAGGAATTAAGAGGGTGTTCTACATCTAAGAAGATGTTTTTAAAATTGTGATGCAAGTTAGGATGGAAGCTGAGTTGGATATAGATCTTTAAATTCGTGGAGATGATTGCATGGTAGAATGTTAAGGTCAGGTGCCAAATACATATGGACTGGACATTGGGAATGTATGCTAAGCCATATAACTCTCATAACTGTGGCCTATTTATTTCTGTTGTTTTGTATTGTATTTATTGTTATAAGAGAAAGAGCCATTTGTTGGACTGAAAGGGGGAGCTGTTGGGGGAAAAAGATATACCTTAAACTTAAAAAAAAGGAAGTGGATGGGGGGTTAAGGGGGAAGAGGGTGGGAGGGTGAGACTGGAGGGGGGAGAAGGGAGGGGATTGCCATTAGATGTAACTTGAAGAAATAAAACATAAATAAATAAATAAATAAATAAATAAATAAATAAATAAATAAGAAATAAGGTAGAGAGAAATTGAGGAAGAGGCCTGACATTGTGCTGTGTTTTCCACATGCACGTGTAAGTAAGTGCACACACACCTGCACATAAATACAAACACACACACACATACATCAAATACTGAAGGTTCTTCACATCTATGACAGAATATTTTCAGCTCATTTTCCTTCATTCTGTAGATTATGTGATGAAATAAGTAGACACACACACACTCAAACACCAAAATATATGTGTATACGCGCACACACACACATATGAAATATACAAAATAATAGTTGCTATTTGGACTATGAGTATTCCTTGCAGACCCACATGTTAAACAACTTGTTCCTCAAGACAGTGTTGTTGGAGGTGCTTTAAGATGTAGGGCCTAGTGGGAAGTCATTAGCTCATTGGAAGTTTGCCTTTAATGGAGATTTTAGGGTCCTAGTATCTGCTCTTTTTTCTCTTTAATTTCCTGGTCATGGGGTGAATGGCTTGCTTGGCTATTCATTTCTGTTATGATATCCCATCATGCCATTGGATCCAAATAACAGATTGGTCAGTTATCACTTGAAAACTCTAAAACTGTGACCCAAATTCAACACTTTGTCTTTACATGTCAAGTGTATTGGCTATTATTATGAGAGAAAAATGTATTAATGGACATCTGCAAGTCTGTAGTGTATGTGTATACATATGAATGCAGAGCAAAAAAATCTATATTAAACTGTGACGCTATCACAATTTAATGTATTTAATGATTTAAATAATTGAATTATTCCTGTTGATAAAACCCTTGCAATCAACAAGTAAGTTATTGAAAAACAGACATTGAGGGGCTGGAGAGATGGCGCAGTGGCTAACAACATTGGTTGCTCATCCAGAGGACCCGGGTTCAATTCCCAGCACCCGCATGCCAGATTACAACTATCAGTTCTGGAGGAGGATCTGACACCCTCATGCAGACACACACACAGGCAAAACACCAATGCACATGAAAAAAAAAATTAACCCCCCCTCCCCAAAAAAACGATCCTGCAGACAGGCTAAGGACTGGTCAGAACTTCATGACTGTGAAGAGATGAGACATGACAAAGCTTTCTGGGCTGTCTTGAGCCCCTGTAATGCTATTCACTGCAGATCTGTGTGGCCTAATATCCTTGTGACTTTCAGCTGAAACCTTTGGGACAGATGAACAGACCACTAGCCTAACTGTCCCAAAGGTCAAGAGTGAAACAAGTGAATGTCACACTCCCTTAACATGACATGAGACCCACAGCAGAGATGTCCCCGTTTTGCTGTGACTCACTTACTCAGTGGCTCCATCAATGGATTTGGAAAGTGCTGTGTACTGGTTTTTCTGTACTTATAAAAACATGAAACTGTTACCATCTTTCAACAGGCATTTGAGGAAACCTTAATCCATCTTCGTAGGCCTCAGTCACTCATATTTGGCCCCAGAATAAACTACCTCTTACTCCCTTTGAGGTGAGAGCTGTATTGTGTGTGGACAGAGTTCTGGTAAAGCCAATGGAATTTTTTCCTGGAATAATGTTTGTAAATGAATAAAGTAAAATAAAAAATAAATGGAACCATTGTATTGAAATGCAGAGACATTAGCACTGAAATACTGAATAAACAAATTTGTTATTTAGTACCTTATTAAACAAACAGTAACTGTTGTAATTTCAAAGCAGGCTGAGCAAATCATGAGGAGGGAGCCAGTGACCAGCGATTCTTCAGTCCATGCCTCTGGGTTTCTGCCCTACTTGATGACTATAAAGTGTAAGATGAAATACACCTTTTCCGAACCAAGTTGGTTTGGGTCAGAGTTTTTATCACAACAACAGAAACAAACTAAAATTCAATAAAGCTTTCCACATTTAGAACCAGTGGATTAATCTGAATCCTAGAAAATTGCCTTGAGGGACCAATTACACTAGTACAATTACAGTTTACTATTCAGAAGATGAAAAGAGATTCTTTAATGTTGTACAATTTGCTTCATTCTACATGTAGCTTATGCAAACATCCAATTTCTTTAACAAATGAGCTAACACAGAAAAACAAACAAAACAGTCAGCCACTCACAGATAGGAAAGTCCGATAGCTCTTCAACAAACAAAAATATGCTTAATGTGACTTTTATACAAAAAAAAAAAATTACAGGGGCTGGGGTGTAGCTCGGAGTGGATTGCTTGCCTACCACCCATGAGGCCCCGGATTTAATTCCTCTCACTATACTAAAAAGACAAAAAGCATAAATTAAAAAGTACTCTAAGATGCCATTTTTACCTATTCGATTGACCCAGATCACAGCATTTGGTGGCTGGAGGGAGATACCTGCTCTTGGGCATAGCAGGAAACAGCCTCTCCTCTTTGAGGTCATCCCAGCAGTATTTATGGAAATTTCAAGTATACAGACCTTCTGAAATCTGGAAATCCACTTCTGCATGAGCATGTGCAAGCTGCTTTTGCAAAGGAGACTAACCGCCCCATTGCTTGCAGAAAGTGGGCCAGGTGAAGTGTCCATCAGTGTCCATCAGAGTCACCTACACAGTGACACACAACTGTGAGAAGCAGGGAGTGATGGACATTTACTACACGGGAGGGAAAACGAGCTTCCCTTCCCTACCTTTTTTCTCTGTTCTGTGCTGCTGTCCTGATACAAAGGCAGATTAGGGAGAGCAAACAGAGTTATTTAATGTATTACCTAGCATGAGAGCCTCAATAAGGAAGTGAAGACACAAAGAAGTGGCTTGTTAGGCCTGAGGACGTAGACTGGATCTGATGAGGAGGAAGAGGAAAGGGCTGGGATGAAAGGGATGGTGCCAACCAAGCGAGAGGTCGCAAGGGTTGCTCAGACCTCTCTCACTGCCCCCCTTTTCTCCCTGGGTTAGGGGAAACTTTTCTTCCACCTGAGGCCTCCTTGGCTCCCTCAGGAGAAGGGCAGGGTCCTCCTTGCATGTGTATTGCTCAAACTCCTTCAGGGTAAGTATTGGAGTGCACATCTGGGAATAGCTGACACATGCACAGACTACCCTGAAAGGACATGCATTTTGGTGCTGCACAAGCTGCCAAGAGGAGCATGTGGCATCACACACCTTCTGTATTTTGAACATCAATGTATAACCATCACAATAAGCAGACTTGGTTTGTGTAATTTTTAAAATATTTGTTTAAGTTTGTGTGCGTGCACATGCACATACATGAGTGTGAATATAGGAGCCAGAGGTTGACATCAAGTGTCTTCCTCAATCTTCCCCTACTTTATCTCTTCAGACAAGATCTCTCACTGGATTCGGAACTCAGCATTTCAGGGACTCATCTGACTTTACCTGCCCCGGGCTAGGATTACAGGTGCCTGCTACCATACTTCACATTTCACATATGGGTTCTGGAGATCTGAGCTTCATGCTTGGATGGCAAGTACCTTACTCATGGAGCCGTCTCATTTTAAAGATTTATTTTTTAGTTTTATTTTATGTGTATGAATGAATGTTGGCTGTATATATATGTAGGTGTACATCATGTGTGTGCCTGGTGCCAATGAAGGGCAGGCAGAGCAGAGCATCAGATCCCCTGAACTAGAGTTATGGGTAGTCGTGAACTGCAATGTGGATATGAGGTTGGAACTCGGACAGACAACACAGTAATCTTAATTGCTGAGCCACCTCTCCAGTATGAGTGCTTTCTTAGGGGAGGTGAGCTTTTGGGACAGGGTCTCACTGTGTGCTGCTGGCTGGCCTACAGTGTTCCCTAAGACCAGGCTAGCCTCACGACAGAACTGTTCTTCTGAGTACTGGATGAATGCAGTGTTCTTCCACCACCACCACGCTCAGCTCTGGGTCGTCTTTAGTAACTTACTTTGGATGTGCAAATTCTCTGCTGTGGCTACATGGCAGGCACAGCTTCGCCCACGCTGGCCTTCCTGAAGCCATAGCCTCACATCACTAGGCTGTCACCAGTAAGGACACAGCAGTTGCAATGCTGCCAATGCCCTGTACTCACACCATGGACTGGATTCTGGTGTGCACTCACAACACTGAATTGTGAACCAAAACACATAACTGGGCTGCAATGTCCCGATGATGTGTGCACACCGTGCCTTGGCAGGAGGCACTGCCTTGTCACAGAGTTCAGTTCTGTTTACTTCTCAGTGATAATCTAAGAACACAACCAAGTCTGGTGGCTCAGGTCTGTACTCCCAGCTAATCATGAGGCTGTGGCAGGAGGATAGCAAATTCAATGCCTGCCTGGGGTACAGAGTGAGTTCAAGACTAGCCTGGGGAACTGAGAGACTAGGTTTGTTCATCACCCCACCCCTTGGCTGGCACTCTCCATGGAAGCCCTGTGCTTCTCAGGGTCTGCCCTGGGCTGTCACATGTCACTGTCCTTACCTCTGCAGTTTCTCAATGGAAGAAAGGCCCTTCTCAGCATAGAAACTGAACCAAGGACCTCGTGCATGCCAGGGAAGTGCTATACCATTAAGCTACTCTCCAGCACACTTTGCTAACTAAGAAGGATTTTCTTTGCAAAGAACCCACATGGAGCTCACTTTAGAGAAACACTGTTGTGGTGCCTCGTGGGGTCAGTGGGTAAGAGCGTGGGAGTTAGGACTGTAGTGAGGTATGTACCAGTTCCTACAAGCTGGGTGCCGGTGAGAAACAGCTTTCTACTCTCTACATGGAAATATCTAGTCATTCAGTGAGGTTGTTAAAGTATTTTTAAAAGATTTTAAATTTATTTTAGCCAGGTGGTGGTGATGAAAGCCTTTAATCCCAGCACTCTGGAGGCAGAGGCAGGCAGATCTCTGTGAGTTCAAGGCCAGCCTGCTCTACAGAGAGAGTTCCAGGACAGCCAGGGATGTTACACAGAGAAACCCTGTCTCAAAGGAAATAATGACTTTATTTTTATTATATGTATACGGGTGCTTTGTCTGCATGTGTATCTGCGTGTCATCTTTGTGCAGTACCTGTTTGAACTCCACATATATGTGCTGTGTAGACACACATGTGGGAGCCCAAAGACGGGAGTCAGATCTTCCAAACTGTGGTCACAGATGGCCACCCACTGTGCTTGGAGCCACACCCTAGTCGTCTGTAAGAGCAGAAAGCTCTCTTAACTGCTGAGCCAGCTGCCCAGCCTGTTGTAACTGCTTTATGAAAGAAAGTTTATACAAGGCTTCCCTAGCACAGTGCCAGGCTGCAGGCTAATGTCTCATTATCCTCATGACTAAAACAGTCAGCCAGTCACACTAAGAACACAGCTGACCTGCACACCACGGAGAAGCTGCCATGTTCCTGCAATGTCCCGGTCATGCTCTTCTTTCTGCCACCAGGCGGCGTATGATGGATGCAAAGCATTGAGAAAGCCAACCTGGCGCTTTCCCCTGGGGATAGCACATTTAAAGCTGCTTTCCTGGGTACCTCAGGGTATATCCTGGAGCCTCCACATCTGTTCATACTGGATTTCAAAGGCCAGACTTCATCTGCGGCAACAACAGCAGCTAACTGCATGTTTGCTAGGCTGAGGGTGGAGCCACGTATGTGCCTGTGTGCTTGTGCATTTGCACGGGTGTACACGCACATCTAAGTACATTTGTAATACTCAGTGTATTTCTGGGTAAGGGTTAGAGCAGAACCCTAACGAGAAAAGCTCATACAGAGAGGCAGACCTAGCCCAGGAGAAAGCTGTGCAAGTGTGAATTTGAGGTATCCTCACATCACTGAGGCACACACACACTGTACACAGTAAACCTACACCCTGCTAAATGCACTGGAAGCGTAGTTGGGTTCATCAGCATAGAATTGGGGTGAGGGGCTAAGAAGCAGACGAAGACTTGAGGTGTCAAAAGATCTCTGTCTACTCTGCTCTAAAAGCCACCCACCACAGCTGGGGCTCAGACCTCTGCTGCAAAAACCAGGGACAGTGTTTCAAACCAAGAGACACACTGGAGCCCTGCTGAACTCTAAAGTGTCTGCATGGCTATTTAAACAAACAAACAAACAAACCATAAATTGAATGAATTTGTCCAGCCAGGCAAACCCCAGGAACTGTGGGACCACTTGGTTGGGGGCCTAGCTTACACAATACAGGAAGGAAGGAGGAGGCAGCTGCAAGGTGAGCGGCCTGCCTTGATTAGCTCTGTGAGGTTTGACCTGAGGAAAGGCCTAAGGAGCCACCCACGACTAAAATCACCTCAGCAAAAATGAAACCAAACACACTGTAGTTCTTCAATCAGGTAACAGAATTCCTTAGGGGAGCCGAGGAACTGAGTTGTATGTCCAGCTTATCCGACCCTTAGCCACAAAGGAGGATGAGGTGCCTCCTTCACTGTGGTTTTAAAGAGGAGCAGGTTACACTGTGAGCAAGGCAGAAGTGTGAGACAAGACGGGTGTGCCCAGGTGCTCACCTTTTGAAGGAGTAGTAAGGCTGGCAGGGGTGGCTATGCTTGAGGAAGGCTTTCTGTGAGGAGCTGCATGGCCGGCCACTCCCGCTCTGGGGCATCTCTCCGCATGCCCAGCAGCAGAGCACCACGGCTTGACTCCATCTGTACTGGATGCTGGTTTTGGCCGTAGTGTGTATTTTCTTCTTTATGACTGCGTAACAATCTATTCTTTACTTTTTATGGTTTTGCAAGGACATGTGCATGTCATGCTGTGGCACCTAGGGCAGGTCAGAGGACAGACAACTTATACAAGTTGATCCTCTTCTTCCATATGGCTTGGTAGAGGGAAGTGTCTGCATCTTCACTGCTGAACTCACCCCTTCTACAAGGAACACGGACACTGTTTATACTCACAAAGTTGTCTTAAGGAACTGCAGCATTGGTTCAGAGACTATGAGCACCTGCTGCTCTTGCAAAGGGCGGGAGTTTGATTCCCAGCACCCACATGGTGATTCACAGCTACCTGTAACTTCAGTCCAAGAGAATATGACGTCTTTTTCTGACCTCTACGGGCACCAGGCACACATATGATACATATACTTACACGAAGGCAGAGTACTCATACACATAAAATAATAAAACAACAATTTTAAAAGTTTTTTTTTTTAATTTGAGGTTGGAAAGATGAGTGTATGGCTAAGAGTAATGTGCTGGTTTTGCAAGGGACCCAAATTCAGTTCAGAGCACCCATACTGGGTGGCTCACAACTGCCTGTAAGTCCAGCTCCAGGATCCAGGGGATCCAATGCCACCTCCACGTGTGTGTGCTGGCACACACAAGTTTGTATATACCCCAGCTAGTCCTAGCTAAGCTGGATACAGACAAAAGTGAATTGCGGGATCAGAGGAGACAAGACTGTCATCAGCATGAGCTCAGTGTGTGGTATTACGCCTGTGACATAGAAGAAGCCAAAGCCTATGTGGAGGGGACGGAGGAGAACAGAGGGACCTAGTGACATTTATCCCAAGTCCAGTCCATGTGAATGTCCCTTCCTAATCCCCACGAAGGTCCAGCGGGGTAGTGTGGACACTGAAGCCCGAGAGCAAAGAGTAAAACTTGTGCCTCCGTGTACCCTCCCCTGACAAGCTCAGGAGCTAACTCCCACTCAGGGGGTGTGGGTGGTGGGAGGCGCCATGCAGAATGGACTCAGGTATAACCCAAGGGAAGTTTCACACAGGAGTGGTGGCCACCAGTCACTCTTTGGAACCAACCGGTTTCCAGGGCTTTCTGGAGGCTCCGATTTATAAAGGCAGAACCCAGCTTTAGGGGCTGAAGGGCAAGTGAGAAGAGTCCTACATGCCCTTCCAGGGTCCTCTGTGTATTTCCAGTCAGTAAGCAAATGCACGTGAACCGTAAAGCCTGGCTGCCAAGTACCTGAGACCTCATGGAGTCAGGCCCACATCTAATGAACCAGGTAAAAGACCAAGTTACAATTTGAGCTTTGGGTTGTCTTTTCTTTAAACATTAAAAGTCCACTAATCTCCCTGTAGTTCTGGGTAAGCAAAATCTGCTCAGCAAACGCAGCTCACTGTAAGACAACTGGTGACATCAGCAGGCAGAGCATGGGCCACTGAGAAAACCACACTCTGAAATCTTGCTTTCTGTCCCCAGCAGGCAGTCAGGTCACCCAAAACCCCAGTAACCCATGGGAAGTGAGCCACGACCTTGGCCAGCATCTACGTCCCTCCTGCAGTGACAGGGAGGGTGCTGACAGCTATGGTGTCTGCTCAGGTTGTGTGATTAGAAACCATGGACAGAGCTGCTGCAGCACAGAGACACTTTCCCTCATGCTCTGAAGCCTGCACAGCACTGATTAGAATACAGGCAGAGCTGGCCTCCTCCGCGGGCCTTTCTCTGGGTCTCTGCTGTCATTCTTTGTGTCCTAGTACCTCTTTTTTTTTTTTTTGTTTTTCGAGACAGGGTTTCTCTGAATATCTCTGGCTGTCCTGGACTCACTTTGTAGACCAGGCTGGCCTTGAACTCACAAAGATCCGCCTGCCTCTGCCTCCCAAGTGCTGGGATTAAAGGCGTGCGCCACCACCGCCCGGCTTCCTAGTACCTCTTAATAAAGACAGAAGTGTCACTCTCTTAGACTCAGGTCCATTTGACCTCATTTTGTTTTTGTTTTTTTGTTTGTTTCATTTTCTTTACACACATTCTCTGGGGGTTGGAAATTGGGCTTTAACATGGGAATGGGGGAATGGAGGACCACCCAGCCGGTAACGATGCTGGAAATGATAGAGAAACACTTAGAAGTATCCTACTTCTCCTTCACTGACCAGGGACCAGCCTATGTCAGCCCTCAGAGGAGGCAGCCTTCCCAACCCATCCCCCACCAATATGAGGCTTGTCCTTCCTGCTCAGGTCCCCTTTGAGGGAAGGAACCCCTATTCTTTGTAGCTCTAGCTTAGCTCTAGCTAAGACCTTATCGTCCCCTGGGCCAACACTTGGGGTTCTGGGAAGAGGCAGCTTTGTTGACATCTGAATACCCCAGGTATGAGGCATTCTCCAGGCAGGGAAGACATTCTGTTACCACTGGGGTCAAGGGAAGGGCTGTCCTCTCCAGAATGCAGGCACTACGGCTGTTCGGAGACACACATATCAAGCACAGAAAGACATGACCATCCTTATCAATTTTGGAAAGATTTCTTCATGCAGCCAACAAATAATTCCCAAGGGGCAAATCCACATCACGTGTGAATGTTAGTGCTTCACTACAAACCAGTGAGTACCCAGCAGCCTCCAGGGGCTTACACTTTTAAGAGGTGGGGCTGGGGGGTACCAGGTGGAAGCTGCACCCAGAAATGTTTCTTGTGAAAAGCGTCCACCTGTCCTGGGCGCTGGGAATCCCCGGGTTTCATCTGCGGAGGGTTCCTGGGTAGTTTCCTGTTTCAATCCCACAGCCAGGGGAAATTTCTGCTTTTTGCTTCTCTGAATTCTAAGCTAAGGCATATATGTTCTTGAGTGGGATTTTTCTGGTTAAAGGAAAGTCCTGTGTCCTTGTGCATGCTTCTCTGTAGATCCTGAAAAAGCCAGATCAAAGGTCACATTCCATGAGAAACCCTGTCTGACCTTCTAACCACCCCTATGTTCCCAGCTGTGACTCATGGAGCTGTCATGTCTGCACCACCAGTGGTCTCTGTCCTGTTCTTCCTCGGTTCTCCTTGGGCCACGAAATGTCCAGCACAGAGAAAGTGCTCAGTGATGTTTACAGGATGCAAAAAGTCAAGACTGAAAGTTCTAATGGGACACCTTCATTTGCTGGGAGCTGGGTCTTTAGGGTCCACAGGCAGGCTATTTCCTGATACCCAGAAGTGTAAGTCTCAGAACACATGATCTCAAAGTAGCAAGGAACATGACCAGACTAGGAGGAGACACTAGCAGCAGCAAAGCACCTGCTATAGTTTTGATATAAAGTTGCCTTCCCCAAAGGCTAATACATTAAAGGTGTGGTTTTCAGAGGTGGGACTTTTGCAAAGTGATTGGCTATGGGCTCATCAATGGAATAATCAACTGACAGATTCATTATCTGAAGGCACGTTTGGGTGGCACTGGATGCTGCCTGGCTAGAGGAAGCAGCTCACTGGGAGGAAGCTTTCGGAGGGCATCTTGTTCCAGATCCCTTCTTGCTCTGGGTCGGCTTCTCACTTTATTTTCATCCTCTGTTGATAAAACTCCAAATCCTAGGAGTATATTCAACAAAAAATAAATAAATAAAAATAAAAAATAAAACTATTGAGATGTGCATGCTACAACCAGAACCTCAAAAGCATGGAATTTAGTGACACCCATACTGGAAGGCCCCATGCCAGAGTTCAATTCCTTCTTTCTCCTCCTTCCTCCCAAGCTCATTCAGTGTATGTATTAGTTACTTTGCTGTTGCTGCAACAAAACACTGGACAAAAAATGTAAGGAAAGAGGGTTTGTTTAGTTCAAAGTCTGAGGATATGCAGACCACCATACCAGGTGAGGCAGAGTGAGGAGGCACGAGGCAGCTGGCTACACTGTACCAGCAGTTAGGAAGCAGAGATGGGTCCTGGGCCTCCACTGACACCTTCTCTTCTCCTTGTTTCTCAGTCCAGGACCCCAGCCCACAGGATGGTGCTGCTTAACATTCAGGGTGAGTCTTGATCTTCAGTTAAACTTATCTGAAAACTCCCTCAAAGACACACTAAGAAATGTATCTCCTACATGGTTTTGAACCAGTCAACCTGACGATAAAGATGAACCATCACACTCAGTCTCCCTGGTTCCATACTTTCTCTGAGTCCTTTGCTTCCTCTCCTTATTCTAGAAAATTTAGTTCAACCCCAGCTCCTATCCTGCCTTGCTCTAGCACTCAAGATTCTCCTCAGATATGCAGCTCAATCATTTCAAGCTGTTTACAAATAATTTCTTTCAAACACACCTAGAATTCTTCTGAAGATTCTTTGTCATTGGGACTCCACATCTGATGGTCCTCTTTGGGCCCAGAACATAATCTATCACTGTCTTTTTTTTCCCTATACTTATGGGCTGCCTTTTGTGTAGGTAACCTGGTTCAGCCTCCAGTTCCTGTAAAATCCTTCTCTTATCAAGTCTGGGGGCTAAACATGGATGATTGCTAACATAAAGCAATTAAACAGGTTCATTCAACAAATCCAAGTGCAGACTACCATCAGAGAATCTATCAATGTAACTCAATGTACTGAGCCATCTAGTCATCTCAATGGACAGCATTTGACAAAACTGACCATTGACAAATGCTTAACACTCCAAGCACAGAAAGCCACGATTGATTTGGTGAGGTGCTGGTAGACACTGGTACAAATCATAACTGCCATGTAAGTATGAAGCATGTAAGAGTAGCCTGCCTCTGCTCCTTCTCTCCACCGTTACATGTGTCCCCATCAATGTAGTGAAATAAAACAAGGAATTCCAAAGTACAATAACAAAATGCTGTCACCACCACAGATGATACAATGATGTCTAGACAATTGACAGTCTAAGAGTCCATTGCTGGTTGGACACAAGGTTACTAAATAAGGCAACTGCTCTCATGCTCATCAGACAGCTATGGTTGTACAGAAGAGATGTGCAGAAAAGGCAAGTCTATGTTAGAAAAGTAGGCCGAGAGGCTTTGCTAGGTTGGCGCTGATGCAGAGTCTTTAGGGGACAATGGGGGTGTCCTGGGACTGGACTGTAGTGATGGTCCCACAGGTTCACATTTGCTAAAAAGGATCAAATCTTACTTGAGAAGTGGACTGTGTGGTGTGTCCACCATCCCTCAATTACAGTGATCAGCAGAGTAGAACTGGGCCCACTTTCAAACAGATACTCTGAGACTACTGGACAAATAAGACAAAATGCCACTCAAGGGCAGGATGCCATCTATGGTGTCAGACCGCTCAGCTCTGGGGCTGGTCCTGTGTGGGGTTCCCTTGGCACTAACGCCTCAGCAGGTGCTCTTCTCTCTTGAATCAGAACTCTCTCCATGGTGGAACTATTATTTCCCTCAGGACTGCAGTTGTATAGGCAAGATGTGTTTCTGACAATCATGAGACTCGCTCTCTAGGGCACTAAGGGGAAGCTGGCAGCCACTTTAAACCATCCATGGAAGGCGTACAAGTGGTGGGGAGGGTTTACGGTCAGAGGGACCTCATTTCTGTGGACCCTACTTCCCACTCCTCTCTCCATTCTTACATCTTCTTCTTCCTCTCCTTCGGTCCCTGAAACCCCTTCCATGCTTCTCTAGCCCCAGGGACTCAGGTCCTAAGGGCTACCTCCCAGGTAAGCCTGGTTCTGGGGGTGGGTGACAGCAGTGGTCAGATCACCCTGGCCTGCCTCTAGAGCTCTCAGACACAGGGAAAAGAGAGATGGCAAGCCAACCATGCTACACAGCAGGTGTCTGAGGGAAGAGACAGATGCTGAAGTGACAGAACCTAAGCAACAGTGGGGATCCCTGGAGCCTTCTCAGCATGCTGAGAAGAGGTGGAGGAGTGGCCAGCTGGGCCACTATGGGGTGTGAAAGGTAGGCACTGTTGGGTGGTGGACAACTCAGGAGAGAGGGGTTAAGGAAAGAAGGGGTGTCTTGTCCCTCTCCCAACAATCTCTGCAGCTGTTTCTCTTTCTACTAAAGTTGGTTCCCAAGAAACTTGCAGTGTAAATAGACTCAGCAGATGCTGTCAAACACAGCGTCATATGGGGACTGTGGCTCCTTCTACTTTGTTTCCACATCCTCTTCTGGTCAAAATAAGACCTTGGTCTCACCTGTGATGAGGAGCACAGGGGCATGGAGTAACTTGAGCTTTGTGAAGCCTCGGGAAGGTAATGCTGGCCTTGTGGGGTGAGACTTGCTCTAATATGTCAGACACTGTCAAAACGCTCTTAAATTTAGATCCTAGTCTCCAAGAATCTCCTGTTTCCCTGAGCTGTCGGAGGACCTTGAAGTCAGGCTAGATAGAGCTTGGGGTTTCAGAAAGCTTCAGAGAAGCCTGGGAAAGTTTCAGGTGGTGGTGGGGGCTGCTTTTGAACTGCCCCTCCAAAACTCCCCCAGAGCCCTAGATTTGGAGATCACCAAGTGTTCTTGAGCACATTTCCTCCCCTCCCAGCCACCCCTCTTCTGTGCGGCCCCTTCTATTTTAGTTCTTCCTCTCCTGAGCTGCACACATGAAAAGCACTATTGAAACACACACACACACACACACACACACACACACACACACACACACACA